>JAVSCE010022238.1:0-22821 GCA_032199065.1 Smutsia gigantea | reverse complement strand
CGAGGGGTGGGGGGGGGGTGGGGGTAATTGACGCGCCTGCGCAGAATGAAAGCCAAAAAAAAGGAGCTGGCTCGTTCCGCGCAGGCGTAGCGGCTGAGTGGTGGAGCCGGGCGGCGCCACGGTGCGCAGGCGCAGCCGTCGGTGGGTCGGGGTTTGGCCGTGGGAGAGGTGAGTTGGGGCTCGGCGGTGAGCCGGGTGGGCCTGGGGTCAGTGGCTCGGGACTCCCGGGGCTCCGGAGCCCGTAAGGGGAGGTGGATCTGGAGTCGGGATTCCCGCGCTCAGCGTGGTGCTGGTGAGTGAGCGGCGCGGAGGGGAAACTGGCAGGGCGGCATGGGGCTGGCGCTCGTCGGCCCTGGTCTCCCTGCCCGGGACCCCAGGCCTGGGAAACACCGGTTCGCAGGCCCGCGCGTGGACAACAGGAGGCGAAAGACCCCCGCACGCAAGGAGCGCTCGCTGGATGTTGGCTGCTGCCCAGAAACACGGTCCCTATGAATCGGGGTCCCCGTTTGGGGGTGCTCAGGTCGGGATTTTGTCCCAGCGTCGCCTCTCCACCCGATGACCTTGGCCAGCCTCTTGGCTTCTCGGAGCCTTAGTTTCCCCTCTTATAAAACGGGCGTTGTCACGGCTCCTGCCAGGGGTTGGAAGTTGGTTCTCTGGGAGGATTAAAGCCACAGGGCCCTTTGGAAAGCTCAAAGGGGTCATCAGTTGCGGAGATTTTTCACGCTTAGTGTCTTTTGCATGTTGGGCTAGCAGTGGGGAAAATCTGGGCTGGAGGACTAGCGCCATCACCTCTGCATGGCTGTGTAAGCGTGGACAGGTCGCTTCCCCTCTCTGAGCAGTGCTGACTTTCTGAAACGGAGTGTGCAAGTGTAGGCTCCTTGGGGTCATGGGAGGTTAAATACACACAGAATCTTCCTTAATCAGGTTCCTGTTACTTATTAAGAGTGTTTTTGTTCCCCCACCCAGGGGTCATTGGGCCTTGCCTAGGGGCCTCCGTGGTTGTCATGACTGGGGAAACTCCAGGCATAGAGTGGGTGGGGGCCTGGATTGCTGCACAGCCCCCAACAGTGCCCAGGACGGCCCTAACCCAGAGAACTATCCAGCCCCAAAAGTCCACAGTGCCTAGACACCACCTAGACCAGTGGTTCTTCACCAGCACAGGCTTTTTAAGGTGTGTGTGTCGGAACCCCAGAATATCGTGTGCACGGTTTTGTACGTGTGTCCATTTTTGTGGGGAGAGGAAAGGGTACTTTGGAGTTTAGGCTCTGGAGTCAGGCTGCTGGGTCCCAAACTCCTGATCTGCATCTTCTCAGCTGGGTGACCTTCATTGGCACCCCCTTCTCTCTAAGCCTCAGTTTTTTCTTCTGTGCAAATGGCGGTTAGATTAAACAACCTAAGGTCTCAGCAGACTTATGATCATTGAGCCAAATCCAGCTGCAGCCTGTTTTTGTAAATGGAGTTCTATGGGAATACAATGCCCGTCCACTGCATCCTTGTGGACCTGTGGCTGGTTTTGTGCTGTGAGAGCAGAGCTGAGTCGCCATCACAGAGGCCCTGGTGGTGTGGGAGGCAGAAGGTGCTTGCTCTGGCCCTTTTCAGCAAATGTTTGCAGAACCCTGAAATAAGCCATTGCATGCACAGCTTGGGCCAGAAAGTCCTCAGCGCTCCAGGGATTTCACCTGCCGTTTACAGTTGTCTTCCTGGAAGACAGAGTCACTTGGAATGGGGTGAGCTCTGCCCCAGTTCAGAGCTGTAGTCTCTATTGATCCTACGTTATTTTGCCAAGACCCAATGTTGGCCCCAGTGGGAAATGCTCAGCAAAAAGGAATAAAGGGAATTATTAGTAAGTAGGCAAGACCCAGTGTTTGTCATCTGTTCTGCTAGGGAGGAAACTGAGACCTAGAAAGAAATGACCTCCCCAAGGAACTTGGTCACGGCTCTGAATTTGGAAGATCTGGCATTTTCCTGAGTTTGTTGGGATCTAACACTGCTGAGTGCCAGGGTTCAAAGGCAGATCATCTGTCCTGTGTCGATGGTGGGGGGAGGGCAGGCCAGAAAGAGTTGTAAAGCCGAGGAGGACATGCTAGACCAGAGGTAAAACTAATACTCGGGCTTTGCCAGGAAAAGGGGGCATCCAGCTCTGTCTGAGGGGGTGACTCTTGCAGAGTTAAAAGAATCCTGGGTGAGCTGGCGAAAGGTGGCCGGTTGCGTTGCAGTGGAGCAGAGAGGATTTGGGGAAGGGCATCCCATGCACACTCCTGAGGTTGGAGGGTTTTAGGTGTGCAGGACATCCTGGCGGCTGAAGAACACAGGGCTGCTGTATGGGGGGTGGGCCCTTGCCTGGGTTCCAACCGTGTCCTGGGGTGGGAGAGGAGCCCGGCTGCAGATTCGGGCTGGAAGGGGCCAGGCGCCCACAGGAGTGGGCGGCCCTGGGAAAGTGGGTGTGCCATTTTTCCCCTTTGGCCAGTTCTGGGCAAAAAATAAAAAGAAATAGAGGCTGATTTAGAAAACAAAAAAACTTTTAATGATCCAATGAAAAGGTGATGGAGAGCTGGGGAGGATTCTGCAGCCCAGCAGAGGAGCTCGCCCCAGGACACCTGCCACTCCCAGGGCCGGCATCTGTGCCCCACGGGGGGGCTCACCCCTGCACCCTGAGACCAGCGCCCTGGCAGAGCTTTCCGAGTACTCATAAAGTCTCACTGTTCATAGAAAGAGGAGGCCTTTGAGAATTTTGTTCAGCAGCCAAACCCCTACAAGTTGTGATTGTTCGGAAGATACCGGGTGCCTAGCAGGAGTGCTGGCCTCGTGCTCTGCTGGGCCTGACTTTGTGGAGAGCAGAAAGCGTGTTCCTCTCCAAAGCCGGGCACTGAAGTGAAATTGCAAACTCTTCCCCCCAGAAAGCAGTGGATTTTACAGACTACCTGTGTCAAATGCCCTTCACCTACCCGGGGGCGTGGCCCTCAGCCACTGACCCGCTCTCCCATTTCTGCAGGTCTGCAACCCAAAGTACTCCGCAAACAGGAAATTCTCAGAAAGTTGGCAGCAAAGTCATTCGGCAGGAACATCTGGCTCGACCTGACCTGAGCCTTTATTTTCCCCACTTAGTGTCCATGAGTGATTTTCAGTTGGGGCAGTTTGTGATGTCTGAGGACATTTGTGGTTGTCACCACGCGGAGGGTGGGAAGCTCCTGGCATCGAGTGGGTGGGCCCAGGGAGGCTGCTGCCCCCCACCCAGTCCCCAGGATGGCCTCTGTGTCAGCAGTGCCAAGTCACCCTTAGGCTGGAATAAGGAAACAGGGCCGTGAGGTGTTTCTCTGTGAGCAGGCTCTCTGGGCCTGGCCTGGCAGCCTCAGTGTCTCCTCTGTGAAATGAGGTCATAAACGTTTCTGTCTCACTTGTGCAGATCACACGGGCCAGTGTGCTTAAAGGACTTCCTGGGGCCAGGCTGGGCCGGGTGGCAGGTGTCTGGAGCCTGCAGGCGGGTGCTGGGAGAAAGGCTGCCCTGAGGTCCTCCTGGGCTTGGCTTGGGCGTGCAGGTCCTGAAAAGTCCCGGACATCATCTCTTCCCATCTCAAAATGGATAACAAGAAGCGCCTAGCCTACGCCATCATCCGGTTCCTGCATGACCAGCTCCGGCACGGGGGCCTCTCCTCCGACGCCCAGGAGAGCTTGGAAGGTAGCATGGCCCATGCCCTCTCCTTCCCTGCTTCTCCCTGCCTGCCATGCTGCCACCCTTGCTCAGGCTCAGACCACGCCGCCCAATCGTAAAGACCTGGGTGGCTCCCTGGCCAGATTCCCATGGAGGCCTGCCAGAGCTCCTTCCCCCCATGGCCCCCAGCGTTGTGACCCCACAGAGAACCGTGACGCGGCCCATCCGAGCCCCGCTGGCCGGGGCAGTGCCTTCCCCTGCACTTCTCTTGGCTCAAGGAGCACGTCTGTCTGTCTGTCCCAAGTTGTCCGAGGTTCTTGGCTGGCGAGAATGGGAGGGACTGGGTGCCTGCTGGGGGTGGTGCATGCCAGGGCTTTGCTGAGACCCTCTGGAGGCCAGAACATGGCCCTCCAAGCTCCCAAGTCATACTCGGGGCCGCATTTGGAAGAAAATATGGTTGTGCCCCTTGCAGTGGCGATCCAGTGCCTGGAGACCGCTTTTGGGGTCACGGTGGAAGACAGCGACCTCGCGCTCCCTCAGACTCTCCCTGAAATATTTGAAGCAGCCGCCGCAGGCAAGGTGAGCCTCTGGGCCTCCTCCGCCCTCCCAGCCCTGGGAGAATAGCAGGAGCCGCTCATGGCGCCAGAGCACCCACGTGAGGCCTGCATCTGCTCCTGGCCGGGGCTTCATAGGAAGAGGGGCACAGGCCTGGCCTCTCAGGACCCCCTGAAGGGGAGGGAGGGTAGGCGGTGCAGGGTTTGGAGGAGGAGGACAACGGGGCTGCCAGCTGCCCCGGAACAGCTCCTCTTTGCTTCAGGGCCAGGAGACACAGCGGGACCCGAGGAACCCCGAGCCATCACCACCTTCAGAGGAGGACTCGGCCGAGGCAGAGCGCCTCAAAACCGAAGGTTAGAAGGCTGTGTTTGTCCCCACCGGACACCCGGTCCCCCCTGGATCTGGGCAGCTGTGGGGAGGGTGGAGGCGGGTGGTCCCCAGGCTGCGGCAGCCAAGGGAAGCTGGCCTCTGGAGTGGGGCCAGGCGTCTCCGAGAGCGCAGAGGCCAGGGCAGGAGAAGCTGGAGCCTTGCCCGTGGCGGGTGGAGGTGTGAGCGGTACTGCTGCTGGGGAGGGCGGTCTGACAGCTTCCCAAGTGGTAAGACACAGTGACCACATGATCCAGCAGGTCCACGCCTGGGTCTGTGCCCAGGAGAAATGCACACACATGCCCACGGTGACCCTCATACATGTAGCTCTGTAGCAGTGAGTTGCAAGAGCCAAAACGTGGAAACAGTTGCCCCCTGACAGACGAACAGACGAAGGAAATGTGGTCCATCCACGTGCTGGGATATTACTCAGCCGTGAAAAGGAGCGGAGCCTGACACCCCAGGCACGGTCGGGCCCCAAACACGGTGCCCCGTGAGATGCCAGGTGCACAGGGCCACTTGGCATGTGACCCTGTTTCTGTGAAATGTCCACAATAGGCAAATCCACGGACGGAACATGGATTCGGGGGTATTGGGCTGGGAAGGGGCTGGAGAGTGTCTGCTCATGGAGATGGGCATCTGTTTGGGGTGGTGGAATGTTCTGGAACTAAAGGTGGTGTTTCAGCTCTGACTGTATGGGAAACCACCGAACTGCAGGCTATGGAAGGGTGGGCTCTGTGGTACGTGGATCCCTCCTCATTAAAGCTGGGCTGTGTCTGAAAGAGGCAGCAGACTCGTGCCCCCAAATGCCACGACCAGAGCAGGGGCGGCTGCCGCCTGGACCGCTGGCTGGGGCCGGGCCCCATAAGGCGCTTGAAGCAAAGCCCACGCTCCTCACACAGGCCTGCCCCCGAGGTCTCACCTTCCACCCCAGGAGCGCAGCGACCTCGTAGCCCCCTCGGGGCTGATGCGAACAGCCGGGGTTCTGTTTTCTTGTCTTTCTCTAGGAAATGAACAGATGAAAGTAGAAAACTTTGAGGCAGCCGTGCACTTCTACGGGAAAGCCATTGAGCTGAACCCTGCCAACGCCGTCTATTTCTGCAACAGGTACCGCGGGGCTCGCATCCCCGAGCCGGTGGAGTGGCGGCCGTCCTGTAGGTTAGCAGTGGCTCAACTGCAGTTAAGTGTCCAGCGAGTGTCAGGCAGCAGGCCGGGTGTCGAGGAGCGTCCGTAGAGGCATTAAAATTAGGGGGCACCAGTGTCAGATGTCATTCCAGGGAAGTAATCAAAACCGGGGGACGGTGCCTCACACTGGGCTGGCCTGTGCTCCTGCAGGAAGGGAAACACTCATACTGGCCACACCATCTGGAATGTCTTCTTTCCAGGGATTTTAGTGGCAGGAGGGACGGGCGGGAGCAGGATAGAGAATCACACGTCTGGGGGGAAGGCCTGGGAAGATGGTGGACGGAAGAGACCAGAGGGGCACCTGACATCGTCCACCTTGCCTCCAGCGTTGAGCCGCTGCTTGCCTGGGTTTCCCTTTAGCTCTCAGGAGGGCGCAGGTGCTAGACCTCCAGGGAGGCGCGCAGGGAGGGCGGAGAGGCCCCACCCTCGATCCGCTCGGCACAGCTGACCCCTCAGGTCCCGGGCAGCCCCTGGGGTTGAGCAGGGTGCGCCCTCTGACCACGGGCGGTGTCTCCCACAGAGCTGCGGCCTACAGCAAACTGGGAAACTATGCGGGGGCCGTGCAGGACTGCGAGCAGGCCATCTGCATAGACCCGTCCTACAGCAAAGCCTATGGCAGGATGGGGTGAGTGCTGGCTGGCAGGTGCCATTGGGGTTGGGGAGCCTGTCCGGTCTGTGCCCGGACGACGCCCTTCCCTGCATCCGGCACATTCCTTCCACACAAGCCAACTCCCCATGGCCACCAGGACACCTGGTGGTTGAGTTCGGTCCTGGGGCTCTGCCGAGACACGGCGTCATAGCCCCAGGGTCAGGACTGAGCCCCATGGCACCACCCCCACATAGCTGCCAGTGGTGAGTCCGGGCTTCCCGTATTTCTGACCCATGGCTGTCCAGGGATCCCACACCCCACTCCTCAAGTTTGAGAATTTGGCAGAGCAGCCCGTAGTTCATAGGAGAACACTGCTTAATTGTAGGGGGTACAGAAGAGGAGGTCTGCAGAGTCCCCGGCAGACTTTGGGGTGTGCCCCTTCTGGCATGTGTCTGCACTCACCAATGGCGACAGCACCAGGTCTCACCGCTGAAGAGTTATTACCCAGTCCCCGCTCATTCCCGCCTCGGACCGCAGGAGTGTGCCGTCTGCGTCACTCAGTGTACACCCAGGGCTCATTAGCAATCACAAAGGACACGCCTGTGACCCTGGAAACCCCAGGCTTCAGAGCTCTGAGCCAGGCCCAGGGACAAGGGCCAGGAGGGCCAGCCGGAGCAGCTTGAGGTCAGGGGCCCCGCGTCCTCCCTGAGGCCCGACATCTCCCTGCAGCCTGGCGCTTTCCAGCCTGAACAGACATGCCGAGGCGGTGTCCCACTATAAGAAGGCCCTGGAGCTGGACCCCAGCAATGAGACCTACAAGTCCAACCTGCAGATAGCGGAGCTGAAACTGAGGGAGACGCCGAGCCCTGTGAGGTGCCGGGCAGGGGGTGGGGGGCCTGGCTCTCAGCACCGGGGCCAGCCGTCTGGCCTGCATCCGGGTGCCGCTAAACAGCTTCTTGTTCCCGCAGACGGGAGGTGTCGGCAGCTTCGATATTGCAGGTCTGCTGAACAACCCGGGCTTCATGAGCATGGTAACGTGCCTGGCCCCCCGCGTCAGCCGCCACCCTCGTCCCCCATCTGCATGCTGTGCCTGCCACAGGCCAGGCTCTCCGCCGGGCACTGCTGACACCGGGGCCTAGTCGTTCTTGGTTGGAGGGCCTCAGCGGCATCTCTGGTCCCACCCCCTTGATGTTAGGTGTTAGGAGCACCCCCCCGTGATTACCTTAGATGCCCCAGATGTCCCGTCCCCGAGGAGGCAGCATTGCCCCAAATAAGACCCCGACACACACACACACACCAGAGACTGTCCCTCCTAACTTCAGTGGCTGCAACAGGGAATCCGGGTGCATCCCCACAGTGAAACCTTAGCAGCCAGTGAAGCGATGAGGTGCCCTGGCATCTCTTAAAATGAGAGTCCAAAACAGGGGATTAAAGTGGAAAACGTGAGGGCCAGCGTGAGTGGACGGGGGACGTGAAATGTGGGGAGAAGGCAGGCTGCCGTCCCCGGATGGGCACGGGTGGCGCGGCTTCCTGGGAGACGCATCCGCTGGGAGGCGCGCCTGGAAGCTCTCGTGCTGACAGCCTGTCTTCCCTTCAGGCCTCAGACCTGATGAACAACCCCCAGGTTCAGCAGCTGTAAGTGACCATCGGCCCCTGTGGGCCCTCTCGGGGTTAAATGCTTCTTTACTGTGGAACGCGTGTAACGTAGAGCTTGCCGCCTTAACTACGTTAACGTTTACAGCCTGGCAGCATTAAGTACGTTTACAACGTGGGCCAACACCATCGTCAGGACATGCCTTTGCCCCAGAGAACCCTCTCCCTGTATACAGTCATCCCCCCAGCCCCTGACGGCCACTGACCAGCTTTCTGTCTGCGGTTCACCTGTCGTGGGCGTCTCGTGTAGATGGGGTCACACGCAGTGGCTGGCCTCTCCCCGAGCGCTGAGACGCCCTGCTGTGTCCTTTTGCATCATTCCGGGTAGTAATTCCACATCTGCCTTACCGAAGAACCAGCGGGCATTCATGGTTGCATCTGAAAGCATAGTTTCTCAACCACAGCATGGCTGCCACCGGGGCTGGGTCATTCTTGGGGGCACTGTGGGGGTGAGCAACCTCCTTGGCCCCCCGGCCACTCGATGCCAGGAGCCACCCCTGTGTGACAACCACAGATGTCCCCAGACATGGCCCAGTGTCCCCTTGGGCAGGATTGCCATTGGTTGGTGACTTCAGTCTTTAAGCTGAAAAAACGTTTCTGGGAAAGCTGATGAAATTCACAGGGGCTGCTGGAGAGGGTGGGTGAGGGTGGTCGGCCCCAGCCCTGCCGGGGGCAGCAGAGACCTCCCCTCGCTCAGGAAGGGCAGGCCGAGGTGGGCCAGTGCGTCACTTGCCCTCTCCTTGCAGCATGTCCGGGATGGTCTCAGGCGGCCACAACCCCTTGGGGACTCCGGGCACCAGCCCCTCGCAGAACGACCTGGCGAGTCTCATCCAGGCGTGAGTAGACCACTTAGCGGGAGGGAAACGCAGACGCCGCGTGCCCGGCGCTCTGCGACTCATGTCCTCAGCGAGTGGCTGCGCTGCCCCAAGGAGCGCACGCAGGGGGTGGGGTCGGCCAGGGCCTGGGAAGCAGGGGCGTCCAGCCCCAGCCTGAGCTGGGCGTCACCCGCAGGGGCCAGCAGTTCGCCCAGCAGATGCAACAGCAAAACCCAGAGCTGATAGAGCAGCTGCGGAGCCAGATCCGGAGCCGCACGCCCAGCGCCAGCAACGATGACCAGCAGGAGTGACAGCCCGTGAGTCCCCTCACCCGGGGCTGGGCGCCCGGCGCGCCCACCCTGGGTCCCCAGGGTCAGGAGCGTCCTCAGGCCCCTTTCCAGGTGTTTGAACCCGAATCCTGCTTCTCCCCATCCCAGGCCGGGTGGGTCTTGTCCCTCAGCCGGGCCGGGCACAGATACGGCTCCCCGGAAGGGCGGGTGCGCACCACCCTTCCCCGCGCACAGCAGGCACCCGGGCCGCCGTGGCCCTCTCTGCCACTCCCTTCATGCCCAGCTGTTCTGGGGGTTGTGACTCTTTGTCGTACTTTTCTGAACGGGTGTTGTCTGTACAACCGCTTAAAAGTACTCTCAGGGGTCCCGGAGGTCAGCCAGGGCGGTTAGCCGCGCCAGGGCCCTGCTGTCCAGTGGATTGTGCCCCGTGTACCGCAGGCAGCCTTCCTGCCCAGGAGGTGTTTTCATCTTGTGTTGGCGTGCTTCCTCCTGTTTTACCTCCCACTTTTTTCCAACTGTTATTTTTTTACAGAAAATTTTAAAGCAAAAAAAAAACACCAAGAAGCAGAAAAAATAACATTTAGGTTGGAGCTGCGGCGCCCCAGCCTCCCCCAGCTGTGCCCCCCGTCTTCTCCCCACAGCCGTCCCTGCACCACCAGCCCGTCCTGCTGATGGGAAGTCTTCCACATCTTGCCATTTGCTGCCCTCGGACTGCTCAAGAGAGAAAAAGAAAAATTGGACCCGCATGTTAAGAGAGATTTTTATTATTTTTATTTTGTCCTCTGCCTTCCTCTCCCTTTTTGTACTCTGCCACGGCCCCCAGACCCTTCTGAAACAAAACCAGCAAGCTGTGAACACAGACCAGCACTGATCTCCCTCCTCGCCCCACAAAATCCCAGTCCCTGAAATATTTCCTAGCATATCCCGGGGTTGGGGCGGTCCTCCAGCTGCCCTCCAGGAAGCAGCTGGTTTTGTGTCCAGTCACGGTGGGGGTGCCCGTGGCCTCCGCCCTCCGTCTGTCCTCTGTCCTCAGGGGCCTCCCCCATGGGCGGGAAGCCCTCTCTGAGTCGGCCCTCGCTGCCCCGGCCGCCCCCTGCTTGGAGAAGCTCACTGCCAGGCACGGTCTGGGCGCCAGCACCCACCCGGGCCTCAGACCGCAGGTTTTTGCACGAGGAACAATTTAGCTGCAGATTCCGTGAGGCAACGTCCGTTACCCTGCACCCCAGTGGGAGCAGGAGGGCGTGTGCTCTGGTGCACAGGGTCAGTTTCTGGGACTTTCTGCCAGTCGGGCACTTTGTTGGATGTCTGATCTCTGCTCCTCTTTTCCCAGTACTCAACGACTGCCAGACTGCAGGGGGTGTGACGGTGACTTTTTGGCCTGGCCTCCAGCCCTTCCTAGCCTGTTTGTGTGTCCCACCCAGCCCACTGCCCTTCTGCCCCTAGGCAGTCCTGCGGGCCCATCACATCTGGGTCCTCGGCAGGCTCTCCCCTCCTGTTCCGGGGCTGGTGGCCAGCGGGGACCTGGTGCCCCACCCCAGCCGCAGCCTGAGATTGTCCCGCAGCCAGCAGAGCTGCTTCTGGGAGTGCAAGCACACAAGCCGGAGCCAGGCAGCCTGCCCAGGATGCAAGGCCGCTGTGGGTGACCCACTGCCCTGCTCAGACGGGACCAGGGAGGGGGATGTGCTGGCACTGCAGCTGCAGCACTGGCAACAGGTGGTCCAGGGCTCCCTGGGGGTCTCGGGCTGAGTCCCAGGCAGAGCAGAACTGTGTGTGGTAGGTAACTAGTAGGGCGCGCGCTGCCAGCACCTGCGGTATGTCACACGTCCGGTGGGATGTGTCCTAATGCAAGTGCTAACCAGGCGACAAGCGTACTGTGTGGGAATAAATAGACGTCGTAACCTCCGCTCGGCTCTGCATCAACCTCTCGGCACCCCAACCTCACCCCGGTCTTCCAGAAACCCTGGCATAGTATTTGCACACCACCCAGGCACACACTTGCGAGCAGTTCCTGGGCTGGGGTCACAGGTGGTTCGGGAAACAGCAAATTCAGAGCCCGTCCAGTGCTCGTTCATTCCCTCTCCTCTGTCTGCAGTCACCCCCACTCCAGGGGCCAGCCTAGACACCGGGGCTCTGGGAGGGGCAGCCAGGGGACCCTGTGTGGCAGCTGTGTGTCCTTCCGTGAGTTATCCCTGTAGCCAGAGACACCCCAGGAAACCGCTCAGGGTGGGAGGAGGGGGCCACGCGGCAGGGAGCGCAAGAGCCATGGGCTCTCCTGGACCCCCACCCCGGGGCGCTGTTCAGGGCTGGGTGGTGGACACAGTACTCCCTAGACGTTCCATGGACTTGGTCCCTCTTTAGGACGCCCGCCATGGGCACAGGCAGGTGAACCAAGCTTTGTCTCGAGGTCAGCCACTGACCAGTGGCAAATCTGTTGCAGCTCACTGGGAACCCCACACACACCAGGGAGGGGCCGACCGAGGACACCCTACCAGGGCAGGCAAAGGAGGACCCGCCACCAGAGCGCATGGCCTGCCCCACCTAGGTGAGGCAATGAGATGTGTGCGCTCTGCAGTCTGTCCCAACTTCCACAAAGCACAAAAAATCTAAATACGCTTGACATCAGAGCCAGCCCTTCTAGTGAAGGTGGCCGAGGGAGGGCGAGGACCAGGGGTTGGGAGGTGTTCAGCGGGGATCTCTCCCAGGTGCCCCTTCCCGAGGGGCACTGGGGATGTCCGGGGTGCCTGTGATCACCACTGGGGGTGCTCCTGGCATCGAGTGGGTGGTGGCCTGGAGGGCGGCAGGGGGGCCCAACGGAGAGCAACCAGCCCCACGTCAGCAGGGCTAAGGGGGACACCACACACAAGAGTGAGCAAAGGCATGGAGCTGGGAAGCTGAGCAGGGGACAAGCTCCTTGGGACATGGAGGGGATTTGGAGCAGGAGGGTGACTTGGCCTGTCCCATTTCCTCAAAGGCACATGCTGAGAACGTGGCCAAGGACAGACCTGTGAGGTGACGGGCCACAGGAGGAGGCCCCATCGGGGCACTTCACAGGCTCCCGGCCGCTCCACCCAGGGCTGCCGTGCCAGAGGGTGGAAGTCAGGCCTGGCCATGAAGATGGCCGCCTAGGGAGTCCTTTTCCGCACACGGGTTTTATTTGAGGACCAGGAAGGGCGCTGGGGCGGTGTGTTCATGATCTGCAGAGCAACAGAGCCATCAGGACAGGTACAGAGATCTAAGGAGCTGGCTCACGTGACGGTGAGGCCGACAGGTCCCCAGACTGCAGTCAGCAAGCTGGAGACCCTGGGAGCCCACGCGTTGTTTCACTTTGGAGACTAGCAGGCTCCAGACCCAGGAAGCACTGATGTTTCAGTCCAAGTCCAAAGGTAGGAAAAGACCGGAAAAAAGAGGGCAGGAGGTCAGGGTCAGAGAGAGACGGGAAGGCGCGGCCCTGCCTGCCATGCAGATGGAGGGGGAGGCTCCGAGGTGAGGCCGCGACGCCTCTAGAAGCTGGAAGAGGACACGGTTCTCCCGGAGCACCCGGAGGAGCCAGCCCTGCCCTCTGGAATTTAGTCCCATGAGCTCCATATGGACTTCAGCCCCCAGAACTGCAAGCAAATCCGTTGTAATCTAAATCGGAGGTAACATGCCACAGCACCATGGGTTACGAATACATGCATCTGAAGCATTTGGCCTGTTGTGGCCATATTGTCCTCCAAGACTCTCAGCTACATACGTTCCTTGTCTACTGATTTCCAGTTGCACTCAGCGTGGGAGAACATCTGTGTGGCTGAGAAAGTTTGCAAGGATGGATTCCAATTACGAGGCCTGAGAGCGTGGCCTGGGCACCGCCTTCATTCCCTGGAACCCCACCTGGGTCATCTCGGGACCACTGCACCGGACTGGGTGTGTGTTTCCCACGGCTGCGTGAATCTGGTGGCTCTCACAGCACGCGTTATCTCACAGGTCCAGAGGCCAGAAATCCAACCCCGTCTCACTGGGTGGAAACCCAGGTGTGGACAGGGCTGGTTCCAGGGGACCACTGTCCCCTGGCACTTCCAGCTTCTAGAACCACAGCACGAATGCAGTAAACAAGCGCATTTACGTACTTCTCCAGCTACATGCCTAAGGAAATGGTTCCTTTCAAAAAAACTGAGATAAAATGCACGTAACATAAAATTTGCCATCTAACAATGTATAGTTCAGTGGCTTTCAGTACAGTCACTCTTGTGCCGCCAATGACTATCCACACCGTCACCCCTAAAAGAAGCCGTGGCAACCCGCTCCGTGTGGCCCATGTCTGGCGTCTCTCACCAAGCACTGTGTGTTCGGGTTCCATCCACGTTGTATCTCGTTATCAAAACATTATTCCTTTTCATGGCTGAATAATATAGGAACTGGGTCTTAACCCTGACTAACCATGTGACTCCACAGCGCTCTTAAGAACTACTCATAAAATGTTTTAAAGGGAATGTCGCAATAGTGCGGGGACATTAACATGCCTTCCTCATGCAAACCACCATTTATTGAGCACATACTGTGTGCCAGGCAGGTTAGTACCTTCTCTCCCATTCTTCAGCGTGGGGATTTTCATCCTGAATCCACAGGCCCAGGTGGAGAGCCTGTTGGCTGGCTGATCCATCCCCTTCATCACGTCAAATCCCAATAAAGTCTTAGTATTAATTATGCTGCATGACAAATCACCATGACCTCGGTGGCTTCAAATGGCACAGTGATTACTTCCCAGGATCTATGGGTCAAAAACCTGGGTGTGCCCAGCGGAGTCCTCTGCTCAGGGTGTCTCCAGCCTGCCGTCGGGAGCCGAGCCAGGCAGGGCTGCGTCCTCTTCTGAGGCCTGATGGGGAAGGATCCGCGTCAGGGCCCACCCAGGTTGCCGGCAGAGTTCTGATCTCACAGCTGTAGGACTGGGCTTCTGGCTTCCTTCTGCCTCTGGGCTGGAGACGGGTCTCCCTCGGCTCCATGCTGCCAAGCCTCCTGTGTTCTACCCTCCGGGGCTGCTGTAACAAATTCCTACACGCATCCCTTTGTCATTCTGGATGCAGAAGCATGACGTCAGTTTCTCAGGTCCAGCATCGAGGTGCCACAGGGACACACTCCCTCCAGGGGCTTCAGGGAAGAAGCCGTCCTTTGTCTCTTCCAACTTCTGGGGCTGCCGGCCTCCCTTGGCTTGTGGCCAAATCCCTTCCGTCTCCGTGTCCATGGTCACATGGTTTCTCTCCCCGCTTGTCCCTCCCTCTTGGAGACCTTGATGACATTGGACCACCCGGGTTATCCAGGATTATCTCCCATCTCAACATCTTCAGTGACACCTGTGAAGTCCCTTTTGCCATGGGCAGTGACATATCCACGGGCTCTGGAGATGACGTGGACGTCTGTGGGGGTGGAGTCTTTAGTCCTCCGCAACTCCCAATAGGGCTGCTTGCTTCCCAGTGGGGAGAGAGTCCGGAGGGAGTCAGCACACACCCTGTGATCGTGGGAATGGGCTCTCACCGCCTCTCCCTCGGTCTCTTGGTTGGCATGAGTTGCAGGTCCCCCTCCCCCCTGCACCCAACAAACAGGAGGGGTTACAGGGTGTGGCTACCAGGACATGGGGGTGTCTGGGGCACCTTAGAGCCTGTCCACCACAGGCTTGAGCTTGGCCGAATCTTGTGGCCCTCTGTCTCTGCCACCAGCCAGAAGGGACCTGACCGCCTAGCTGTGCAGCCTCTGGGAAGGGGGCTGTCACATTCAAAGGTCCACATGGAAAGGCAGTTGGGAGTGGCCGGGTCCATGATCTGGCAGGAATCCCAGTGCCTTTAGGGTTCAGTGAGCCCCCACCCACCCGTTACCTCCACGTGGGGCCCCATTAGTGACATTCAGTTCGAGTGGGAATTCTTCAGAAAGAAGAGAGAAACCCTCAGCATCATTCTAAGGTTTAAAAACCTTCTGGGAAGTGCTTTTGACAAAATCTAAATGCTCTGTGGTTAAGCTAACTCTGTTGCCTACTTGCCTGGATCAGCAAGGAGGGATTGGTGGTCTCCAGCTCAGCATGGGGATTAAGTGGTCCCCACCCACCCGTTGAAATCATCTGAGAACCTTTGAAACTGATAGCTGCATCCCCACCCCTGTAGATTCGGACTGAACTCAACACGGGGGATCCTGCCCCCCAGGGGCCACTAGGGGATATCAGCGGACATTTCTGGTATCAGGATTGAGGGACGTTCCTGGCATCAAGTGCGTGGGGACCGAGGATGCCATAGGTTCGAGAACCCCAGTGATTCTCGTGCGCCTGTTTGGAGAGCCCCACTTTGAGAAATACTGGTGGGCACTTGAATATGAGCCTTCCCTTCCAAAAGCATGTACATGTGCTTCTTAGGTCTCGCCTGATATTCTCCAGCCCTTCCTCCTATCCTACGTGTTCAGAAAAGATCCAGAAACTTTCTGTTTTGGAACCACCAGCAGAGTGGGGAGGAGGGGGGCGGGGAAAGGCGTAATTGTAACATCTTACCCTGCAAGCTGGCAGCTCTCTATGACCTGATGAGAAGCATGTCATGGCGGATGACTGCTCGGTCCCACACGTTAGAAATAGGGTATTTCTGAATATTTCTGTCAGAGGTGCACCAAGGAAAAAAGAAAGCCACAGCAGTTAAAAACGTGGATTTAGCATAAGTCATGACTTGGAGAAATCTTCCGGGAGTCGGTTGAGCTTTGAGATGTGAGGCAGCTGCTGCGCCATAGATGGAATTATGAAGTCTCTGATCTCCCTGTGTGCACCCCCTTGGTGTGTAACTCCTGGGTGATAGACTGCAAAGCCCACCTGGGTTAAGTCCCGTGAAGCTCCGAGGAAGAACAGAGGGTGTCCCTTGCCGAAGCAGGGGATCTCACTTGGGCAATTCCGCCGCCCCCAAGGACACTGGGCCAAATCTGGGGACGTCTGGGGCTGTCACGACTGGGAAGTGGGGGTGGCTCCTGGCATAAATAGTGGGTGGGACCCAGGGAGGCTGCTTAACCCCCACAGTTCCCAGGATGACCCCCTGCAAAGAACGACGTGGCCCCGGATGTCAGCAGTGCCGAGGCTGAGGTGCACTTCTCTGCGGTATTACCACCACACGGCAGACCCCAGAAAAATGTATCCAACTAATGACCCAAACCATTTGCCACCAGCAAAAAGAATTCACTCACTGGCTGTAGAGTGGCCCTCCATCTTTGCAGCTAAGACTTCCCCAAAACCTGGGTAACTTGAAGACCCCAAACTGAGCTGGCTCCCCCATCCCACCCGTCCATCTCACAAAATCGAGTTACAGTATTTCAAAGTTGGAGCAGAGACCAGGCGCTCTGGACATGGCCCCTGTAGATGAGAAGCGGAGACCACCAGGTGGCGCCCCAGCACCTCCATCCCAGGCAGCCTGGACCCCAGCGATAGGACCAGCCTAGGTCAGCCCCAATCCTACAGATTCGCGTTGTGCTTTGAGAGCTGGTTCTCCTTTCAGAATGATTTAAGTCCTCCTAACAAGGGCCGTTCTGCTAGGCAGTGCACTGCGATGGACACCCAGACTAGCGGTCTCTAGTCATGCCCCCTCCACTCCTTACCACCCCAAAGGGTATCACTGCCTAGCGTTTAATGCCGTGAGTTACTTTTCCCTGTTTTTGGTGTGTATGCAATGGAGTCTATGAAAGGTAAAAGCATAAAGATTGAAGAAGAAAAGGTAGAATATGATTTGGGGTAGGTAAACATTTTCTTGGAGAGAACTCAGAAAACACTCTGATGGTTAACTTTATGTGTACAATTGACCAGGCTACAGTACCCAGATTTTTGGCTAAACTCCAGTCTAGATGTCTCTGGGAAGGTATTCTTTAGATGAAATTAGCTTTTGAATCAGTCTATTTTGAGTAGAGCCAATGACCCTCCGGAACGTGGGGGGGCTGCATCTGATTAGCTGAAGACCTTCAGAGAACAGTCTGAGATCCCTCAGAAGGGAGAGGTTGACCTCAGCCTGAGGACTTCAGGTACAGTGTCAGCTCTTCCCTAGGTCTCCAGCCCGCCTGTGTGGGTGAAGGCATTTGCAATATATATTTGACAAAAATATAAAATCTTACACGTCAGTGAGAAAAAGAAATAACCCAACTTTTTTTTAAATGGGTAATAAAACACTTAGGCATTTTTAAATATGAATTTTAAAATATATGAAAAGGAGCTCCATTTCATTAGACATCAGGGGAAGAGCAGTTAAAGCCAGGATGGCTGACAGGAAAACACAAAACGATGGCTATTGCTGCTTAGCACAAGGAAGGAGTCGTCCTGCACGCATTTTCCAGGTGTGCTATCGTTGCAAATGATCTTTTCTGTCGTCGTGAATTATGGAAAGCAGAAAAAGAGGCAAGTCACTTTGTGTCTACTAATACAAATGGTTACCATGTATTGCGTGCTCATGATGGAGTGGGCAGAAAGTGATGTGGAATGTTAAGAACTCATAGACATCTTATACTTCACTTCTGCAAAGACAAACTCAGTCGTTTGACAACTCTGATATCTATGCCTCCTCCAGTCTTTCCTATTTTAAGGAGCAACGCTGGTATACATTAATTGCTCAAACCAGAAAGCTAGAAGTCATCCTGACACCTCCTACTCCCACAACCCGTGCAAGCCAGTGCTGAGTCCTATCGATTCACCCTTCAAGTCATTTCCCACATCCATCTGCTGCCCCCAAGGCCCCTGCCAATGCCCTCTCTCACCTAGCATTCATTCTTGCCCGAGTGGCTCTTACCTGGTGCCCCTGCTTCTGTGCAATTCACTCTTTCTTTACACAGGAGTCAGAAGAGCCTGGGAACATCAATTGGATCACAACCTTACCTGTTAAAACCCTGTCAGTGAATCACATTGCATTTATGATAAAAGCCAAATTCCTAACATGGTCTGTAGGACTGTCCTTAATCTGTCAGTGCCTCATTGCTCACAAACATTCAGCCAGCTTGGCTTTCCAGGTCCTCAACCATGGAAATTATTTGGTTAATTTCCACAAAAAAAAAAATCTTTCTTTTTTTTCCTTTGTGGTGCTTCATACCCCTATAGTTTCTCCCTTACGTATGTGCATTAGTTATCTTTTGCTGCCCAACAAATTACCCCAAAACCAAGTGGCTTGAAACAGCAACACATTATCTCATTGAGTTAATGGAAGTCAGGAATCTGGGTGCAACTGAGCTGAGTCCTCAGCTTCAAGGTCCCTCAGAGTCTGTAATCAAGGTGTCCGCTGGGCAACAGTCATCCGAAGGCACAGCCGGGGCAGGATCCCCTTTCAAGACCACTCACCGGCTGTTGGCAGGATTCGCTTCCTTGTGGGCTGTTGTGCCGAAGATCTCAGGCTGCTGCTGACGGCTGCCTAGAGGTTCCCCTGTGTTCCTTGCAAAGTGGGCCTCTCTGACATTTCGGCTTGCTTCATCAAAGCATGCAAGTTGGAAAGGCAATAATGTTGTGCCAGGAAGACAGAAGTCTGTCTTTTGTAATGGACTCATGGAAATGACATCCCATCACTTTGCCATATTCTATTTGAGTCAAGGCACCAGGGGCAGCCCACCCTCAAGGAGAGGGAATTATACAGGGCATGAATACTAGGATGTGGGAATCATCTAAAACCACCTTATACGACTGCCCACTGCAGGACATTATTATTTCATTAACACTTGTCTCTCCCACTAGACTGTCAACTGTGAGGGCATGGGCTTCATTTTTTACTCCATTTTATTTTTATTTTTTAATTTTAATTGTGATGAGATACAAAACATCACCTTTTATACCACTTTTTAAGTGCAGAACTCAGTAACATGAAACACTCATGTGTTGTGCAGCCGTCCCCACACTCCCTCTCCATAACTTTCCATCCTCCCAAACTGAAGCTCTGTTGCCATGAAGCACTAACCCCCATCTCCTCCCCCAGCCCCTGCCTCCATCATCCACTTTCTTTCTTCATGGGTGTGACTCCTCTAGGGACCTCAGACAAGTGGAATCAGACAGGATTTGTCCTTTGTGTCTGGCTTGTTTCACTGAGCACCATATCCTCAAAGTTCATCCACGTTGTCCTATTCTCCATTTTATTCTTAACATCTCTCCCCATGCCTGGCTCATGGTAGGCTGACAATCAGACTTCAGTCAGCGAATACAGTCTTGTCCTTCGTAAGACTGGCTGCTCTTATAGGGCAATGGAGTGAGTTATTTTTTTTCCCAATGTTACCTTCTCTCCCTCTAAAAAATACCCATAGCTCATTTTCAGTCTTCATCTTATTTGACCTATTGGCAGCACTGACACAAAAACCAAATGATTCTGTTACAATACGTGGGAGCTGTCAGATCTCTGATCTAAACTCTGCGATGGTTCCCCACGTCCCTTAGAGTTCTTTCAATGCACTCAGAGGCCTCTTGAGATCTGCCTCCCCCTATCACCAAATACACTCCCCGCCTCGGTGTGTTTCGGCCACACCGGCCCTCTCGTGCGCTCTGCCTCAGGCCTTCACCCTCAGTTCCTTCTCCGTGGGACACCCTACCTCCATGTAGCCACTCATCTAACTCGTCCATGCTCATCTTTTTTTCTCTGTTCTTCTCTCTTTCTCTGTGAGGTCTTTTCGAGCGTCTTATTTAAAATAGCAGCCCGCCACCCAGAACTTTTGAGAGCGCTTACAATCAACAGCACTTGTCACCTTCTGACATAATTCTATTACTTAGTATGTTTATCGATTATTTTCTGTGTCTCTTCCAACAACGTAAGTTCTTTGTTTTGCTCACAGATGTTCGCCTAAAAAAAGGCCAGGCACATAGTAGGCAAAAACATTGAGCAGATGAAATGCTCCGTAAGCCGACGGGAAGGGAGTCAGCAGCGACGACGCTCAGAGGCGGACAGTCTGTAGAAAATCAGTTCCAGTGGCCAAGCCTCCATCCGAGCGGAATTCAGCACCAGGAGCCCCTGGACAGCTCTGGAAGCCAAACCCTGCCGGAACCCTTCCTCAAAGCTCGAAGTTTCCCGCCGGAGCCATCTGGTGGATGTACCCGCCGTGCCCCGGGAGGAAACTGGATTCCCCCTTGCCTGTGGGAGGGGTGGTGTCACGAGGTGAGTGGCAGCCATAATAACCAATGGTGTCGCACGCTCGGCCCTCGGTGCTCGGGGAGGCCAATAGGCAGGAGCGTGGGCGCGCCGAGCTGGGGGCCAGGCAGGGAGCGCGGTTATGTGGTCGAGACCGCGCGGTGGTTGAGTGGCGGGCAGTGCAGCCCTGCGGGTGGGCGGGCGAGGCTCCGGTGGAGGTAGGTGCGGGCCGGGCTGGGGCTCTGCCGCCCGTTAGAGGAGGCTTCATCGGCGAGCTCTCGGCGGTTTGCGCCCGGTGCCCCCCCAGAGCTCGAGGCGTCCGCCCGGGGATGGGAGGCAGGCCACCTCGGCCTCCGCGGGGCGCCCCGTGCCGCGCGGAGCATGCAGAGGGCGCTCAGTAAGTGCCGAGTGGATGAGTGGGTGAGCGAGCCCGTCCCCTCCTCCGCCCATCCCCACAGCGCCCAGGATCCCCTCGCCCCCCTCCACAGACTGGTACTTATTGGGCATCTGCTATGCATCTGTGCACTGCGTGCTGGTGGGGGATCCGGCTTGAGCAAGAGACTCCCTGCCCGCGCGGAGCTGGCAGCCTAGAGCGAGTGAGGACATTCAGGGACTTTAAACCGTGTAGTTCCGCATGGCACAAATAATGCCAGGGAAGGGGGTGGGAGAGGCCTCTCCAACACGTGGCCTGTGAGCTGAGACCTGAAGACCTCGATGGAGTGGGGGCGCGGGCAGTGAGAACTGGGAGGTTGTTGGGAAAACCAAAGGACGGGGAGCAGCCACGGGGTCCCTCTGACTAACGGTGTCATTTTCGGGTCCAGGGCAGTATCTGCTCCACTGTAGCTCCTCCAGTCACCTAAAGAGGTCTATGTGCTTCAGTTCATCTATCTGTTCAGTCTGGTTATTGAACATCTCTGCACCAGGCCTCACTGGGTACAGGGATACAGTTGAGGATGGGTCGGCCAGGGGAGTCCCCTCCCAGGGGTCCTGGAGACAGCGACCTGAAAGATGAGGCGTCACTGGAAGGTGGGGGAGAGACTATTCTGTGCCGAAAGGACTACCTGTGCAAAGGCCCTGAGGCAGAAACGGCTCAGCACACTAAAGGACCACAAAGCTTGTGTGGGGTGAGGTGAGGGAGGAGCCAGTGGGCAGAGCCTTCATCTCAGGCTTTGGTGCTTGAAGTTCATGTAAAGGCAGCGGGAAGCCAGTGGAGCGGCACCACCGGATAGAATGTTATACAACAATGGAAAGGTTTGTGCTGTCCAGTACAGTGGCTACCGAACACTTGAAATATGAGCCATGAGACTGAGGAGCTGAATTTTGCATTTTGTTTCATTCTAACCAGCTAGGCACATGTGGCTGGTGCCAGCCGTATTGGACGGCTTAGCCGAGGGAGTTTTCCCCAGGAGGCAGTGATACATGCCAGGCCTAGCATGAGATGAAGGACTGGGGGCACTGGGCCTGGTCACTAGGGCTGGTCAGAGAACCCAACACCTGACTTGGTTGCCTCTGGTGTTCACAGCATCTAGACTGAGGCATGAGGCTCTGGCTGCGCAGCTGGGCCCGGCAGCGCGTCGTGGGACGGGAGTGTTCACCCACACGTGGTTTGGCCCTGCAGTGACCAGAGCAGCCCAGGCCGCCACCATGGTGAAGTTGCTGGTGGCCAAAATCCTTTGCATGGTGGGCGTATTCTTCTTCATGCTACTGGGCTCCCTGCTCCCCGTGAAGATCATCGAGACGGATCTTGAGAAGGCCCATCGGTCAAAAAAGATCCTCTCCCTCTGCAACACCTTTGGAGGCGGGGTGTTTCTGGCTACATGCTTCAATGCTTTACTGCCCGCTGTGCGGGACAAGGTAAGGGCTCCCTGGGTGGGAGTGGCCACCCTGGCACATTATGGCTCAGGGACTCTGATGCTTTTTCAGTGTTGATGCTGAGTATGGTGGGCGCCCTTAGGGAATGAATATGTATGTGACCACGAGCTGGTCGCTCCTCCTGTCTGGGCCTTGTTTGGTAAACGAGGCGTTTGAACTAGGCCTGGGTTTCCCAACTTCTCAGACTGCCCCCCCCGGGGTAGCATACACTATGTCCAGAAGCTGGTGATCGTGGCCTCCCGTTAACTTGTATCAGTTAGCTACTGCTGCGTAACAAATCACCACAAACTTGGCATCTTCATGCAATACATATTTATTATCTTCAGCTTCTGTGGGTCAGGAGTCTGGGCACTGCTTAGCTGGGTCCCCTGCTCTAGGCTCCTAGGTGTTGGCAATCAAAGTGTCCACTGCGCCATGGTCTTATCTCAAATCAGGGGCACATCAGCTGGACTGGAGATGGGTCAACCTCCAAGCTCAGGTGGTTTAAGGCGGATTCAGTTCTTCCTGGTTGGTAGACCAAGGTCCTGCTTTCTCCCTGGCTGTTGGCTGGGGGCTGCCCTCACTCCCTTGCCACATGGGACTCCTGAACGTGGCTGTTCGCCTTGTCAGCAGGCCATAGCCTGTGCCTGGGTTTGTGACGCCCAGAGCCTGAGATGATACATCTGTGTCATTTTATGCTGCTAAGCTTGTGTTCCTTTGTTAGGCAGCACAGTTGGTGTTGAGGATAAAGTCCCAGAGTCCTCTTTGATGACTGCTGCTCCCCCCAGTGCCACATCCAAGC
>JAVSCE010022236.1:0-10771 GCA_032199065.1 Smutsia gigantea | reverse complement strand
CATGCCACACACACACCAGGCACATGTTTTAATGATTAGCTCTAGACTTTGATTTGAGACAGATTAAAAAAATAATAAAAAGGGCCTGTGAAAACCACAGCTCCAACTGGCAAGAGGAACAGACTCGTAAAGGGCTTTTATCTCCTTCCCATCATCTCAAATTATCTTGTTTACCCCCCTGAATCCTGATCGGACGCCATTACTGCACTCAGCTGTCTGCAGCGCTCTTGTGAAGGAAAAATTAATGCTGAATTAGTGGCCCCATAACTGCCTGTTCGTCACATTATCTGTCAGGAAAATAAGCAGACAATAGCTAGCTGAGTGGATTTCTGTTAGCTGCCATTCAAAGGAGAACGGACAGGTGTTCAATTGGGGCTTCTTTCTTTTCTCAACTGGTATTTAACAATACCTACAGGAGGAGTTTAATTGCCTGCACCCACCTGCACCCTTGTCATTTCTTGGTTTTATTGGTTTTAATGAAAATATTAAGTGCACTCTAGGAACAGAGGCTAAGTGACATTTTGACTGAAATATACAGCAAAATGTATAATGGAAGCAGGCACTATTACAGTTTTGATAGAAACTGAAAGAAGTAACAACCAGAACAATATTTTTGCTATTGTTATGCATATAGCTAGCCCTGTGAAGGGTAATTGTTGACCTAAAAAATGGTGGTTGTTAAAAGAGCCTTTCACCTTAGCTACCTGACTTTTTTTCCCTAGAAAAATAAAGTGGCTGGGCTGTGGCATATTTTATTTCATTTGATACCCCCTTAGGTAGCATCAATAGTCAAGTATGCATTGGACGAACTTTCCTCTTCTCTGGAATCACAACTCATTAGAGTTTCTAGAGAGAACCTGGATTCATTGACAAGAGTATGGAATGAAAACAACGATTCATTGCATCTTGAATAGGTAGAAGAGGAACTAGTAGTGATTTCTTTCACCACCTAGTAAAGACCTATGTTTGCCTGAGTCAATCTCCTAGACTCAAAATAGAGAAAGTAAATAAAGTCAAAGTAAAAATTGTGCTGTGAATCATTCTCAGTGCATGTAATGGCTTTAATTTTTGCTCTATTTCAATCTTGTTCATTATGATAATAACTAATTATGGAATAAATGCAAATAAAATAAAAAATACCATCTTTCCCAGTGAATATGTATGCACATACAGGCACACACAAATTACCCCTTAGAGTTTAAACTGCTAGTATAGTTAAAGATCTCATAAATTTCACATCTTTTTACTTGATGTTAGAATATTTTGTAGTGAGTGACAGACAAGAATAGTTTGTACTAAGAAATTTGCTAAATGTATATGGCATGTAAAAGAGTAATGTGTATATTTTTCCTTCAGTGAGAAGTTCTCTTTTTATCCATGATAAAAAAATGAAAATTTTACATATAAAGGATAAAACAGAAAACCAGAAGGACATGTGTCACCTACCTATGCATACATGTAAGTGTTCCAGGTGTTTTTTTTTGCCCTGTATACACCTAAATTATTTCATTCATTCGTTCATTTATTGATTCATCCATCCATCCATCTACCCATCTATTCATCCACTGTATTAGAATCTTTTGGCTGCAAGTTGTCGAATATTCAACTAAAATTGCCCTAAGAAGAAAAGGTCATTTGTTAACTTATAACAAGATACCCTGAGAGAGGGTAGTTCCATGTTTGGTGCAATTACTTGACAAGGCCATTAAAAAATCATGTTTTTTCTTTTCATATTTCTTTCCATTCATTGTAAACCTGTTGGTTTTCATTTCTATATCTGCCTCTCTGGATTGCAAATTGGTTACAAATATCACATTCTCAAAAGACACTATTCAAAGGTATGAAATCTGAGCATCTCTTTTTATTTTGGAGGAAAATCAAAGAAAATCCAGGTGTCACTGGTAGAACTAAGTCACAGGCCTTCCCTTTAACCAATGCCTGAAAAATGAGGCTCATTATTTGCATTATTAGCTTAGACCAACCATAATTCTGGCTGGGCCTGTGGTATGCTGGTAAATGTTTAATAATCTATCTGCTCTCTGGGGAGAAAAAAAAAAACAAGCACTGATTGTAGCATTGGTTGATTGCCGCCGTGCAAATATCCTCGCCATGGCTGATTTCAAGCTACCAACCTGACTTCACCATGGCAGAGCTGGAAAGTGATGTACATAACTGGCTCTGGCTCTCATAAACCAGTGCAAAACATCTCCAGCATATGACCAGGCTGGGTCCATGTACCTTGAGCCTAATGCCATCAGTATTCTCCTAAAGTGAGGTTATTTTAGAGACAAATAAGGAGATACTGACATTTTACCTGTAATGTCTGCCACATTCATCTGTGCATTCACTCAGCACACAATTTTGATGCCCCCAGGTGGCAGGTATTAAGTATTAGTACTAGATGCCTTTGAGGGAACTACCTTGTCTACGCCCCTTCATCAGAGAAACTGCTCATTCCCACATGTCCTGCTAGCTGGGCAGTGAGCAATGAGAGGGCTGGACAGAGAGGACTTGGACAAATCAGATTTTTGAAGTCATTTGTCAGTATTTAATGTTGGACCTCGTAAGTTTTCTTGGATTAAGGCAAGTGGTTTCATGCAATATGAATAATCAATAGAATATGATCAAGAAGGGAAAATGGAAAAATAGAAAAAACTCAGAAAGTAGAAAAATAAGAGACATGATGGGGTCAGATATACAAAGAATGATCTCAATTCCTGACTTTTGGTTCTAATCCACCGGAGACCCAGCTGTACCTCATTCTCCATCCTTGAATAAAGACTTAAAGTACATTCTTTGGGGCCATTATTTTATTTCCTCCATCCATTAGAGTTTCTTACATGATTATTTTTTTCTCTCTCAAATGGGCTCCCCTTCCTTGCAATTAAGACAGTTTTAACTGGAATAGAACACACCATTGAGCATGAAGTGACCCCTGTCAAAGAGCTCGTGATCTAGCAGAAATAAACCAACAGGTCGTGACTTCACAGTGCAGAAATGCTCAACCTTAGATAAAGTACACATCAGAGTAGGAGCACATTTTGGGGACACTGTTGCTAGTCTTTAGGGGGTGACAGAAGGTGATATTTTAAGAGTTTCAGTCATCGTAATTTGTTGTACCATCAGAAGAATTCCTGTTCACCCTAATTATAAGATTATGTTTTCAGGTATAAAATGTTTGGTCCCACCTCTACCCCTATTCTTTCCAGATTCCGGATTCTGTGGACTCTTGTTTACTGCACCACTCTTAGACTCAGAAAAGAAGAAAACCAAAGATCACCATCACTTTAAGTCAAGGCAGAACTCTCCCTACTAAAGAAGGGAAAGGTGTGTTTCACAAACCCTTAACACAGAGCATATTTGTGCAAGGGGCACTGAGAAACAGACATGGTATCACTATTTTCTCTGAATTGGTCTGAACAATTAGGCTGTGAAGGCACAATAAAAACAAAATCAAAACAAAACAAAAAGTTTTAAGGGACTTTTGGCACACCATTAAGTCCTTCCCATTGAATTCTGGCTTACAGAGTCTATTTTGGAGGCATGTTTCTACATAAAACACACACAAAAAATCAGTTATGTATTTCATGCCAACCTTTCCTCTTCCTTCTTTGTTGTTGGCCTTTATTTCCGAGCTCAGTTCAGTTTGTGCAATTAGACACTGAGTGTTCTGAAGCTCACTGGCAGTGACTTCAGTTGTTAAGAGTTTCTTTACTTCTCCTTTATCGGTCTTGCTAAGAGGCTGTAGAGATCATTCTTGTATTTGCTGCATCTTCTGTCATCACTAAACCAACTCAGGGCCACACATTAATAGCAGAGACTACAAGAATTGGATGGCAGAAATCATACAAGGGTGTTAAAAATGTCTTTGTCATCCACAGAAGATCACACAGGAATTTTAGGGCAGTGAAACTATTCTTTATGATAGTATGATGGTGGATGCACACCATTTTAATTTTGTCCAAACCCATACAATACACAACACCAAGAATGATCCCTATTGTAAACCATGGACTTTTGGTGGTAATGATGTGTCAATATAGGTTCATCAGTTATTATTAACATCTAGTAGGGGATCCTGATAATGGGGGAGCCTATGCATGTGTGGAGGCAGGTAGTATATGAAAATCTCTGGACCTTCCTTTCAAATTTGCTGTGAACCTAAAACTGCTCCAAAAAATAAAGCCTATTGTTAAAAAGAAAAGACACATGTTTACGGTATAAGAACTCAAATAGGAAGACAGAGTATTGCCTTCTTCAACCTCAGTTGGGAATATGTGTGTCGGGCAACTCAAATTTTTTGCCACTGTGCACATATCCACAAATGACCTCAGCAGTACTGCGAGTGTTGATTTTGGAGATATAAACAAATCGTAGAGCGTGGGCAAACTTACAAATATGGAACCCATTCATGATAAGAATTGCCTGTGTATCCACCTTCTCTCTGAGTTACCTCCACCAAGATTCTGGATTTATAACATGTATTTGGCTTATAGTAGATTATATCTATCATTCCTGATTTTTAATAGGAGAAGGTAAATTCTCTTTCCCTCCTAAGATTTTGATGATTTTCAGACTGATCTGCTTTCAAAGACCAGTTCTATCACTTATTAACTATATGTCCTTGGAAAAGTTATTTAACCTCTTTGCTTTGGATTTGTCATCTATAAATTATACTTAGCCCTGGAAAATTGTTGTGGAAAGTAGAGATGGTGAACATTAAACAACTGTCACCCTGACTGACCCATTGCAGGAGTTAATGGATGACTGCCCTAATATCTGCTAAAATGTCCACCAAAGAAAAGTAATTAAGTCTTATGAGTTGGACATAGGTGCATATGGGAGCTGATTTATGTAGATTCATTTTTCAATCATTCATTCATTTGTTCCTTCATCATTTCAATATTTACTGAATACTTAAAAATGCCAGATATTGAGCAGGCGTGAAAAATGCACAAATTAACTTTGAACTGAATAAAGAGATACCTAAACAAATCATATAAAATGAAAATATGTTTGGTTGAAGCCAGCCACAGACTGGCAAGATTAGGGAAGGCTTCACAAAGGAGATGGTGGCTATGTGAAATCTTTAGGAGGTAAAAGAATTTATCACATGAAGAAAACCCAATATTTCAAATAGATAAATCTGTGTATACAAAAGCCTTCCCGTGAGAGACAGCATGGCGCATTTTGAGAACACCAAATTGGTTGAGTGTCAAAAGAGATGGACATGTAAGAAGAGAAAAAATCAGTCTATCTAAAGATTTTAAGCTAAAGGAAAGAGTTAAAACAGGGATTGATTTAATTCAGCTTGCATTTATGACAATCACTCGGTCACTGACACAGTTTGGAGGAATGATACTGAGGGAAGGGAGACAATTTATGAGCTTATTATACAAGTTTGTGGAGTGGTGGAAACTCAACAGCGATGTAGAAATAAATGAAGATTCACCCAAATAAGAATAAGCAAAGGCTTTTTATTCAGAACTTGTTATATAGCAAGGGAGTTAGCCCCCATTACTTGCACTTGGCAGAACCTCAAAGGCAGGCATAGAAGTGCAAAAACTTTATAGTGGAAAGAAATGGAAAGCCTCAGATATGCCCTGATTTGGGGCAGTTGACAAGCAGCTAGCTAGAAGCAGGACATGCTATATGATTGGTTTGGAGTGCACATACATATATAGATAGCTTTGTCTGGTTGGCCCTAAATTGGAATAGGGGGAAATTTAGAGAAGCTCTAAATTGTTAATCTAGTCCTGGATGTTTTGAGCCAAGGGTTACAGAGGTATAGTTTGTCTTTTGGGACTGCTTGATAGAGATAGGCTTCTTCGATTCTAGCATAGATACTAGGTTGGTTCCCTAGGCTGACTGATGCAGACTATGGATCAAAATTCCATTTCTACATATGGAATTGTAAAAATGTTGGCTATTGTCTGCTTGTATCTCCAGTCTCTCAGAGCATTCTAGGCAGTGCTAGGAAGATCATGAGGGACTACTGAAACAGAAAAGGAAACTGATATTCATACAGGACATTGGGCTTGCGCATCATCACGTATCACCGAGTGAGGCGGGACAAGAATAACTACCTCTTGGTCCTGCCTAGTGCAATCACTACTTTGCCACACTGCATCTCAACTAAGTGATAAATAGCTATAATAAGAGGGGAGATGATGACACAACTCCTGTTCTATTTTGAGAGCAAAAGTAAATTAGATTAGCATAAACTACCATGTTAGAGTCTTTCCATAATCTGTATAAGGAGGAAAAATCTCCATTGTTTGTACTGCAAAATATAATATCCTGTCCTGAAAATATGCTCTTTTATATCAAATGGCATTATTGTTTTCCTTCTACTATGTACTTTACTCTGTATATTCTGTACAAACTTGAAACTCAAAGGGTGAAGTAGAAACAGAATGAAACAGTTTTTAGTTGAATGAACTGCTTGTGCCTGTATGTCTTATCTCAAAGAAAAGATACCTATTTATTCCTTCTCCTCAGGCCATTTAGAGTGTATTTTCTTACCCTACTAAAAAAAAGTACAGGAGAATTTAATTTGAGACCATGGATTAAATGTTAGTGAAAGTTTCAAATTTGATTCTGAGTAATATAGATGAATGTCTGAAGACTCACAAACTAATAGCAGAGCAAGGAAATCTGACAAAAACTACAGATAAATAAAGCTAATAAGCATATCTTCTGGGTTTTCCATGGCCACAAAAGCCCAGTAAGTAAAGACTGATGACTTGAAAGTGTTTTTTTTTTAAAGGAGTGAGTGGGGGGAGGATTAAAGGAAACTGCTAGTAAATTATTTCAAAATGTCCAGACCAAAATATTCTGCCTCAAATACAGTTATTTTCAGTCAGTGGCAGAGGCAGAGTGAAGAAGCTGCTTGCCTAGAACGAAGGTCTGTTGGACACTGCCTCTTCATTTAGTTAACCCAGCCAGACTCCCTACATTTTTTAGGCAAGTCACACCTCAGCAAACACTTTAAATTGTCTAATGATGGAAACCCTTTCACTTCATAACTCCTCGGCTTTGCTTTCTCTCACTGAAAACTTTTGGAAGAAATGAGTTTAGGACTAGAGTATATCCTACCTCTTCCCCTTATAAACAGGGGCTCTAAAGAATGAGCATCTCAGGCAGGGGAAATTTTTCCATGTTGGGGTTCACATAACCCCTCAACCCCTCTCTGTGCCCCCAGAACTGACTGTGTGGTGTCAGAACTCATGAGGAATCTCACTATGATCTTTGGGGGAAATCACCAACCTTAGACCACGAAGTGGAATACATGCTGAAGTTTCATGAATTGACAACGTGAAAATAATATCCATACCATGTGGCTCAAATGCCACTAATCTTCTTTAACTGTCTTACCAAAGTGGACCCTCCAAATAGTCAAAGAAGTAGACTATCCAGATCTCATTTGTAGACAACAAAATACCCCAAAATAAAACCTGTAGAAGGTGCTGGGATCACAGCTGCAGCAAATGGCCAAGACTTCGGCTTCCTGGGAAGAGGGAGAAGTGACAAGGACCCAAACCACTGAAGAGAAGGACCGTCACGTTATGTCAAGCTCAAGATTTGGAATAGCCTTGGATTAAAATTCTAGAACAGCCCCATGTCATGGAGAATAAGGTTCACAGTCTTGGCAGGGCATATGCCCAGCCTGTCGTGACTTGATGCTTAGCTGCTTCTCCAGCTTCTGCTAACCCAGCCGGCCCCTCAGACGCCACTGCCCCTGTGCCCCTCTGCAGCCATAGAGAATTTTATGTTGCTCCTTCCATCCTTACTTACTCTTTCCCGGCCTGACCAGCTTTTCCACTTCGCAAGACCTTAGGCATTATTATTTCTTCTCTGGGAAGCCTTTTCCGACTTCCCTTCTTTTGTTGCAAGAGAATTCTGTCTCTTCTTGCTTCATTCTACCACCATGGCTTGTATTTACTCAGTCATCTTTGAAGTCAATAATGTTTACTGCAAATATGTCTGCCTTCTCTCCCGCAGGGAGAGCCCCTTGAAAGCAGTAAATATATCTCCAGAGCCAAAGATATTCCCTGGCATTATATAGTAGGTACGTAACAATTATTTACTGACTAAATGAACTAATGTATGACAGCAGCCCCAAATTCTGTTTCTCACAATAGACTTAATGTTAAGATATCCCCAGATAACTTGCTTGTTAAGACTGTCAATATCCATAAATATAACGAATGCTTTTATGATACAGATATTTTTAGCCAGCACAACCTCTTTAGGCAATGAAATGGACATATTTATTTCACACTTTGTAAATGTGGAATGCATCTCAAATTTTTGGGGGGTAGGTATTACAGGGGATAACACCAGTTTCTAACATCTGCTGAATACATCCAGTCCAATTTTATGCCATTTTGGTACTTCATGATTTTCTGGTTACATTTTATCTTGGTGGAAGACTGAAAAATCATATCTTTTAAATTGTGTATTAGTCAGGATAATAGAAACTGACTGACACATGTAATTTGGAATCCCGGCCAGAGCTGTATCCAGGGGTTCGAAGGATATCATCATTTTTCCTCTGTCAGCTCTGCTTAGCTGTGGTTCTTCTCATTCCCAGTTGAGCAACATCCACGTGATGGCAAAGAGGACCCCTGGCAACTTTAGGGTCCCCGAGTGTTTCCAGGAAGTGATCCTAGTGAATGACTGTGTTTCTTTCCCTATAGCATAAGCACAAGTCACGTAGGTGACTCATCGGCCCAGATTGTGTCCCGTGTCCCTCCTTCGACTAGTCTCTGTGGCATTGGACGCTAATTAGATAGCACTGGGTTGTAAACAGATCCTCATGCTAGGAATGGTATGGGATCAATTCTGGCTTACTGTGCCAGAACTGCATGTTTCAAAAATGGAAAAGAGGATTTCCCAAAAGGAACACTAGGCAGAAAAATATATATAAATATATATTTTGGTCAATCACAAATATCTTTTGCTTGTTTTCTGCAGCTGTTCTAAGTCTTCCTTGACGTTAAAGGAATCAGAATGCCATAAAGTGTATAGTACTAGGACTGCCATCATATCGCAGAAGACAGTAACACTGTGTTTTGCTTCTAAACCTTAGTGCTAAACATTAGATGATTTATGGGTTTCTTTTTTGTCTCTTTCTCTCCATAAAGCTTCATCTTGTGCAAGTATTTATGGTAACTCTTTGCTCCCATTCCTGAATTGTAATTGATTGCTTTGAACCCAGCACTCTCTGAAGAGTTCAATTTTTATTTTTCTTGCATATTTCCCTTGCACTAAGATCGTATTAAATTCACTTGCCAGTCTTCTGCTCACTTTCAAAGCTTCAAAGATTGCTCTGCCATTTATTCTGCCCTGTATTTATCCAAGGATGGAACACGCAAGGAAGAGTTTACTCAGATATTTAAGCCAAGTTAGTTTTCTGTGCCTACTTTCTCCAAAGTAATTTGTAACAGCGACAGCAGCAAAATCAATGACAGGAAAACATAACAATAATAGCAAAATATCCGAGTTTGGCAACCCTTGCCGTTTATACTATTAGTGTCAATTTATATTACTCTATTCTGTCATAACCACACGCTGGATCTGGGAGAAAGGAAGGAAATGTCTAGTCGTGGAGCGCTGGAATAGTAGGGGGACTGCATCCCTGTAACAATGCAGAACCAGACTGCAGAGGATGTATCTTCCCCAAATATCTGTTTGGAATGCACCCCTCCATAAAGAAATAAGGTTTCCTTTTCAGAAAGTCACTTTGCCAAGTAAATAAAAATGTGAAGAAATAATAAGATGTTTCAGCAATCATATAGTTAATTGATAACTCCTCAGCTACCAAATGCCGCCCTCATACTTTCCCCAACATTATTCCTACCTTGATTTCCGTGACAAGCCTGCACGCCCTGAGGGTTCTCTTCTGCAGTCTCCGCCTCTACGTGCTCCTTCTTTTCCTCTCTGTAAGCGTGTATTCCGTGATCTCTCCTTAGTCTCTGGTATTGCGCCTTTCCACCTTCTCTCTGGCAATTACTTACATTTGCATCACTTCTGTGAATAACGCATAAGTTTGTATCTTTAGCTAAACTTTTCGGTTACACACCAGACCTCAATTTTTTAGTGTACATGAAATATTTTCACTTAGTTAATGGATAAAAAAAAATGTGGGGCATATATAGCCACCAAGACCTCAAATTATTCACCTTGTAAAACAGGACACCTCTTCATAAAACATCTCTCTTTCCTAATCTTCCTCTACGCCTCCCCCACATTTTTTTTCTTCAATTAGTTCTTCATTATCCTAAACTATTTTATTCTAATACCCAAATGTGTACAATAACAATATAAGAATAGGTACAACTTTTTTAGGATTTTAATTTTTATGCAATTATTAAACCAAAAATTATTGAATCAAAAAAACAAAAAGTATCTTAGGATTTTAGCTCTTATGTAATCATTACCAAAATAAAGCAGTATTATAGATTTAAAACATTCAATGTGACAACAGTAAATTTGTTATGATGACCCTTTTAAAAAAAATAAAATTGGTATTTGTAATGGAATACTGCAGGGACTGTTACGCCATTCATCCATTTTTTCTGATCGTGTATTAGATGCCTTGTGATAACTATACTTTCATCTTCACTGCCCTTTGGAACTAGAATGAAAACTTTATACAACTTGTCTTAAATTTTATGAATGCATCATTTAGAAACTGATTCTGCCTGTATTCTTTTTGTGAAAGATACATACAAAAGAATATATATAAGTATAATAATGATGAAAA
>JAVSCE010022234.1:0-35500 GCA_032199065.1 Smutsia gigantea | reverse complement strand
GAAGGTTGTATTTTTCTAAGAAGTTGTCCATTTCTTCTATGTTTTCCAGCTTGTTAGCATATAGATTCTCATAATATTCTCTTATGATTCTTGTATTTCTGTGGGGTCCGTCGTGATTTTTCCTTTCTCATTTCTGATTGTGTTTATGTGTGTAGATTCTCTTTTTCTCTTAATGAGTCTGGCTAGGGGTTTATCTATTTGTTTATTTTTTCAAAGAACCAGCTCTTGGTTTTATTGATTTTTTTCTATTGTTTTATTCTTCTCAATTTTATTTATTTCTTCTCTAATCTTTATTATGTCCCTCCTTCTGGTGACTTTGGGCCTCATTTGTTCTTCTTTTTCCAATTTCAGTAATTGTGTCTTTAGACTATTCATTTGGGAATGTTCTTCCTTCTTTAAATAGGCCTGGATTGCAATATACTTTCCTCTTAGAACTGCCTTTGCTGCGTCCCACAGAAGTTGTGGCTTTGTGTTGTTGTTGTCATTAGTCTCCATATATTCTTTGATTTCTGTTTTGATTTGGCCGTTAACCCATTGATTAATTAGGAGAGTGTTGTTAAGTCTCCATGTATTTGTGAGCCTTTTTGATTTCTTTCTAAAATTTATTTCTAGTTTTATACCTTGGTGATCTGAGAAGTTGGTTGGTAGGATTTCAATATTTTTGAAATTACTGAGGTTCTTTTTGTGGCCTAGTATGTGGTCTATTCTGGAAAATGTTCCATGTGCACTTGAGAAGAATGTGTATCCTGTTGCTTTTGGGTGTAGAGTTCTGTAGATGTCTGTTAGGTCCATCTGTTCTAGTGTGTTGTTCAGTGCCTCTGTGTCTTTACTTATTTTCTGTCTGGTTGATCCGTCCTCTGGAGTGAGTGGTGTGTTGAAGTCTCCTAAGATGAATGCATTGCTGTCTATTTCCTCCTTTAATTCTGTTAGTATTTGTCTCACATATGCTGGCGCTCCTGTGTTGGGTGCATATATATTTATAATGGTTATATCTTCTTGTTGGACTGACCCCTTTATCATTATGTAATGTCCTTCTTTATCTTTTGCTACTTTCTTCGTTTTGAAGTCTATTTTGTCTGATACAAGTACTGCAACACCTGCTTTTTTCTCTTTGTTGTTTGCATGAAATATCTTTTTCCATCCCTTCACTTTTAGTCTGTTTATATCTTTGGATTTGAGGTGAGTTTCTTGTAGGCAGCATATAGATGGGTCTTGCTTTAGATTCGTGGTTACCAAGGGTTCAAGGGTTGCTTCTTTACTACCTAACAATCTAACTTAACTTTCTTGTTAAGTTATTGTAAACACAGTCTGATGTTTCTTTATTTCTCTCCCTTCTTATTCCTCCTCCTCCATTCTTTCTATAATAGGTGTTTTATTCTTTGCCTTTAGTTAGTATTTGGATGGTCTGCTTTCTTTGCTATGATTTTATTTTCTCTGGTGACATCTTTTTAGCCTTAGGTGTGCTTCCATCTAGAGCAGTCCATTTAAGATATCCTGTAGTGGTGGTTTATGAGAGGCAAACTCTCTTAACTTTAGTTTATCTGGAAATTGTTTAATCCCTCCATCATATTTAAATGATAATCGTGCTGGATACAATATTCTTGGTTCGAGGCCCTTCTGTTTCATAACGTTAAATATATCATGCCATTCTCTTCTGGCCTGTAAGGTTTCTGTTGAGAAGTCTGATGATAGTCTGATGGGTTTTCCTTTGTAGGTGATCTTTTTCTCTCTCTAGCTGCCTTTAATACCCTGTCTTTATCTTTGATCTTTGCCATCTTAATTATTATGTGTCTTGGTGTTGTCTTCCTTGGGTCCCTTGTGTTGGGAGATCTATGAGCTTCTGTGGACTGCGAGACTATTTCCTTCCCCAGCGAGGGAAAGTTTTCAGGAATTATTTCTTCAAAGACACTTTCTATCCCTTTTTCTCTCTTTCTTCCTCTGGTACTCCTATAATGCGAATATTGTTCCGTTTGGATTGGTCACACAGTTCTCTTAATATTCTTTCATTCCTAGAAATCCTTTTATCTCTCTCTGCCTCAGCTGCTCTGTACTCCTGTTCTCTGTTTCTATTCCATTAACAGTCTCTTGCATCTCATCCATTCTGCTGTTAAGCCCGTCGATCGCTTGTCTGATTTCTGTATTGTCTTTCCTCAGTTCCCTCACTTCCTCCCTCAGCTCTTGCACATTTCTCTGTAGGTCCATCAGCATGGATATGACTTTTATTCTGAATTCTTTTTCAGGGAGGCTGTGCATTTCCATCCCTTCAGACTCCCTCTCTGGGGTTGTCTGGTTGATTTTAGTCTGAACCATATTCCTCTGTCTTTTCATGGCTGTATAATTTGGTCACTGATAGTTGCCACGTATGTCAGCTGGGCTCTTTAAGACTTTAAAAAGAGAAGAAAAAAAAAGAGAAAAAAAAAGAAAGAAAGAAAGAAAAAAAGAAGAAAAAGAAAGAAAAGAAAAACAAAAACAAAACAAAAAACAAAACAAAACAAAAAAAACAAAAAAAAATGCCCACCGGACGTAGATTCTGTGGGAATGCTCTAGGTGGCGCTATTGCCCCACTATTCCACAGCTGTGACTGTGCCGCTCCGCAGGGCCCTTTATCGCTCTGGCAGGGGTGGGAACGAATAGGAGGCTGTTGATCTTAGTGAGAAGTGTTAAGTATGGCTACGCTTCCTCAGTCGCCAGCTAAGGCGTCTGAAACTCCCCAGGACTCCCAGCCTGCTGGGCTGAGTGTGCTGGGGCGATCCGGCTCCTCCGCTGGGCTCCTGTCTCTTTAAGACCGCTGAAGAAAGCGCGCACTTTTTTTTTTCCTTCCCGGGAGCCGGCTGCAAGCACCCTGGCGCGTTCCCCGCTCAGATCCTGCCCCTCTGTCTCTCCAATCTCCGCTGCACTGCGCAATGTGGGTCAGCGCTCCCCGCGCAGATCACCGGGGCTGGCTACTTCGCGGGGTGCACTTCCACTCCCTCCCGGCTCTGAATCCTCTCCTCCCGCCGGTGCGCTGGGGTGGGGGAGGGCTCGGGTCCCGCCGGGTCGCGGCTCCGTATCTTACCCGCCTCTTGGGGTGCCGAGTCCTCTCGGGTGTAGCTGCACGCTGTGCGCTTTCCTGTGTATTCTCGTCTCACTTTTAGGAATAGATGTATTTTCTGTGTTTTCGTAGATAAATATAGTGTTGGGAGGAGATTTCTGCCGCCCTGCTCACACCGCCATCTTCCCGGAAGTGACATCTCAAACTTTTAAATAGATTCCCCAAAGATTAAAAAAGATTTGCTATAATAATGTACTCAATGTCATTTAATTTGTTTGTTTCATTTGCTTTGTTTCTGAACATACTTAAGCTCTAGATTTTGTACCTGTGACCAAACATTAACTAGGTTTTTGTCATTTCATATGCTGGGAATTGCACAGCTAGCCTCATGGAAGCTGCATGTATTTTCCTATGGACACAAGTAGCTACTGCCAGGTTTGTCAATGTCTTGCTAGGCTCAAATAACGAGCTAGAAGAAAAAGCACTTGCTAGAGATAATTTTGCTTCTCCTAAAAGTAAATATTGGATAAACAGAATATTTATAAACTTCCCATTACTATACATAAAAAAAGGTATACAACATGGAGTTTATACTTCAAAAATATGCAAAAACTTTTAAATATAAATTACTAAGCCTATAATGCCAGTTATCATTGTCTAAAGGACAAATAATATAATACCAATATTTTGACAGAATTAACTGTCCATATTTTAACCCATTAAACTAAGATATCACTTCTCCTTCTTATATACATGCATTAATTATAAACAAATTATATACATGCATAGATTCTACCATATAAAAATGGGAAAAAAGAAAGAAAATACTAGCTGCATCAGGAAAGTTCCCTTTGACAAACTCCTCTAGTCTTACCAGCTACTCCATTATCCTGAAACAACCATTTTCATGTTTCCAGACCAACTATATATTTGTACTGATAAATAATATAAAGAAGTACTTTTATGTATGGTTCAAAAATGTTTACATAAACTACTGTAAAAAAGTCTGCAACTTAAAAAAAATGTAACATTATGTTTTTGAGCTCTAACATTGTACTGTGGATCTAGTTAATTCTTTTGAACTGTTTTGTAGTATTTTATCACATAAATTTTCCACATTTTACCTATTTCCCTATCAATTGACATTCAGCTTGTTTCAAATTCTTCACTATTTTAAACCACACAGAACTGAATGTACTTGAACATGGGTACTTAAAAATGAAGAGGGGAGATTTCTCTAGCATAAGTAACTATAAGAGGAATCAATGGATTATATGATACATGCATTTTCACTTTTTACTAAATGCTGCCAATCTCAAAAGTAGCTGTACCATGTACCATGAAATAAGCCAGGCAGAGAAAGACAAACACCAAATGATTTCCCTCACTTGTGGAGTATAACAACGAAGCAAAACTGAAGGAACAAAAGAGCAACAGACTCAGACTCCAAGAAGGGACTAGCAGTTACCAAAGGGGAGAGGGGGGAGGGAGGGAGAAGGGGATTGAGGGGTACTATGATTAGTTCACATGGTGTGTGTTGGGTCACGGGGAAGACAGTGTAGCACAGAGAAGACAAGTGGTGACTCTGTGGCATCTTACTACACTGATGGACAGTGACTGCAGTGGGGTATGGGGGGAACTCGAATAATATGGGTGAATGTAGTAAGCACGTTGTTTTTCTTGTGAAACCTTCATGAGAGTGTTTATCAATGATACCTTAATTAAAAAAAAAAGTAGCTGTACCAATTGGCACCAACTAGTAATACACTGACTTTCTCATTTCTCCAGGTCCTGGCAATACAGTATCTCCAAAATTTTAAGTTTGTAGTGGGTAAAAAAAATGCATCTCACTGTTAATTTAATTTTATAGTATTTTTTATTCTAGTCAAATATTCCTCCTTGAACTGCTTTCAACTTCTTTAAGGGATGTCTATATTTACTCTTACCCAGTTTAAGCAACAAGCTCCTTTTTACTATCAACTTTATTATACTCATAAAAAGAACTTAAAAAAAAAAAGACTTTCAGAGAATTTACTTCTACCTTCTTTTAAAAGGCCTAAGAAATATACTATTAGCCAAGGTAAAAGGTAACTTCAAATTTCCTAAAACTTACTTGACATCAGCACCAGCAATAAAGCAGCCTGGCTTTGATGAGATAAGGACGGCGCTTCTGATTTGATTGCTAGTCCAGATTTCATTCATTACTTCTAGGAACTCTAAATGTAGTTCTTTACTCAGTACATTTACCTGCCAAAGGAAAATACACATGGCTAAGGGTTTAAATTCGAAGTACGAAGTGTGCAAATAAGCATCAAATGCTATTTTGATTGTAGAAAATATGTTTATCTGACAGAAACACACTGTTAGAAGCAAGAAGGAAAGGCAGGGGGTAAAAACCAACCTAGTATTTTTCTATTCAGGCAGCTGCAGCCACCTATAGGCACTCCTCCCTTCAAAAAGAGGTCTTGTCAAAGGAGGAACTCAGTTAATATTCTAAGTGTTTGAATCATACACAGTCTTTACATGAGTCTACAAACATTTATGGGCATGTAAAAAATGTGTATAGCATTAAGGAAAAAAAGGAATCAAAATTGGACATATAGTATGATCTTAAATTTGTAAATGTTATTTGCTGAAACTAGATTAAATGTTGAAAGTGGTTATCTTTGGGTTAGGAGTATGAATGATTGCTATTTTCCTTTTTTTATAGTTTTAAAATTTCCTATCATAGGCATGTGTTATTTTTGTGTTCAGGAAAAATGCTCAATTTACAAAATCAGAAAAATCTTAAGTTTCAATCATTGGTCAGTGGTTGCCAAGATTTACTCTAGTGAGGGGGAAAGGCTCTTCTTTTCTTCATTTGTGATAGTTATGTGCTTTCATCCAGGTCCTCCTATTTCACCTGGGCCTCTGGTAACAAGATTTCTGAGATTTCATTCCAATTTTAGATAGGGAGATTTCTTTATTCCAATTTTAGATAGGGAGAAAGATGAGCTCCTGCAATAAAGCTCTTTTTGGCAGAAAACTGGATTCCTGCTGCATGCTTTGTTCATGTTGCCAAAAATGAATGAAGCTCCACTTTGAACTGAACCCGAATTCCAATATGTGAAGTACACTGTGTCATTCAGGTCCCTCAGGAAGCTTAACACACGCATTTAATCCAGCCACCTTACTAAGAGTAAGACTATGTCAGGAAGGTAACAAAGAAAGCAGATTTAACCACTCACAGTTAGGATGGGTGGGTGAGTTTTGATTCCTATAAACAAAGCTTGTACTTTGTTGTTTCATAACAATTCACCTCACCACTCTACACTGTTAAACAGGATAGTTTTATTGATCCTTGATGTTAACCGGACACCTCAGGTCAACTAGAAGAAACCCTGCAACCAGGACCTCTGTTTCAGAAAACTGCATTCCTTAGGCAATTTGTCAAATGCCAGTTTAACTATCTAAACACAGATTCCGGCTTGATTGGTGGCTTGCTTTCTTTCCCATTTTGGATTGGATTCATGAATGCAGTTAGGAAAGACAGTCTGCAACAAGTTAAATTAGGTACCTTTGAATTGGGTGAGTTAATTCGAACAACTGCCACATCCCCTTTGACTCCATAGTTAATATGGGTTCTGGCTAAAAGAAGAAGGAAATTTTATTTGTAAATATGTCTACTGCTGAATAAATGTAAAAAGCAATGTAAGCACACCAACAAGAAATTAAACTTACTCAGCAAGGCAGAGGACCGTGTAAAGTTGCGGCAAATATAACCTGTTAAGAAAAAGGTATTTCAAAATTAATTATTTGCAAACAGAATTTCTGTAGTACCTGATATTTATAATGAAGCTGGAATTTATAACAACAACAAAAAAAACAATGTGTTTTAGGTCATTATTGCAACTACTACCATTATCTCCTTTGTTTCAATTATTAGGTCATGTGATTATTTGGGTATTAAATGTGGTAGGTAGAAAACGTCCCCCAAAGATGTCATGTCCCCAGAAACTGTATGTTAGGTCATATGGTACAGGAGAATTAAGGTTGCAAATGGAACTAAGGTTGAATTAGCTGACTTTCATAATACAGGGAGATTATCCTGGCTTATTCAGGTGGGCCCAGTGTAATCCTAAAGGGGAAGACAGGCAAAGAAAGCCAGAGAGATGGCAGTATGAGAAAGACTTGGCCCTATTTTGCTCACTTTGAAGAAGTCCAGGAATGCAGGCAGCCACTAGAAGCTAGAAAAGGCAAGGAAATGCATTCCCACTTAGCCATCCCCTTTACAGGATGAACCCAACCCTGCTGACACCTTTGATTTAGCCCAGTGAGACACATTTCTGACATCCATAACTGTAAGATAATTCATTTGTACTGTTTCAGACACTAAGTTTCTGGAAGTTTATTATGGCAGCAATAGGAAACGAATACGCCAGAAATAAGTAATCTATAAAGCAATTCATCATGTCAGTTCCAAATATATCTCAAGCATGTTCTCCAGCCATGTCCTCCTGCATTTTTATGGAGAGATGGATTTTCCAGTGTTATCAAAAGTGAAATCAAGGGACACCATTGGCATTATAAATGAAACAGTCTATGTCATACTTTGCTGTTTTAACTATTTCTAACTGAAAAGGTCTATATTGTATTCCTACTCTGGGGACAACAAAGACCAGCTACTCCTCCCTCTTTCATAATCATTTCACTACTTAGGGTCTCCAGCATAATGATGATGAGATGAACACAAGCCATCCCATGAGAAGTCCCCAAGAGGGTCGTTCAATGTGGACTCTGGATAGAAGATAAGGAACACTGGGGAATTCCATTCTGGGCACTACTCTACTTCCTAACATTAAAGGCTCCCTTTTGTCCAGCTCTCATCCAAGTATTTTTCTCTAGATAGTAGCCAGGTTGTTCTGGAGGCCAACACAGGGTTGACATCCCTTAATTACAACTTCTTATCTTTAAAAGCACCTTGCTCTTTCCTCCATCTTTCATATTCAGGGTTCACCTCAAACTATATCTCTATGCACCATCTTTAACTCCTTACTCACATCTTCCAAATCTTGTCCAATTACCTCAGGAAAAAGTTTTCTCCTTCTTTGGTTTTAAAAATGAAAACACATCATCCCTTAATAATTGATAACTGTAATAGCAGTACACATGAAACACTTGTACCCAGGAAAAGGAGTAAGTTTTAAATTAATATCACATATAATAAAGAACTAGTAGTGAAATAGTCAGAGAAAGACAAATACTGCCTGATTATATGTGGAATGCAAAAAATAAACAAAACCAAACAAAACCCAGACTCATAGAGAACAGGCTGGTGGTTGCCAGAGCGGAGAAGAGAAGGAGGCATGAAATGTGTGATGCGGATTAAAGTACAAACTTCCAGTTATAAAATAAGTCACAGGGAAGTAATGTACAGCATTAATATAGTCAATAATATTGTATTAACTTTGTATGGTGACAGATGATAAGACTTACTGCAGTGACCATTTTCCAGTGTACTCAAATGTCAAATCACTATGCCATACACCTGAAACTAATATAACATATAGTATGTCAATTATATCTCAAAAAAACCAAAAACCAAAAACTAATATCCAGTGGTTCCTTCATGTAGCTCCTTGAATTACACCAGCTTGCCCCAAGTATTTAATTCTTAATTACTAGTATTAAAATTTTTTTTATTTCAAATTTTCATTGAAATATACTGCATTGGGGTTACTGTATGGGCTAAATGGTCTTGGTATCCACAAACATAATTTAGTACTGTGGAATGCCTGCCTAATTTAACAGTGCTAGTATTAAAAAAAAAAAGTTAAACTCCCTAGCAATATCAGTGGCTAAACCTTCTCCACCAGCCTGTGACCACCTGTCTCTCTCTGTGCTTTCTGTCTCATTCTCTAGATCTCCTACCTTCATCTGGACCATATTTTGAGGGATGTCAAACAAGAGCCTATGACTTTGCCTTAGCATGTAATCATAATCAAGGGCAATGGACAAGAAATTAAACCACTTTGATTATTTTATATCATGGCGGTATTCCAAATGCAATTTAAAACATCAACTCAATTAAAAAGACTTTCCGCATGATTTATAAACAAACCTTAGAACTGCATCCACTTCCAAGTTAAGGATGGCCTGTACTTGACCAAGAAGCAAGAACCCTTCTGGAGTGGGGAATTATGCCACAGAGCCAAAGCAGGACCCAAGAGAATATCCAACATACCCAGCTGGACTGCGATTCCCATGGCAGTATTGAAAAGTGGCAGGACTATGTTGGGCATGGGAATCAGTTGGGGAGGCTCAAATACACTCACAAATTCCTGACTGACAGACAACCTCGAACAGCAGAATCAGAATTAAAGTGTCTGGGCCTCAGAATCTGCTTTAAAAAGGTAACTGAAGTAGACAGCAATCAAATGGGCATGTGGGAACCATTAATTTGGAGAACCCACTGATGGTGGAGTGGAGAAGGAGAGGCCCATCAACAGTAGCTAATGCTTGCTCTTCCTCCATCTTTCTCTCTGTCAAGCAGTTCTTTAAGGGGAAAAGCAAGCACAGAAAACAGCAGATTTATACTGGCTTGAAAGGCAAAGCAACATATTATTAAAAAAAGAAAACCGTGTAGATGGCACCAGAAACAAAGTGGGTGATCTCTGGTTCTGTCTGCATCTTTTCCTCAAGCAATCCAAGTCAGCTGTCTTAGTGCAAAGATAAAGGACCTAAGAGTCAAGACTTGGGTTGAAACATCAAAATTATAATTTACTACTTGTATGACCATAAACGAGTCTCTTAGTGCATTTTAGTGTTCTCATAAGGACTGAAATAAAAGTAATGTCATGATTGTAAAAGTGGCTGTAAGTCAAGGTGCTACACCAAAGTAAATTAAGATAGAAGCCAGCCATCTCCTCAATCCCCAGTGCCTCAACTTCACCAATGATATTTTTCCCTTTCCTTTTCCATCATTTGAAATCTGTTTCATCTACACTTGTCACTCTTTCTTCTTTATATTTGTGTCATGACTCCAACCTTTCCTCAAAGCCTGATCTTGAGATTCCATCTACAATAGCCCTTCCCTTCCCGGCCCAAATTTTGATTTTCATTATTTACTGTTTTGTTCTCTAATCACTGGATCTGTATCAGGTATTTCCTGCAACTGTAATCTCTTCCAAAATCATCTCACAGTCATTAATTCAACAACAACAAAAATTTATTGTGACCTACGATAGGCTTGAATTTGGAATGAACAAAGACAAAAATCCCTGTCTTCTGGAGTTTATATTCTACGGTGACAGGGGGATATAACATCTGGGAAGAATTAATTACTATTCAGCAGAGATAAATGAAGAAGTGAAAATAGTTCTGGCATAAAAAGCAGTCTGCCTGTAAAGTAGAAATGCCAGTGGAGGGGAGCCAGGGAATAGGCAATTCTTGCTAGCAGGGTAAAGTGGATTAGAGTAGGAATGGACTGATTCGGAACACAGGGTGGGAGAGATAGAGCAGAAATACAAAAACCAAGAAACAAAATATGTAAATAAGTTTGTTAGATGGTAAGTGCTTAAGCAAAAAAGAAAATGGAACAGGTGAGGGAGCTTAGGAAGGGGTTGCAATTTTAAAGACCAAATATTTGAGACAACAGGTGGGTGCTCATTATCTTACAGTTAAAATCACTTTAAACTCTACCCCACTAAATGACCTTTGCTGCACCCACATCAACACAAAACTTTTTCTAAATCAATAGAGACACAAGAACAAAGAGAAAATTAGTAAATGTGCAAACATATCTGGAAAAGAATCCCAAACTAGTAAACAAAACCAAGTTGGAGTACAAGGAAGCTCTGCTGTTGGCATCTATAGCCTTAGGATGCTTTTACCTAATCAGGAGAGCTTACTTTAGAGCACAGGGTGAACTTTAGCCTACATCTACTGTGCCAGCAAGAGGGAGAGAAACCTTTGTCCTACTTTTAATCATTTCAATAATGTAACTCAGTAAGATACCTACACAAGCGAAGACCACAGCAGTGGAGAGGGGTGGATTATGCTGAAACAAATTTCAAATATGAACATTTAACTTCTTACTTTGGTTGTAAAAATCAACAACTTTTCCCAATATTCAATTCTTGGAGAAGCGACAGGATTAAGGGATTTGAGAGTCAAATTTAAATGTACAGTCAGCATGGGGAATATAGTCAGTGGTTCTGTAACACCTTCCTATGTTGACAGACAGTAACCGCACTAAAAGGGATGATGCTTTAGTAATATGGATAACTGCTGAATCACTGTGTTGTATATTTGAAAACAATGTAGGATTATGCATCAACTATACTTCAATTTAAAAAAATTTTTTAATGTACATGATCTACTAAGTCATGAATCTCTAATTCATTTCCTGTGAAATTATTTTACTACTTACATAATTAGGAATTTAGATGTAGGGTAGGAATGGAGAACAAGATATTTGGGTTGAGATATGTGATTTTCATGTGACAGTCATATCCAGATTTATAGCACTCAGAGAAAGAATGGGTTAAAACTTCAAGAATTACAAACTAGTTTCAAGAGAATTTAATCATCCACCAGTAAAAGTCATAATCTCATTAAATGTTTGGCAATGCCTTGGCACAGACTTTCAGGGTGAAGGACTATTTGGTTGAGTCTAAATGGCAATTCAGGTGTGCAGGTATTTTACATTCACTTTCCAGACTTAATTTCAAAATTTATAAATTGCTATTAAAAGGGGCAATACTATACTAAGGCGTGTTTTCTTACTGGTGAAAATACAATGCAAAACATATATATACATTTTTATGTGTGTATATATATTTCTATACAAACATATAGAAAAATTAAGCTTCTCACTTTTTATTATACATGTAAAATGCAAAAAAAACTTTCAGAATACTCAAGAGTCTGCTTCTTTGGGTCAGGGAAGAGTTAACAATGACTGACTTACTTCATGAAAAAACTGCTTTACACCTAAAATAACTCCTTTAAACCTCACAAGAAGGTATTATTCCCCATCTCACAAAGGAGAAAACATACATAGAAATTAATTGCCCAAGGTCAACAGAGAGTAAAAGGCATAGCCAGATTGAAACCTAGAAGTCAGAATCCAACTTTAATGCTTTTAATTGCTCTGTCATGCTATTGTTCACGTCAAAGAAAATCCAAAGTCTCAATGATTTTATTGGTGAGGAAAATAAAGCCCTGTGAGAATTAGAATAAGATATTTGTTCAAAGTCACACAGCTAGTTAAGTGACTAGAAACCACAGGACCTGACTACCAGCTCAGTGTCACACCAACTGCTAACCGGTAGAAGTACCTTAAAACAAATGCAGGGGCAAGTGTAAAAATACACATTTGATTTTTTTAAAGCACTAAACCGTAAGTGTGGAAAACAGGAAAACAAAACAAAACCATAAGGTTAACATGACCAAATGCTAATTAACAGTAGTTATGTGAGTAGTAAGAGAATGGGTGATTCTTTTTACTTAATCCCTTGCCCCAATATATAAAACTTTTCAATATTTTTGTAATATTATAATTGGTACACACACATAGCATTCTTGTGGAGACTAAAAACACGGGCTGAAATAAAAAAACATATAAACATTCATTCATCCAAAATTAATCCCTTACAGGAAAGGGAGACTCCAGCTACTTCTCTTAAAAACAGCATACCATCCTAGCGGTTCAGGAGTAAGGCATATTACAAATTAAATTTCTAGTTAAGTAACCGGCTTTAAGTACAACGTGCAATAAAAAGTTAGTCCCCATTTCACCTTACAGATTTGAGCCAGGAGGAAAATGCTTGATTTTCCACAAGCACCCACTTTAACCCTTTACTGCCAGGTTGAAAGATAGATAATGCAAGCTAACTGCGCATCGTCAGAAACAAGATTAGAAGTAGTTCTTAAAATTATGCAACATTTTATCTTTAACATAAAGGTTTTTGAGTTAAAAAAAATTTTTTTATCAAGTTGCAGAACCTCCCCTTGAAATTCAATATACTATACGTTCACAATGGGATTATTGAAACTGCAAGAGTTGAGCTCCTTACTGAATCCTGTTAACGTGCACAAAAATTGTTTCGAGGGAAAAATCAGGGAGCGGCGTAATTCGCAAGACTCGTTAATTCCACCTAAATTTTTAAGCTAGCTTTTGTTGCGGGCAAGGTGCTGGGGAAGGAGCCACGGGGATGTATGTGACAGAATGGACTTGTCCCAGTCCTCCTGGAACTCCTAGATCTAGTAGTGACAGGTCCAAGACCATCATGAAAGAAAATAAAAGGGGAGTGAGCACAGAAGTGCGACAGGGAGACCTGCGGAAAGTGCCAGATCAAGTGGACAGGACTCAGACACGTTAGGGATCACGGAGCCTGAAATCGCTGCAGGACTCGGAGTCGTGAGGGAGGAAGTGTCAGTCCTCGCGCAAGGACACAGCAGACGGGGTCCCAGGTCAGCATCAGTCCTGCCTCCCCCATCCCGGGCCGCGTCCCGGGGCAGGGACAGGAGGCGGCAGCGAAAGGGGCTCCGGAGCTCCCCCGTTTCCGCAAGAAATCCACCCGGGCTGCGCGGCGCCCTCAGCCAGGCCTCACCTGGACAGCCCAGCGTCCTGGATGCACTGAAGCGGCTGAGGCTGCCAACTGCCCGGGAAGCCACCATCTTGAGCTTAAAACGACGAACAAGGAAAGCGCTTCGAGTGGGGGCAGCCGGGCAAAAGCCTTTTCCTCCAGCAGCCAGGCGCCCGGCGTACTGCCTGACTAAAACCCTCCCGATGCCGAGTTGCCACCGGCCCCTTAACTCTGCCCTCGCTTGCGGCTAATACGGTGGGAAGAACTCTTTCTCCGCTGGAAGAAAGGCGGCTCACTGAGGAGGGGGGAAACAGTACCGGGTTCTCCAGTCAGGCGGTCAGCGGGCAGCCCGAGAGACCCGCGAAGCCCCGCGGACTTAGGTAGGACCTAAGCCTAGGCAGGACCCGCCTCTTGGTCCGGACGAGTGCTGTCACTTGGGTCTGAACCTAGCGTGGCAGCGGGGCTCTGAGCAGACCAGCTGAGGTGAGAGTGTGCGTGCGCTCAGCTTCCCGCCTGGCCTTTCCCCCAGCGAGAGCCGCGCTTCCGTTCCCCTCTTTTTCGCGGTGCCGGCGGCCGCCTCCCTCTCCGGGGACTGGAGTTAGAGGAAACACAACGGAAGAAAGCTCTTCCGGTGAGGTCCTTCGGTACCAACGCGTTCAGCGCAGTGACTTGGACTAGCTTTCTATGTAGCTCCCACAGCGGTATTTAACTTATCGCCGCAGAGTAGTGAACTGTTTGCTTGCCTGTGTGTAGGCAGTGTTTGTTGTTCACCTGCTTTTCCTGTAGCCGGGTTAGCAGTACAGAGATTTAGAACCGGCCTGGGTTTACCCCATTCCTGCTACTGCGAGTGGGACTCGATCATGTGATCTTTTGGGACATGAGTTTGGGGAGAGTTGAGATATGCCAATTTACTGCTTGGCGAACCAGTGCTCCAGAGGCTCTAAGAACCAAAATGTAACTGGCGCTTGTCTGGTTACTTATCCCCTTCACTTCATCAGGGAATCGCTTGAATCAGAATGATTTTACCCATGATCACAAGTGGTGGAAATAGGACTGACTTATAGTCTAGAGCTCCGCACTGCATGGTAGCTGTTTTTGTGCTGGGAAGATAGTCACGAGTCCTCGAATAAAGGCATTTGATTCCAAAAAGAAGTAATGTTGAGAGCCCTCTACTCGCAATCTCTTTTAATCCTCCTGATCACAAATTGTTACTCGCATTTTCTAGCTGAACTTTGGGAGGCTCAGAGAGCTTATGTTATTTTTCTGGTAGGTGGCAGAGCCAAGAATATGTCTGACTGCTCACCACATTGACTGTCCGGCGATAGAGGGATCAAGAATGGCCAGAGGGAAATGGCAGGAAAGTTGAGGCTGAAATGAGGAGTACGGAAAGAAAGAAGAGACGTTTCTGTTTAAAGCTCCAGTGAAATAGGGAGTCCTCCATTGCTGTAAGCAGTTTACAGAAACTGGATGACTAGTGATGATTTCACTTACAAAAAAGGATTCTTTATGACTTCCATAGGCCCTCCAACTCAAAATATTTTTACAGTTCAAAGCTTGCCTCCTGTCCACCTAATGCTCTCTTCTGCTTCTAATTCCATATAACACTTATTATTTAGATCAGGGGTGGCACACTTCTGTAAAGGGCCAGATAAACAGTTTAGGCTTTGCAAACCCACATTGATCTCTGCCTTACATAAAGTCTTTGTTTTGTTTTACTCAGCACCTCATTAAAATGTGAAAAGTATTGTTAGTTCAAGGCCCATGGGTTGTCCTTTGCCAGCCCTTTATTTTGATGACCCTTTTGGCTCATGACTTTTTTGTACCCTGTACTCTTAGCAAAATCATAAGCTCCATCAGGACAGAAATGTTACGTTTCTTATGCTGTCACAGAGGGGAACTAAGTACAGTTATACCATCATCCACTGTTATGAATAGCAAATACATGTATAACCCTTACTATGTATCAGGAACTGTTCTAAGTGCATTAAGGATATTAAAGTAGTTATTCCTCACTAAAATCCTATGAGGTAGGTACTGGAATTATCTACATCTTACAGATGAATTACCAGTTACTTAATCTTTCTCTTACTAGTAATTTAAGCTTAAAATCTTACAACTAGGGTGGAGCCAGGGTTTGGTTTTGGACAGCCTGGTTTTAGAGTGTGTACCCTTAACCATTACATTGTGTCCTAATATTGTAAAAATGAGCTGTTAAAGAGACTCCATCTTGCTTTCATTATTTGGCTAGCTGCTTCCTTCACCTTTTTTCATAGGTGCCTGCAACTTCATCCATCTTTCCATAGTTCCACACCCTACTCAAGCTCATGCTACTCTAGAGTTTCCATGCCCACCCCTCCCCCAAATCCTTGAGTCAAAATATGTATTTCTTAAAGCTTAGAGCAAATGACAGTAAATTAGGTCAACCTTCCCATAGAGTAGTTTGCTAGTCCCTCTTTGCTTTGAAATCTCTACTTTAAAAAAATTATTAAAGGAATATATATTTTATGTAATTTTTTTCAGAAACTACAGGAGAGTCTAAAGAAAATAAATTCACCTGTAATTCCATCACCCAGGGATAACTATCATTAACATTAAGCTTCATATTTTTCCAGACTTTTTTTATGCATTTGATATTTTTATATATATAAAATGTTAATATATGTAGATTTTAAATACAACTAGAATTATATTGTACATAAAAAACAAAATACACATTAAAAAATTTAAGAAAACAAAATAAAATTATCCCTTGCAGTTAAAATTCTTAACTTTATGGACTTTATTTTCTCTGTCATAAAATGAGTCTCACTATACATATTCTGTGGCTTACTACATATTTTTCATTTAATATGTATTATGGGCATCTTCCATGTCAGGATATACATGTATATTGCTATGTTTCATTTTTCTTTCCAAACTGCTGCACAGTATTGCATGGTTTGTTGTATTATAATTTATTTAACCGTTTCCTACTGATACGCATTTATATTAGTTTGTTTTCCAGCAATGTAAACAATGCTACCATGAACACCTTGAGTATTTCTGTGGGTCAGAGATCTATGTATGTTACACATACCCCTTGAGTATTTTTATAGGTTAAAGACTGATAAGAGGAATTAATTACTGGTCTCAGAAATTCACAATTCAGATTTTGATAGATAACTAAAAATTGTCTTTCAAAAAGATCTGGGCAGTTTACGCTTCTGTCAACTGCCATGTAGATACCTAAATAGATCCCTTCTCACTAGAGTTGTATATTAACCAAATTTTTAGTTTTTGCCCATCTGATAATCCCAAAATGGTATCTTGTTTTACTTAAAAAATTTTTTTATTGTTAGTGAGGTCATACATTTAAAATTTTGTTTGACATTTTAATTTCTAATGTGAATTTTTCATTTTATTTTTTCCTTTTGATCATGTATCAGGAAGGAGCCTTTCAGTTGCAAATAACAGAAAATTCAATGCAAATTGGCTTATTGCATGGGATTTAATGACTCACAGAACTGAAAAGCACAACAAGATAATGGGTTTCAGATATGATTCAATCAGGGCTCTAGTTTTACTTTTCTGAAATTTCTCTGCTCCGTCCTCTTTTGGGATTAGCTCTATCCTTAGATTAGCTTTTTTCATGTTTGCAAACTGCTGTGGCTGCACAAAACCTCAGGAGAGATTTGTGTTCCAGAATTTCAGGCAGAAGATTTCAATGTCAGACTGACTAGACCACCCTGAAATCAATTCCAGTGGTCCAGGCAATACCATGCCTGACAGGTTACCTGAACCAGTATCCTTAGCAAAGAGAATGAGATTTTTCTGATTGATTTAAACTCTGAAGTTGTACTAGATTCAATCCTATGTAAATCACACATGGCAGCTACATAATGAGTTGAAGTGGGTTTTGGAGTAAAAATCAGATTCCATTAAAGATTGTTCCTCTTTTTCCTGCAATGAATAGAGCTCTTTGTGGATTATGGGTATTAATCCTGTGTCTGTTTTACATGTTACAAATATTTTCTCTGAATCTATTGTTTTCTTTTTAACTTTATTTTAGTATCTTTTGCTGTGTAGATATTTAAAATGTTTGTCTAATCAGATTCATTAGTTACTCTTGTCCATTATGGCCTCTGGGTTTTGTGCCATATGTAGGGAGCCTTATTCCCATCCAAGATTATAAAAAATTTCGGATGTCTTCTAGTATTTTTGTGTTAAAAAATATGTATTTAGATAGACCCATCTGGAATTTATTTGTACTTACTGTATGGGTTATGTACCTACATTTTTTTCCAAATGGTTAGCCATTTGCCCAGCAAATCTATTGCATAATTCATCATTCTCCCACTTACTTGAAATGCTACCTTTATTATATACTTAGTTCTCATACACATGGGTATATTTCTGAACTTGTTAACATCCTGTTCTGTTGATTAATTTATTCCTATGCCAGAATTGCACATCTAATGACTAGTGTTTTGTAGCAAGTTTTGATAACAATTAGAGCAAGGTCCCCCTTTTTCTTTATCAACGTTTCTCAGCTATTTTCATGAATTCTATTTCAGGATGAACTTTACTTAAGGGAATTTGTATCCCAGACTCATGTAGCATCCTGTGTAGCTTCTAGAAACAGTGGTGCCTGTCTCATGGCCACTTTTTGTCTCACTGGCTAAAGTCCTTTGAGTATCCCTAGGCTGGTGAACCCAGAGCTTGGATTCTTATATCTCTTTCCAATCCACATATTTGGAGAAAAATGATTTTGTTTTCCTTTTTAGCCATAGGGTTTTTTTAGTCCATAAAGACCCAAGAGAAGTTAAACAAGGCTTTTCTATTATCTATTGTATTTGTGTAACAAATTATCCAAAAATTTGACGTTTTAAAGCGATAAAAAATGTACTATCTCCTATAGTTTCTGGGAGCCACTTGGCTGGGTTGTTCTGACGAGTTACCACAGGATTGCAGTGAGATTGTTGGCCAGGGTTGCCATCACCTGGAAGTTTGCCTGCCTGCCTTCCTATGCTAGCGGGTTCTCTTCCAAGCTCACTGAAGTGGCTGCTGGCAGGAGACAGCAGTTCCTCAGGACATGGGCCTCTTCATAAGGCTGCTCCAGACATACCAGCTACCTTCTCCCAGAGTGAGAGACCTGAGAGAGACCAAGACCAAAACTGCAGTATTTCCTGTAGTCTAAGTGACATACCATCACTGATGACATATTTTGTTTGGTTACACAAACCAACTGTCGTACAGTGTGGGAGGCAACTATGCAAGGGTATGAATACCAAACTAGAGATTATTGGGACCATCTTGGAGGCTGGCTACCATGGCCTTCAATGGCAAATCTCACCAGTTTATTCTTACCATTTTTTTTTAAGTTGAAATGTGTTTCAAAATTGAGAAATTGGAAAAGATGTACACTGACAAATCTTCCCTAGCCCCCTCCCCTTAACTGTTTGCTTCCTTCCAGCCAACCTTTAACATCTTATTTCTACTTTCAGTAATATTTTATGCAGGTACGAGGAAATGTATATATTACTTTTTCTCTTATTAACATGAATGATAGCAGCTTACACACTATTTTGCACCTTGCTTTCTTCACTTAATACAGATCAGAAAGGGTTCCACATTGGCATATAATTTACTTATCTTTTATAGCTGTATAATATTTCACTGGGTGGTTATAGCATGGGTTTTATGTCATACATTGAAAGCCTTTTACTTAACCAGTTCTCTATTTGTTGGTTGTTCTAATCTTTTCCTGTTATACATAGTGACAGCAAAGGTCATGTCCCATGTGTGTAAGTAACATCCATGAAGTAAACTCATGGAAGTGGAATTGTTGGATCAAAAGTTAGGTGCAGTTGAGGTTTTGACAGTTGCTAAATTACACCCCCTAGAGGCTCCACCAGTTTACACACTCAGCTGCAGTATATGAGAGTGCCTGTTTGTGCATACTCTCAGTACACACGTCTAACAAACCTGAGTCTGGTTTGGAGGTCAAATATTGTATCTCTCTGTGGTTTTAATTTGCATTTCTTTTATGAATGAGGTTGAGCATCTTTTCATGTATCTAAGAGTCATTTTTATTTCCATTTCTGTAAACAGTCTGTTCATATCTTTTGTCCATTTTTTTTCCTACTGATTTGTAGGAACTCATTTTTAGGAATTTAGGGCAGTGGTTAATATAGTTTGAACATTTTTTAATATATAGGGTCTTAACAGTTTTTATTATTTTGGAACAACATCAAGCTTATAAAAAAAGTAGAAGTGCAGTACACAGCTTTTTTTCTTACAGCTGTTGGGTGTAAGTGGCTGATATACTGCACTATTCCTGAATACTTTGGTATGTATTCCCTTCAAATACAAACATTTCATTAGGTGTTCTACATCATCACAATACAATCTTCACAATACAATCTTCAAAATCAGGAAGTTAAATTAACATTGGTGGCTTCATATTCATGTCCAGCAATCTCTCAACTCCTTTGGCCCTAGAGAAGAGCATGAACTCTGGAGCTAGACTGTCTGGCTTCAGATCCCAGCTCTGCCTCTTACTAGGTATGGATCGTTGGGTAAAGCACTCAATCCTTCTACGTCTCAGTGTTCTCATCTCTTACAAAGGGTGTAATAGAATAGTGGTTTCATACTGAAAGCGGCATCAACATAGTTATTATAATATTATTAGAAGAAAGATAGTTGGTAATAGATTAAATTTTAAGTATTTTATAGTAGCCATGAATTAGGTTATCAGAGATCATAGACTACAAAATAAGCTACACATTCAAATAATCCAGATGTATTTCTCATCTTCTCTTTTTAGATTTCAGAATGGCTTCCATCTTGACTTATACTTATAAAAATCTTCCCAGTACATCAAAATGGGCCCACAGATTTTGTAAGTTTAATTTGTTTTTTCTTTTTTAAGATTAGATTTAGATTTATAAGTGTTTTACATATTGAATTGTATTGCATTTTGTAAACTCTTTATTTTTGTCTTCCAGCTCTAAGACCTCTGAGCTGTTCGTCCCAGCTACAAGCTGCCCCAGGTACAATAATCTGTAAAATAAACATTTCTGATTTAAATGTTAGATTCTAGATTCTAGGTTTGTGAATTCTGAATAAAAACAAAAACTAATTTGCTAATTCACCTTTTTTATGAGCAACATGAACATCACCGTTGCCTTCAAATTAAACAACATAGGGCCAGTCAATAATGATATTACATGGTGTTGGGTTGGGCTGGAGGATTTTGACAGGAGGCTGCTTTCTGGGATTTGGAGCCACATGGAGTTGGATGTTGATGAACCTTGCTGATGAGTTTATTCACCCACTGGCTGTGTCAGTCCAGGAGACGATTAGCTCACAAACACTCTTCACACTGTTTTGGAACCCCAAATTAACTTTTTAACTTGGCATTACTGATAGGCTTCTCTATTAATGAATACCTTCTTATCTGATACACAAGATCTATTCCTGAAATAGAGGTGAGAGGGTAAGTAGTTAATAAAAGAAAGTTGTTTAGTCAATATGAAATGAAAAAGTATTTGTAGATTTTATATGGTCATTTAGACCCTTGGTAAACCCAATGACTTCACTGTTGACTACATATTTTTTCAGAACATGCTGTTGGTATATATTTTCTCTGGCCTGCCTCACAAGTTCATTGTTCTCCTTGCCTAGGTCCCTTATTGACCTCTGACTTCTGGTTTTGATTTTATTGTGGTGTTCCTACTTGGGTCATGACTTAACAGAAAGAGCACCTTACTAAGATTTAGAAGACCTCTACTCTGTTCCAGTTCTACCTACTTCTGGGCAGTATGGCCTTGAACTGGTCATGTCACTTCCCTGTGCTTTAGTTTCTTTCTCTAAAACAGAATAACAGTTCTAGTCTTGTTAACTTCAAATAGTTATAGAGATAACTAGAAGCACTTTGAATACTATTTGTTTTACAAATAGTATATTCTCAGAGGTCTGTTGCCTAATTCCACCTTGGGAAAGTTTCATGTTGTCCTATAACAAATATATTTCCTATGGGCTTCTAAATTCTAACTAGAATGTAGATTTGGATTAGCCTCATGAAGAATAATTCCTTTCTGCCTCATTTCACCTTTTCCCTAATTCTAGTGTTTATCCAGGCCTTTGCTTTGCAGTCACAAAAATAAACCTGATTCTTGCCAGCTGGGTGAAGGTCATACTGAATACCAATGAGGGAAAGTATTTACCTAGCATTTAGAGTATTCTTCTGCATATTGTTCCCTATCTGTTCTTGTGTGTCTGTTTCCCCAACTATATTGTAAACCTTTTCCTATCCCTAATGGCTAACACCCTACCAGTGATTTGCGTTGACACTGATAATGATAGTGGTGCAAGAAGGCGATGGTGAGACAAAAGAATGTCAGCTGATTTGAGGGGAGGTAGCTGGCATGTGCTCCCTCCCTGAACAGGTTTTAGGTTGCAATAATTTTTAACTAATTCCTCTTTAAACTTGTGTGAATATTCCTGTTGACAGAGCTGTTAGTATGAAGGAATTAGAACAGAGGGATACAGTATTTATTATATTTCAGTCATCAGATGGACTGGAAATGTAAGTGTCTTATGGAAATTTTGACTGATTCAATGGTTATATGTGGTATAATACATGTTACAGTGGTATAATACATGATACATCTTTTATCTGCTTTGATTTTAATTGTATATATAAAATACAGAATGTATATCAGTCACCCATAGAATCCTAGCTTTTAGAGTTGGGAGGAGGAGCATTTGAGGTCATCTAGTCTAGCTTCCATGTTTGCAAATAAGAATGTTTTGGCAGGCAGGAACTAGAACCCAGATATTTAATTAAGATTCTTATAATGTCTTGCTACTGTGTGCACATAACTCCATAAGTATATAAAAAGGAGCCTTTGAGAATATTCCGATGTGGTTAGGAACCAGTGTTCACATGATACAGAAAGAGAGTCTTTTGGGTGACTGTTTAATACATAATGAATATTATTTTTTAAAGTGGCTTGTAGCATTAGTTTAATTACTTAATAATGTGCTAAATTGTTTGGAAGAAGCAATTTTTGACCCAGAAATTGCCATAGACGTTTAGAGGTAGGAACTATATATAACTGTAGTTATGAGGGAAGGCTTTATTTGGAGGTGGGATGTGAACTAGACCTTGTGGGACAGGTAAAAATTAAATGGACAAAAAGGGGCCAGTAGATGGGAGGGTACATGAATGAAGGCAAGGAGGTTGAAAAGAGCAAGGTTGTGAGGGACTGTCAACGTTATTTCATGTCTCACTGCTCACTCAGCCCGTCTGTAACATGTTAAGTGGAACCAGGTAAAGCAGGAAATTTGTTAGAAGAGTTAAGAATTTGAATTTTATCTTACAGTGTATGAAAGGGACATGCGTTCAGTTCTTAAAAAGTAGAATGACATGCTGGGCATGTCATCTGACTTTTCTGGCCATCAGTTTCTCTCCCAGGTCACTCATGGTTAATCTGCAGTCTTCAAATTTAGTGGCCTTTTTCAGTCCTCTTTCTCCTTGAGCATTGAAACTTTTGACCACTTTGTGCTCTTTGATACCCTCTTGCTTTTGTTCCCATGCACTGTTCTCTCCTGATTGTCCTACTGCTTCTCAGGTTTACCTTCTGTCCCACATCTTCTCTCAGCCTTGAAATGTAGGGAAATCACAAAGCTAAGTGTCTCTTATAAGTAATAGACCCGTTCAAGTTAAGACAAGAGGCTTTGAGTGAAGTCATGAAAACATAAAACTCTTAGAAGAAAACATAGACAAAAATCTCTTGAATATAAACATGAGCAACTTTTTCCTGAACACATCTCCTCAGGCAAGGGAAACAAAAGCAAAAATGGGACTATATCAAGCTGAAAAGCTTCTGTACAGCAAAGGACACCATTAGTAGAACAAAAAGGCATTCTACAGTGTGGGAGAATATATCTAAATGACTTATCCGATAAGGGGTTAACATCCAAAGTATATAAAGAATTCACACACCTCAACAAACAAAAAGCAAATAACCTGATTGAAAAATGGGCAGAGGATACGAACAGACAGTTCGCCAAAGAAGAAATTCAGATGGCCAACGGGCACATGAAAAGATTCTCTACATCACTGATTATCAGGGAAATGCAAATTAAAACCACTCTGACATATCACCTCACAGCAGTTAGGATGACCAACATAGAAAAGACTAAGGAACAACAAATGCTGGCGAGGATGCGGAGAAAGGGGAAACCTCCTACACTGCTGGTGGGAATGTAAATTAGTTCAACCATTGTGGAACGCAATATGGAGGTTCCTCAAAAAACTAAAAATAGAAATACCATTTGACCCAGGAATTCCACTCTTAGGAATTTACTTGAAGAAAGCAAGATCTCAGATTCAAAAAGGCATATGCACCCCTATGTTTATCGCAGCACTATTTACAAAAGCCAAGATATGGAAGCAACCTAAGTGTCCATCAGTAGATGAGTGGATGAAGAAGAAGTGGTGCAATTACACAATGGAATACTATTCAGCCATAAGAAAGAAACAAATCCTACCATTTGCAACAACATGGATGGAGCTAGAGGGTATTATGCTCAGTGAAATAAGCTAGGCAGAGAAAGACAAATGCCAAATGATTTCCCTCATTTGTGGAGTATAACAACAAAGCAAAACTGAAGGAACAAAACAGCAGACTCAAAGACTCCAAGAAGGGACTAGCAGTCACCAAAGGGGAGGGGTTGGGAGGGCGGTTGGGGAGGGAGAGAGGGGATTGAGAGGTATTATGATTAGTTCATATGATGTGTGTGTGGGGTCATGGGGAAGACAGTGTAGCACAGAGAAGACAAGTAGTGACTGTGGCGTCTTACTACACTGATGGACAGTGACTGCAGTGGGGTATGGGTGGGACTCAATATGGGTGAATGTAGCAACCAGTTTTTCTTGTGAAACCTTCATAGGAATGTATGTCAATGATAACTTAATAAAAAAAATAAAGAGGCCTTGAGTGTACTACAACTGGGGAAGTGCCAGGAGCTAAGCAACTTTGTTTCTCTCCTGGCCACCTGGTATATTGCTTTCCTGGCCTTTCTGCTTCTCTCTTTGTATGCTTTATGCTTCTTGCTGGCTTCTCTGCTCACTTAGTTTTTGCTGCCCCATAACTCTGGCTTACAAATGACTTCAGTTTACCATCCCTGTTTCTTCCTTATGACATCTTCTCAGCTTCAACTAATTGATATTTCTATGCTTCTTTAATTAGATTCCTAAGAGAGAGAATCTGACTGGCACAGCTTATCACTTGTAGGTAGATGACATGGGTTACTGATTGGCCACTCTACAGATTGACTTTTGGTTGTCCGGTGCCTCCCTGAATCTAATCAGCTTTGGCTGTGGGCTTAGGGACAAGGTATCTGTGGCAGCCCCCCTGGCAGGGACTCTAATCAGGGTAGCCCCTTTAGAAGGGACTGTAGGTGAGCAGGCACTACAAAATATGTCTCTGCTTTTCTCTGTATTCTAAACTGCAAAATCTTGTAGCTCTCCCGACTACACCTCACTTCTCTTAAGGGCGCTATAGTTTTGCATCTCTAGCTACCTTTCAAATGGACATATCCACCTGGGTGTCTGTCAGCTCAAAATTAACATTTTAAAAAATGAAGTCACCTTTCTTCCAAAAGCAGTTCTCATTCTGTGTAGAGCAGCCAGGTTTTCTTAGTCTCTAAGCTTCCTTTATAATTTTATTTTCCTTTCTTTCCATTTCTGACTGGGCACCAAGACACCTCATCTTCCTTTATAAAATCTCTTTCATTGGTCCTTTCCTTTCCATTCACATTGATACTGCCTTACCCTGGCCTTTAGCCACATGCTTGAGTTTGCCCCAGACTCCTCGCTTACCTTCCTGTGCCTTTATCTCCTTTAACACATCTCTGTTAAAGCTGCCAGGAGAATCTTTGTTCCCTGCTTTATCATGACTCTTAGCTTTGACTACTATTTACTTCAAGTTACTGTAGATATTTGTCATAAATAGTTCCCTATGACGTTAGTGGGTGTGGCAAGGTGATTGTTAACATTTTATTCCTAATAATTTAGGATTTTTCTCCATCTCTGATAATAAAGGAGTGATGATAGCAGGTGAATTTCAACATTAACAACAATGGAAAAGAGATAGATTTAAATATACTAACAGAAAGATCTTCAAGCTATATTAAGTCAAAAGTATATGTAATACATGAGTGTATGCCTGTACATACATTAAAAGAAGAAATGTTTGAATATATGTACACCAAATTAACATTACCTACCTCTGGGAAGAAATACTATGGAGGAGGGGGCCATAAAGAGGGAATTTTAGTTTTTACTTCCTGTATTTTAGTATTACTTCTCTCTTTTTTTAACCATAAGCATATAGTCATATTTTTTTAAATTAAGAAATTAGGAAATTTGTTCCTTTGATATTGAAAAGAGTGACAAATGGAGTCAAACAAATCAAGAAGCATTGTAGGTTTTGCAGAATGGCCATAGTCACCCAACAAGTGGCCTTTATTTCTACATGGAAAGGCAAGAATATTAAGCTATGTGAAGAGTAAACAATATCAGCTACTGCGACTTCTAATATGAAGGACAGACTTATGTGTCAGATCAGTTGCATTTAATGTGATAGATTGTCAAACATTTGAAAACAATTTTGCTAATGGCATAAATACCCTTATTATTAGGTGTAATTTCTGTGTTTTACTGAAATATTATTTGGGAACTTGTAAATGGTAGTCAATTTCTTAGCCTTTTTTTTTTTATTAAATTGGTTTAGTAAATAGCAATGCAACTTGGCATTGAATCATGTGATTCTTCCTAGAATGCCTATTTTTAAAAATGTTAAAGGTCATCTAACTTCAAATATTTAATTGATAGTTCTTTGAACTTTATATTAAAGCTGTCCAGACCAAATCGAAGAAAACCTTAGCCAAACCCAATATAAGGAATATTGTGGTGGTGGATGGCGTTCGCATTCCATTTTTACTATCAGGCACTTCGTAAGTATGGAATGATGGTGTCCTTCCTTCCTTCCTTCCTCCCTCCCCCTTTTTTCCCCCAGCTTTTTGTAAGTATGATTGATAAATAAAAAATTGTACATATTTAGATTGTACAATGTGATTTTTTTAAAGGTATGCAACATGATGATTTAATATGTATATACATTGTGAAATGATTATCATGATTGAGTTAATGAACATATCCATCACCCTACATAGTTTATTTACTCCTTTTAAGGCACTTTCAAAAGTGGTCTTTGTGTAACCCAGTAGGTAATACCGTTAGTAGAGTAGATTAATATATGGATAGCATTTTCATGAAATTAATACAGAGTAAGTCAAGCCAGTGTAAAATAATATGATAAAGTTTGTTTTTCATCCTTCATGAGCAAGCCTAGTGTAATGTTAGATTGAACCAGCCCTATTTTGAAAACCTAGTGTGACTCCAGGTAGTGTAGTTCCAACAGGGATATCCTTTCCTTGTCTTGAGATAAATACATTGTTTCTCGGCCTCTACTGAAGTCTGAATACAGGGCCTACGGTTATTCTGAAGGGCTTTTTTTCCACTGCTTCGGCCTTCTGGAAAGTAGCAGAATTGGAGTTAATGGGCTGATCCAAACCTTGGCACAGTACAACCCCAAGTGTGTGGTATCAGAATGATCCTAGACCTGCACAGAAATTCCCTAGAATCAAACTGCAGTTCTCCTTAGACTTTTCTGCTACTTTTCTGTCCCCAAGTAAGGCCCAGTCTCTCCAAAAGCTGATAATGGACTTTGGTAATTAGGTTCAAACTAAATGAAATATTCTTTCTGTTTAGATTATTTTTGTGTTTATATTTTGAACAAGTCATTAACCTAAAAATATACTGGCGGAATGTTAGGTATCTGCTAGAAATAATGAGACCTATCTTTATACACTAATATGGAAAGAGCTAGAAGATATGTTAAGTATAAAAAGCAAAGTGCAGAGCAGTGTGTATAATGCCATCATTTGTGGACGATACACACCTGTGTGTATGTGTGTGTGTGTGTACAAACGTACACAAATAATAAATGTTTATTTTTAAACAGATGGTTTAAGGCCTAGAGAGTATTTTCTTATGGAAATAATGCTGTAAATAAATGGTAGTGAAGTTTCTTCATTCACCTTCTTTTCTCAATACAGTAACCCATTTCGTTCTGTACTCTTTCCTATACTGACCCTTCAGCAGTACAAGTAAGAATCTGAATCTTTAGCAGCAGGAAAGTGAGGAAAGGATCCTCGTACTCAGCAGCTGCAGACTAGGAAAGGAAAGTTCCATCAAGAATGATACCTTCACCCAGAGAAGACAAGTAGTGACTCTGTAGCATCTTACTATGCTGATGGACAGTGACTGTGATGGGGTTGGGGGGCGGGGGGAACCTGATGAAGGGGGTAGTGTAATCACCATAATATTACTCATTTGATTGTAGATTGGTGATATCAAAATAAACTTAAAAAAAAAGAAGAATGCTACCTTCCTTTTGTCTAGGAAGATGGATCTGTTGCCAGCCCCTCAAAGATCTGTGTGGAGCTTAACTCTCCTCCCCTTGAGTGAAGGTCAACTAGTGACCGACTTCTAACAGAAAGGGAAAGACAATAGGGAAAACTGTCAGACTTCACTTTAACCAAGTGATCAAGTTGACATCGTCAGTAATAAGTCATGCGGCTATCATGTACACCTTATATGAAGCAATGAGAAGGGCATTTTACCTCTGTGGTATTTTTTCCTCAAATCCATGACCTAGTCTTCAAGTGTCAAGGTCAAAGTGAGAAACTCATAAATTGGAGGAAACAGAGAGGGCATGACAACTAAAGACATGGACTGGATCCTGTAATAGACCAGTAAAAGAGCATTGGTGGGAAAACTGGTGAGATCCAGATAAAGTTAGCAGCTTAGTGAATGATATTGTGCAACTGTTAATTTCTTAGCTTTGACAAGTGCAACTGGTTATGTAAGATATTAGCAGTAAAGGAAGCAGGAGAAAGGCTATATAGGAACTCTGTTCTATCTTTTCAATTCTCTCATAAGTCTCAAATTACTTCAACAAAAAGTTTCTTTAAAAGTCCTAATCCCTCATGTCTCTTTAGGTGTCACAAAATAAGTGTATTTTAAAAGATAAAATTTTAAAAGGAGAACTTAAAAGATAGGATTTGGTTTTAAATAATATTTAACATGTCAAGCTGAACAATAAGATAACTGGTTTGTTAGATTCTTAGCTGGCCCAGTAGGAGTTAATTTAAGGCTTGCTAGATTTTTAAGGATGCACTGGTAGCAAAGTTGCACTATTTCTTCATTTGAAACTATATAGTGCCTTAGATAATAAAGCATATTCTCAGTGCTGTATGTTACATGGTATCTTCAGGTATTTCAAGTAGAGTGAAAAACATTTTTTTATTAAAGCTCTAGGCTTTTGGTTTAAATTACTTATTTTCTTTCTCTAGATACAAAGACCTGATGCCACATGATTTGTCTAGGGCAGCACTTTCGTAAGTAAATCCAGTTTCATTTTAGTTCTTGATTCATTTAAAGCACTTTTCTCCAGTTTTTACACTTGAAATAGCATGAAATATTAACCTTTATGTGGTGAGAAAAAACACACATGAGCTTTTACAGTATCATTTTTTTCTTCATTTTGGCCATATGTGCTACACAAATTCAAGCAGCTGGTAAATGTCAATGATCTTTATTTCATAGGCTTGACAGTGTCTTGGCATGACAATATTCTTTAATAAGTACCGTAGCTAGCCACAAGTTGTAGACAACATAGGTCTGGATTGATAAGGTGCCACATGCTTGTCTAATTAAGGAACAAGTACACTCTCTGCTCTTTTAAATTCAAGATTAACCTTTTTAAAGACATGCAATATTTTATGTTACTATCTATGGCACTGTCTTGATATGAGAAATATGCCTTTGTTTTGGACTTCTGCTCTCAGGGGTTTGTTGCATCAAACAAGTGTCCCCAGGGAAGTAGTTGATTATATCATCTTTGGAACAGTTATACAGGAAGTGAAAACAAGCAATGTGGCCAGAGAGGTGAGTAAATGAACTGTGTATTGTTTGAAGATATTGGTAGGACAATCAATTTGGATTTCAGTGAATACAGTTTACTTTTTATATAAGCTACTAAAACTTACTAAGTAAAGTTATTGACTGAAAACGTGATTTTACAGTTTGAAGAATGAATGTTATTAATATTTGAAAGAATTGTATAAATCATGATGTATGGTAGTATATGTTGATACTGTAATATAAATCAAATCAGTTATTTGTCTCTTAGGATAACAGAGATTGTGGCGAAGTATGGCTGATGTGACTTTTAGCAATGTTAGATATCATGGCTTCTAATTAACTTAAAATTTCAACATTGTGCAAAGAACTTATTTCATAACATGGTTTTTATTAGTAGTAGTCTTGCTTATTCCTTCATTCCCATAGACTAGGTGACACATAGGACAGTTTTTTTTAAACTATTTCATAGGCATTTACTTTTACCCTAGTTGGCATAGTTCCATGTAATGTTTATTGGGCAAATGAGACAATGACAGACCTTGGAACTACTGTGACATGCACTATAGGTATTTCATAATGAATAGTCCAAGCACATCTTCTGGGCCTTGTTTCACTTTGAAAGTCATTATTGAATAAAGTTGGCTCAAAACCGCATTTCAGTGTGCTAAGCATTTTCTTTATTTCTAGCTTTATGCTTGCCAATGTTTGTTATCGTTGGAAGGGCAGTAATTTCCATCACTGTCAAGCCAGGAAAAGGGGAAATGAGCAGGACTGATAATATTTGTTCTGACCCAGCTTTCTACCTGTCAGTAAGTGTTAAAATTGCTGAAAGCCTGGCAGTACTGAAGCCCACAAAAATCAACTGTATATTGCTAGGCAGGCAGGAAAGAATTAAGACAAGAAGAGGTCTTTTTCCCTTCCTGATTTTTTTTTTCCTGGACCTCACATTTCTAAATGTATCAGATATGACAATTTTATGAATTCAGCAAGCTATGCATAATATGTTTTCAACTTCCGTATTCTGAAAAAAAAAATTGGCTCTTACAAGAGCACTTAAAAAGTAAATATTAAATGTTTCAATTTTCTCTATATTTCTGTTCTAATATCCTAATACTAAAGCCATCATGTTTTTTCTTGAAATTTTTTCTTGAAATTTTATATCCATATGCTCATCTTAGTTATGAATTGACATGAGGTAGATTCCCTTTCCCTGCCCTATACTAACACCAGTTGCATTGTACTCCAGGTCGTTTTTGCAGTGGCTTCAGGAAAAGGTTGAGTTGAGGGGATATGTTATAAGAATGTCTCTCTCAAGTTAAACCTAAAAGCTAACAACTTCCAGCTAGAGAATTTTTTAAGGACCTGTTGTCTATATTAATAATGTTAATATGAAATCCTAAATGGCTTCTGGTGCTGAGAACCCACTTAACTGAAAGTATATTTCCCTACTGTTCAACTTAACTAAGAGGCATCTTCCTCCTTTCCCCTTAGTGTACTATCTAGAGCCTAAGTTTGTGGTGAGAACTAGTCAAACTTTAAATAGAATCATGTGGACAAGGTTCACCAATAACTACTTCTATTTAAAGCTCCTTTGGTCCTGTGAGTCATCTGGGACCTCTAAAGGTGTAACACATGCTAGAAAGGACCTTGTGAGGATCAGGCAATATGACCTGAGTGCCCTTTGCACTTGCCCCACTGGGACCTCCTCTCCTTCCCTGCCCACTGAAGACTTGCGTCTTTACTTTTGGATTGGTTTACAGTGAGAGGCTGATAGGCAGTTGCCAGGGGGTGGTTTTTAACAAAGTAGGTCGAGCAGTTAGTATCAGGCCTACCTGGAAAAAACAGAATAAGGTCATGTTGCATGCATGTAGCACATTTATATTTGTGTAGAGTGTGATAAACAGTATAAAAGTAGAAATCAATAAGCATTGAACCCCTTTACACTTTGGAAACATGTTTATTTTACCAAGTTATAGGAGATCCTGTATTCTGAGGATAGTTAAATAGTTTCAGAAAAAGGCCACTAAAAATGAATTTCCCTCATGGGAACCAGCATTTCATAGTAAACAGTGGTAGTAGTGGCAGTGGGGCGAGAGCTTTATTTTTTAGAGCGAAACGTTAGTATTACAAATACAGATATTTTATTACTGTACCTCTGCAGTAATTCTTTACATAAAATTTGAGTCAGGCATTGAATGGTTTTTTGACAGTGCAATTTTGCCAATAAGTAATATAGTAAAATAAGAGATGTCCTTATTTCCTGTATGACTTTTACTGTGCCATCAACGATAGAGGCTATTTTTGCAAAAGTAGTGGAGGGCCTCAGTTTTTCTCAAGGTTTGAAGCACCTATTGTGTCATCATCCTGGACAGTTTTTTCTTTTCCCACTGGCCTAACCCTTATTGTCAGAGGCTCACTTTGTGGCTCAGACAGTTTTCCAGAGTTTCTTCTGTCAACTGAAACTCCCGCATATTTGGTAGGATTTCCAGTTTGATTGTGTTGGGTGTGCAGTGTGCTGACTGAAGTATCAGCCAGTTGGTGTGCTGAGAGAGGCTGACAGGCAGCATGGGTAGAGATGAGTAGAACATGGATGGGGATCTGAGTGGGAACTCTGTTTAAGTGGTCAATTGTTTAGAAGTTATTTTCATGTTTGATGGCTTTTGTTTTGCTACTAAGCCTTTTAACTGCAGGCAGGAACACAGCTCATGAGGACCCTCCTCTGTCATACATTCATCAGTCCATCAACTGTATCTACAGGTTTACTTTATTTGAAAATTAAACAACTTAAAATCAGATTACATATGGATATCCTTAAAGGCTCAGAGTAAAGCATTACTAAGAAAGTAGATGACATAGAAGAGTGTTGTAGCCTTGAATACCACTCTAGAATGTGCCTACCAAGAATTTTGCAGCCTGTTTGTCAGCTAATAGCTAGATGAAAAATTAGCATGAGCTTAGTTTTATTTTAAATGTTTATCTGTAGAACATTTACCCTCAAACCCTTTCCTGATTTGCCACACGGAAAAGTAGTGCTCAACACATCATTTACATGTAGCGTTTCCTTTATAAGTGATCATTTTATTCATTGTATTTCCTGAAGGCTGCTCTTGGAGCTGGCTTCTCTGATAAGACCCCTGCTCACACTGTCACCATGGCTTGCATCTCTTCTAACCAAGCTATGACCACAGGTATGCTTACTTGAAAGCAGAATGTACATACATGTTAATTCTCTTTTGTCTTTTATATAATCCTAAAGAGCTACTCTTAACAGAAGTAAATGATGAGCACAGATCTCTGAATTTGTTGTGCCAGGGGGGTGTGTTTTTAAGTAAGGTAACATTTAACATTTTTTGCTTTTTGACAGTAATTCTGAACCTTTGTCTTGCTCTCTATGTCCCAGGGACACAACCATTTAGGTAGTTTCTCCAACAGTGATGTGGCTGGCTCTAGTAGGGATTATCTGCTGGAGGAAGATATCTCTAGGAGCATGCTTCTGAACTTGAGCATGAATAATTAATGACCTGCTAGGTTTTGAAGTTAGGGGATTCTTATATGATGCTCCCCCATGAAGAGTATACACCAGCACCATGGTGGTAACTCCCTGCTTTAGGTAATACAACTTTTTCCTCTACTTCCCCACATCCTTGGCATTTTTATATTTAGTTACATACTCTCCAAGCAAACTTGGGCAAAACTGGGACATTTTGTAGCATCAGCCCCTATTGTGAAAGGACAGAAAACCTGAGAGGTAGGCTCATGTGCTCTGTTAATAACATCAAGGTCAGGTTGGGCAGCCTGCCTCATGGCGGCAGGGAATGATGCCGGAGGCAGTGACTCTGAAGAATGTGGCTTCTCCCAGTTAGAGCAACAAAATTCATGCCAGGGCCATAAGAAGGGAAGGGGGCTGCCTTACATCTCAAAAGCCAGACTTCCTCTAGCTTGTAGTAGAAACTGAAATTCCCATTATAGGAAGAAAGTCTTTCTGAAACTAAAACTGGGAGCATATAAAATATGCATGTTCTAATTTAAAATATGATTGTTTGAAAGTTGGTCCAATAGATATTTTCAGAAGTTGGTTGTCCATATGGCCTGGATGAAACTTGCTTTTCTCTAGTACACTGAATGTATTTTTAATAATTAAAAAAAATTATCATAATCTCCCTGAAAACAGGAAAAGCTTAATTACAAATGTTGTACTGTGCTGATTACTGTCGTACAATGTTTTAGTCAGGAAGTTTAAATTATCAGTGGTCTGTTAATATCTGCAAAATATGTTCATATCCATATGACCTGTGCCCTGTAGGTGTCGGCTTGATTGCTTCCGGCCAATCTGATGTGGTTGTGGCAGGTGGTGTAGAGCTAATGTCTGACATCCCTATTCGTCATTCAAGGAAAATGAGGAAAATGATGCTTGATCTCAATAAAGCCAAGACTCTGGGTCAGCGACTGTCTTTACTTTCTAAATTCAGATTGAATTTCCTGTCACCAGAGGTAAGGCTTACATGAAGACTTGTATTTCCAAAGCATCCCTCTGCAGAGTTTTAGAATTAGGCAAGAGAATATGTGTTCAGTTATGCTCTAATAGTTGTAGGTTCTGTTAGTTACCAGGGAAGGGTTAATTACTGGGTCAAGAAGAACTAAAAAAGATAGTGGTTAGCAAACTTGGCTTTGTAAGCCCTCTTTAGAGATGGCCTGCTCACAAAAAGCTTCCCTTGTCTTGGCCTTGATTGATAGTAGATTTTAGCTTCCCCAGATAGCCCTAAGTGTTTTACAGTGCCTGTTAGCCTGTTAACATTTTTCTTGACTCTCCTTGCCAGCTCCCTGCTGTGGCCGAGTTCTCCACCAGTGAGACCATGGGCCACTCTGCAGACCGTCTGGCTGCCGCCTTTGCTGTTTCACGGCAGGAACAGGATGAGTATGCACTGCGCTCGCACAGCCTGGCCAAGAAGGCACAGGATGAAGGACTCCTTTCTGATGTTGTACCCTTCAAAGTACCAGGTAAAGCAGTGCACTCAGCTTCATAATGGGGACTGCAGCCTGATCCTTGTTAGGGAGTTCTGACTGAAGTGCTTCTAAAACTCCAGAAACCCTAAATGACTTTTCAATAAGTGTGTTAGTTCTGCTTCCCAATACTTTCTTAAATGTGGACTCAGTTTCAATTTATGTTGTAAAATAGGTAAACATTTTAAAAAGAGTTTGTAAGGGTCTCCTTTTATCTTCCTGATATATTTTAGTTCTATGTATATGCCTATTTTTAAAATTCATAATTCCTATGACTTCTCTATCCAATAGCCAAATTTGAATGAACATCTTAAGAAAATAGGGTGTCCTTTTAAAATTAAATTCTTTAGGTTATTTCCCAGATGTCTTAAGAGTTTAGTTTAAAATTTGGTAATATCTTGATAACTATAAAAGCTTTCTTTTTAGTGACTAAGTATGGCTTACATTTCATTTGTTTTGTAATTTCTAAAACATACTTCTCTAGAGAAGATATAAAAAGTTTATATTGCAGTTCCCTAGAGTTAAAAAGTTCATGTTTTTACAGGAAAAGACACAGTTACCAAGGATAATGGCATTCGTCCTTCCTCCCTGGAGCAGATGGCCAAACTTAAGCCTGCATTCATCAAGCCATATGGTACAGTGACAGCTGCAAACTCTTCTTTCCTGGTAACTATGCTGTGTGTTTTACTAGTGACTTTTCTGTTTGTGTACTTTCAATAGAAAAGTCTGCAATTGATTTACTTGTACGTATTATGAGTAGGACAAAAATAGTAGTTCCTCATTATAAAGGCAATGATAAAATAGAATCATTGAAAAAAAATAGAATCATAGTCTTAAGACATTGCAAGTCACCTA
>JAVSCE010022233.1:0-15973 GCA_032199065.1 Smutsia gigantea | reverse complement strand
TAGACATTTATTTTACTTATGTCTATTTATTTATGCCTCACTTTATTCCTAAAAGGATTTGAGGTGGAGGTAGGGGCTATTATCTCCAAGGTTTTAAAGATGGAACATAAGGCTGAGAGAGGTTTAGTAGCTTGCCCAGTTTCATCCTGGGAATAAGTTGCAGAACTGGAATTTGAAAGCAGAGCTCTTTCCATTCCACCTCAGTGCACCCTTGCTGGAGTTCTGCGACTCTAGAGCCTTATTTATCAGACTTTGGACCACCTGGCTCAGAGTAACCCCATGTGCTTGGTAAAATGCAGATTTCCAGCCCCATTCCCAGAGTAGGTGATTCAGTAGGTCTTGGAGGAGGCCTTGGGGTCCACATTTTTGCCAGGGAATGCATGGTGACTTTTATGCACTCTACTTTTTGGGAGCTACTGATCTAAACTTAATGTATTTGCAAGGAAGAGCCCACCTGCCCTTGGCACCTCCTCGGGGAAGGCACGTGGGAGTGAGGGACGCAGGCGCAACCTGGGAGTTGGGTCCACTTCTCCTTTGCTCTGTTGAGAAGCCAACCTGGCTCTCCTTTGATGTGGGACCAGCCCTGGCTGGGTGAATGTGCCCTCCTGATCCCTTCTCTGTCTCACTGTTCCCCATTCTGGCAGGTGTTGCACCCTGGCTTGCTCACTCAGGTACAGATGGACCTGCTGCTCATGAAGATGGGCAGCCGAATCCTTGCCCTTTTACCAGGAATCAAGTGGCTTAGCTTGCCTGAGATTGTGGAGGAATTTGAGAAGCTCATGGTCCAACAGGTGAATTCTCTCAGTTGTAAATAGCATCTAACATAGTTCTTGTTAGCACTGTTTAATAAGTGCTGAATGAGTAATTTCCCAGAATGTCATGGCCAGTATGGCATATCAGTCAGGGTAGGTAATGCTAGTTGATATAATAAAGAACTCCCAAATTCCCAGTGGCTTTAATGCAACAAGGTTATTTCTTGCTTAAATCAATGTTCCAAGCAGGTGAACTGAAGGAGGGAAAGGGAGTTCCTCTCCATGGTTATTCAGGGACCCAATGTCCTCGCAGGCTTGGCACTGCCATCTTCCACATGTGTCATCTAGGGTCACTGTAGAATGGGGGAGACGCCATGGAAGATCATGTAGGAGATTCTGTGGTCAGTTCTGGAAGTGATGCACATCACTTCTTCCTAGTCTGCAGGTCAGAGCTTTAATCACATGGGCCCAGTGTAACAGCAAGGGTGCATGGGGAATAGTCTTCCTTAGTGCCTTGGAGGAAAGTGAAATGATTCTGGCGGAAATACAGCATCCTCTGTGCACCAGCCAATGGCTGAACCCCAGGGTGAGAAGAGCATTAGCCAAGTCACGCACTGTGCATTTACTTTGCTTTGTTTTCAGGGCTTTTGAGTAGATAAGGACCTCCTCCCTGTCTCAGGGCTGCGTTTTAATGTTTAGAGAGCTTTGCTTTATGCTATGGAGTTTCAGTAATAAAGGAAAATTAAAGCAGAGAAGACAGCTTCTATTACAACCACCACCTCTTGTGTTAATTCTGAGTTTTACCACCCATTGCATTTCAGTTCCCCTTCTAGAAATCTGTTAAGACATCACGGGGTCCCATCACATTCATCTCAGATCTCTGTATCTCTCCCCATTTTGCCTCAAAAATCAACTCTTCACACTAGCTGTATCTCTCAGTAGTTGTACCACGTTTCTGTACTGGGAACCTTAGACTCTGGGTGTATGTGTGGGAGTCTGCTCATTTGTTTATAAATTTATGTAACATTTATTAAGAACTCTGTTAGAAGCTGCCAAACTAAGAAAACAAGTGAGATTTTCCTGTCTGTAAGGAATACATGGTAGGCAGAGGCGAGCTGACCTATAAATACTTGCAAATGGAGTGTGGTCAGAGTTAAAATAGTATAGGTTCAGTGGGGACTCAAAGGAGGAAGTGGTCATTCCATCCTGAGGGTCAAGGCTCCCTAGGCTTGAGCTGAGTCTTGAAGGCTGAGGGGTCTTTACAGTTGGACTAAATGGGGGAGAACATTCCAATCAGTGGGAATATGGAAGGCAAAGGAGAGGGGCAGGCATCAGGCAGGCTGGCATGTTCCGCACTGCACAGATTGGGTGAAGCCAGAGTTCAGGGTGGTAGAGGATGTGGGAGGCACAGGAGATGGACATGAAGGGAGAAGCAGGGGCCAAACTGTGACCCACCTTGGATGTTATTCAAAAGAATTTAGATCTTATCCTGCAGGTAGTAGGGAGACACCTATAGATGGACTGGGCTGAAGGAAGAGGTGGGGTCAGGGAGCCCAACTAAGATACCTCTGTTGGCTTCAGGTGACTGGTTGAGAGTCACTTTGGGAACAGCAGGGTCTCTGGGCTTCCATGAGGCAATGGCCTGGTGTACTTGCATATGTCTGGAAACTGGTAGAGGGGTCTGGCCTGGAGATCAAGGTTGTGTCATCAGGAGGAGCGAGCTGAGGATGAGGCGGGGAGGAGAGGGGAGCATCAGCATCTGGGGGGTGCGCTGAGGAGGACTGGCCTGGAGACCAGACCAAGATGAAACTGCTGGAGAGGTGGGGGAGGACTGGGGAGAGGGAAGAGCAGATGCCAAGAACTGTTCAGGAAGGCTCAGGTCATCAGGGGCACCACACCGCTGGTTAATTAGGACAACAACGGGGCTGGCCCTTTGAATTCTGCAAATGAAAGCTTGGTGAGTTTAGGGAGAAGAGTGTCTGTCCTGGGGCGAGGGATGGAGCCAGCCCTGTGAAGGAAGTGGACCTTAATCTGGGGGTAAAGAGCTGGTTGGCAGGCTAGTGGAGGGCAGTGGGCCACAGAGTCAGTGAAGCAAAGCCCCTGGGTGATGGAGGTGGGGTGGGGACTGGCTGGTGTGAAGGGGTGGGCAGAGAAGGGATAGTGGAGAAGCAGCAATGTCCACATCCTACAAGGGTCTCTGCTGTCTGTAGCTTAGAGGAGTTCACGTGGAGGCTCAGGACTTCTGGGGAGGCCCTTAGTCACAGAAAGCCCCTGCTCCACCGATTTCCTGGGGAGTTACACAAACAAAGGAGGGGAGGAAGGCAGGTGAGTTCCATGACTTGGCTAAGTTTTTGGTGGCAGGTGTGGCTACACATGTGCCCAGATGACCTCTCCTATTTTTCTCTTCATTTCCCTGCAGATCGACCTGCGTTATGAAGCTCGGAATCTGGAACACTTCCAGTGCAACTTCCTGAATGTGAATTCTGTCAAATTCCCCACCCCTCTGCGTCCCTTTGTCACCAGGGATGTCTTGGTGGAAACTTATGAAGTAAGAGTATGAGCTCCCCTGGCTGGGCCTTTCACTCCACATGAAGGCTTTAGTTGGAAAGGACAAAAGCTGAGAGAGCATGTGATCACTATAAAACCGAGAGGAGTGCAGATATGGCATGAGGGTGGGTGGTAGCACAGCAAGGTGGCTGAGAGCCTGGACATGGTCTTGGACTTTCTGGATGTGAAAATCTGCTCTGCCATTTCACCTGAAGGTGACCTCAGTTTTCTCACGTGTACCAGGGGCAACAGTTCCTGGTTAGCCCAGGAATCGATGACACATTGAACGCGGAATGCCCTCAGCACAGAGAAAGTGCCCAACATGTATTTGTGTCATGTCATTTGCCTTAACTGTCTCCTGGTCCAGCCTCCTTTGTAAAGATGGGAATATGAGGTCCAGGGAAGTGATGTGTTATTATCTGTGTGACTCTGAGCAAGTTACTTCAATTCTCTGGGCTTTAGTTATTGTATTTGTTATTAAGGGACAACAAGATCCAGCTCAATGGGCCCTTTGACAACTAAATAACTAACCTATATGAAATGTTTATTAGCTCCACTTTCTTCTCTCCTCCGTTTCTTTCTATTTTCCTGCTCAAGGTCACAGAGCTCATTCATGTCCCTGTTGGCTGATTCTAGACCAGAAACTAGCTCTCCTGGGGCCTGCTCCAATTTTTCCCTATGACATTCCAACATCTTTTACCTGTGGGTGGCGGAGTTAACAGGTTTCCTCACTAACAGATCAATGGGACTTGTTTTCCTTTAAGAACTATTACAGAAGTACTATTTAAATAGGTTAAAATCAACCTGTCGGTGATAGTTTCACAGGCGTTTAAGAAAGGAAAAATTCTTTGTCACTTACCCATCAGTGGGAAGGCAATGCTGATGTGTCATGTGGGGATGAGGAGCAGGGCAGTCTGCAGGCTCTCCAGGGTAAAGCTGTCCCCTCTGATCTTCCTTCAAGGAGAGTGTGCCTGTGTCCAGTTACCAGCAGGCAGGCATTCCTGCTGACTTGAAGAGAAAGATTGCACGGCTGGGGATCAACATGCTCCTGAAGATGGTAAGCTCGTGGGCTCAGAGAGGGTGCTCAGGCCCAGCGTGGGGTCAAACTGCATGTGGGAAGACAGTGGGGACACTGCTCAGCTACTGCGGGTGGGAGGTGAGTCACAGCAAGCCACCATGTTGAGAGAGTCTGCTCTAGAAATAGCTGAGCCTGCCAAAGTGCCTACTTGGTCTACAGCTTTCGGTTAAGCGCTTTCTCAGTGGCATGTGCTCTGTTACTGTGCAAGGTGCTGTGGAAGAGTGGTGAGCAGGACCCAGGCTTTGCCCAAGTTGCCTACAATTTAGACAAACAGCTGAAGATGTATGTTTAATGTGGCTTCATTCATTTGGCGTAAGTTTACAGCAGTAAGCAAAACAGTCATGATTACAATGTTCATGGAACTCCCGTTTGGTGGGAAGACAGGCCCTGAATAAGTAAATGACATACAGTCAGTACAGGCACCAAGGGGCCATTTAGGAGGGACCCAGCTCAGCTAAGGGATTCATTTAGGAAGTGGCTCCGTCTCAGCTGGGATATGAAGGAAGTCTAGGGGTCACCTACCAGTGGATGGCCTGACGGTGATTAAATGAACTGACACTCGTCCAAGGACACAGTGAGCCCTAAGCCACGTTGGTCATTGGCTCCCTCACTGTAGCAATAGTAGCAACCCAGCCCTGTTAGCAGGTCACTTGTAGGAGCAGACAGAAGATACTGAGATTGTCTGCATTCTGAGGTGTTCCCAGTGGTTGAGGGGTGAGAAGGAGAGAGCAGTTGAGGGATGAATGGCAGGGTCTAGGGTGGAAAAAGGATGCATTCCCAGGTCTGGAGGATGCAGAATCCAGGTGAGAAGGAACCAGGTGTGTGGCCAGAGAGTGGGAGGGAAGAACCATGTGACTGAGGTGGACTGTGGGGGCCCAGGCAGCTGGCAGAAGGTGGGCAGAGGTAGGAATGGTAGCTCACAGCAGGCTGGTGGTATAGTGCAAGCTGGCAGCACAGGGTGGCTGGGGTGGAGAGGGCTCAGGGCAAAAGAGGGTGCTGGCTGAACAGGACCCTGACTCTACCTCCGGGCCCAGGGTTCATGGATGAGAAAGCCACAGCCCCCTCCTGCAGGGCTCCCAGAGAAGGCAGGTTGTCTCATAGAGCCAGGTTTCCGGTGAGTCAGTGCAGGAGAAACTCAGTGGGGAGAGAGGGGACTTCGTCCTCAGAGACAGGGCCCCAGGGGCACCCTGGGCCAGAGGGGAGGGTACCGCGGGGAGTACCAGGAAGCAGCAGTGCTGGGCAGCCCCAGAAGCAGTGAGATCATGAGGGGTTCCGGCTCATGGCCTCATGCATGGGGCTGTAGGCCAGGTGGCTGAGTTGGCAGCAAAATGCCAGGAGGTTCAGTCCCAGAGTCAGGGTCAGCCAGCCCTTGGCGACCACATCCTGGTATGCAGACCCCAGCTTCCCCAGGCCCCAGGATTTTCAGTTAGGGCAGCAGCCTCTTACCACCTACAAAGCTAGAACCGGAACCGTGGTCTCTCTGCAGCCTGTACCAGCAGGAGCTCCCCGAGCACCTCTCTTGGAGCAGCTGCTCTGAGCTGTCCCCTGGGCCCCTCCTTCCCCTCACAGAGCTGCTGGTGGTTTCTCTCATCACCAAGGCGACCTTTCACAGGAGGCCGATTCCTGTTCCACAAGGTCACACCTGACTTCCTGTCCATCACAGGTCTGGGGCTTTCTTGCCTGCTTAGAAGGTTCAAGCCAGCACTCTGTGGACAGCTGAGGTGATGGAGGGCAAGTCTAACTTATGAAATGCTTTCAAAGAATAGTTCCACATATTTTTTCTGTAGTTCCACAAATTTTAAGAACATAGCTTGGGGGGGAATCTTTAAACAATAATTATTTTTAATCAGAATATTAATTACTTAATAGACTAAATATCAGTCCTCTGAGATGCAGTTTGGTCTTAAATTTTTCTTGTTCCCTTATAATCTTCTTTAATGCTTTTGACTTTGAAAATAACTTTTGTCTTAAAAACGTCAACCTGGCCTGTCCCTGTACAAATTCTGAACTGATGACATAAAGCAATGAGGCTCTGTAAAATGTGTACCCCTCTGCCATTGTTAACTAATCCCTGGGAACTCACTGTCACCCTGGAGAGCTTTTCTGCGTGTGGCCTGGTGTTGACGGGTGGTGAGGGTTGGCTTAGCCTTGAACAGTGCTAATCTCTTTCAAGGTGTTTGTGGACAACTTCGTCCATGCAGACCTTCACCCTGGGAACATCCTCGTCCAGGGTGCCAACAGTCCCTGCACGAGCCAAGAGGCGCGGCTGCAGCAGGTGGCTGTCTGTGACACGCTAGCGGCTGCCATGATGCCTGCGCAGTGCCCTCTGCGCCTGGTGCTGCTGGATGCCGGCATCGTGGCCGAGCTGCAGGCCACTGACCTGAGGAACTTCCGGGCAGTTTTCATGGCTGTCGCAATGGGGCAGGTGAGACCCGCCAGGCCCATGGGAGTGGGGCCGAACCTTTTAGACTCTCATGAACTACTCAGCCTTCGTCATTCTTGTAACTGCCTGTTTTCCAGGGGTGCTCCTGATGGAAATGGGTGAGCGGAAGGAGGGGGAAGGAAGCCATCCAAGGGGCTATAGTCAGAATGTGTGGTGCCCGTGTCTGAGGACTGTTCCGAGCAGTTCATGGTTTGGGATGATGGGAAGAAATGCCTCCTTCCCAAATGCTGTTGCAGGCTAGCAGTTTCTCTTCCTTTGGAAGTGTTGGGCTGGGTGCTGGGGTGCTAGTTTTTGACTAACACTGCCGTGGCCTGTGCTATTTGCTCAAGACAGTGGGCTGGTGAGAAGCAGAGGCATAGAGAACTTACTCTCCAACTGTGGGAAGATGCATAGGAATCGAGGGTGGGGAGTAAGAGTCGTTTTTAACCCCTAACCCCGTGGCTCTGAGGGGCTCCCGTAGCTGGGAATTATTTAGAGAAGGATTCAGCAAAGCCTCTACTGAGTCAGCATAAAGTGATGAATTGGGGCGACAAAGAAGAAATCCTCTGGTCAGCTGGTGTAACTCTCCGGTAAGAAAGACCCTGGGAAAGAGAGCTGGCTTAAAAAAAAAAAGAGGCAAATTTAGGGGAGCCCCCGGTTAGGAGGCTTCCGAGGGGGTAAGCCAAAGTCTTGAGGCTGAGCAGTCTGAAAGCATCCCCTGGGCCCAGGTTAAACACTGAGGTGGGGCACATTTCTCTGCACAGATTTGGGTGAAGGAAGCAGGTCACAGCTGGCAGAGGAAGAGCTTGGCTCTGGGGACAGTGCTCCAGAAGGTGAAAGGCGTTAGTCTGGGAGATTGAGGGCACCCTGGGTGAAGCCTGGAGCACAGAGGCTATAAGGAGGGAATTCAGCTCCAGCAGGAAGACAGCCCATGAGGACAGTGTGGCTGGTCCAGCCCCGTGGCACACCCTGGTGCCCTGGGCCCAGGCTGTTAGTTGGCAGTGTGTCATGGAACATAAGCAGCAGGATGCTGACTTTGCCCTGAAGGGTGAAGGTGCTAAGCACAGGTGGGGGCTCGCTGACCAACGGAGACTTTGGGAGACTTTGGTGGGTTACCAGGTATTTTTGAGGGGCAAAATTTAAAAAGTTTGGGTGGCCAAAAACTAGGGTGGAGGAACTAGAATATGAAGTTGGGCAGAGCACCTAGATTTATGCCCTCTTGCCAAGTTTCTTTTCTCCTGCATCTTCCAGGGCCAAAGAGTGGCTGAGCTCATCCTGCATCATGCACGGGCCAGTGAGTGCAGGGATGTGGAGGGATTCAAGGCTGAGATGGCCACACTGGTGACACAGGCCAGAAAGAACACCATCACCCTGGAAAAGGTGAGCAGGTCACTTGGGGGTCAGGAGCCATGGGGTGCTTAATACCCTTGCTATGAGACAGAGCAAACGCCAGGTCTGAGGGTGACTTCTTTGTGGAGAGGTCTTGAGGGGATTTGAGTTAGGCAGAAAAAGAACATCTCTTCCTTGGCCCCCTCTTCCAGGTGTGAGGTGGCCCACTGAAATTCCTGGCTCTTGGGGGGCTGCTGGCCAGTAGCATTTGTATGCCACCATGCCTCCGTCTTGGGTGTAGCTGGTCTGCTTCATCTGTATGTGGGGCCCAGCCGAGCACAGAGGGACAGAGGACTAAGGCCCCTGAGCAGCAGGGCAAGCTGGGGCTCATGGGCAGTGAGGAGCAGCAGCTGACCCAGTGCTGCCCACCTCACCTGATTCAGATGTGGTTTGTGTGTGTGCTGGGGTGGCCAGGCCTCAAGGCTTGTTCTCCAGAAGGGGTCTTTGAACTCAGTTGTGACATGGGGCCTCGCACGTGCATTCCTTCTCCTAGTCACAATGTGTGTGCCCAAGGTGGGGGTAAGGGTGGGTGTGAACAGTGTGGGTGGTGGGACGGGGGGGGGGTGCTCTGCAGTTGGCTTTATTCTGTTTTCCAGCTTCAAGTTTCCAGCCTTCTCTCGAACGTCTTTAAGTTGCTGATGACTCACAAGGTGAGGCCCAGGTGCAGCTGTGCTGTGCTCTGGTCAGCCTGGAGGGGAGGCCAGCAGGTGGCCACAGGGCACTCAGAGGTACTTCTCTCATAGGAGATCTCGGTTTTGAAAACATTTTGCATACTCATCCATTTGGGAAGAAGGCTGCTTGTTTCCTGACGTAGGTGGAGCCAGTCTGTGTCTGCCCGTCTGTGCAGTCCAAGTGTCTGTGATGTGTAGCTGTAGAAATGTGTGTGCGTGAATGTAATCACCATCTAACTCAGGCTTTTCATGCCTTTTCCCTCCTCGGTTCACACCAGTGATGTGTGACATTAGTATGAGTTACACTTAGCTCTTTCCTGTGCTGGCATAAGGGTCTGGGGTGGCTCAAAGGTACCTCTCGTCCTGGGTGTTCAGAGGCCCCTGCAAGGCCATCCTGGTCTCCGCCTGCTGCCCCAGTCCCTTGGAGGGAGGTAGCCTCACGCTCTCCACCCTGGCCTTTACCCTCACTCCTTGGGATGGAGTGCGGTCCCGGGCCACTCTTCAAAGTAAAGCTGCCAGCCAAGGTACAGGGTGCTGAAGGTGGGGAAGGGTGATTCTCATCTGAAGGCCTTTCCCAAGGTTTCTTTTGAGGTTCAGTAATCTGATAATGAAACAAGGCATGGAAGAGGCAGCCATCTGGCCATGATCGTAACATGGAATTAAAGGTCAGAAAGCTGCCTTTGTCTTACAGAAGTGAGGGCAGTCAGCTTGTTGGGTCAGGCCTCACAGGCAGAGCCAGGACTTGATGGATCACCAGGCATCTCAGTTCACTGCTCTTTGCTGCTCCAAAACTACTCTGTGGTAGCTGTGTTCTTGGGACAGGAAAGACATACAGACTAAGGGGCCCCCTAAGCATGCTATGGATTCATAATGATAAAAGTTAGGGATACAGCTAGCATGTGGGAAGCCCACCACCGGGGATCTGCTGTACTGGGGGATTTTCATCCAGTTTCTCATTTAAATCCCAGCACAATCCCCCACAGGCAGGTATGATCTCTACTGTATTATCCCCACAAGGAGATGGGGTGGAAGTTAAATAACGCCCCAAGCCCCACTGATTGGGCTCGGTGGAGGCAAGGTCTGCACCCGTCTCTGACTCCAGGGTTGGCTCTGATTTTGTGGAGTTTTGTTTTTGGTGAAAAACTTTATGCCTTCCAAAGCTTTTGACAAGTTCTATTTTAAAAATGACGAAATATCACCCTAGGACTGGGGAGGCTTTGAAGATTGCTAGAGAGGTGGCTTGGTGGTAAACAGGAATGCACACACACTCCTGGCAGTTCATCTGCACAGGACGTGAGGCAGGTGACTGAGGCTCACACCCACATCAGTCAGCCGCCGGCTCCACCTGTGCGAACCTCCCCCAGCCCACAGGGCTGCTGTGAGGGCTGGATGAGGCCATGACAACAGTAATCTTAGCAATGTGCTGTAAGCAGTACCTAATTTAGCTTATTATCTCATCTATTAGTGTCCGATTTAAAGCCCTCAACATTCCTCACCAGGCAGCAATGCAAGATGCCAAGCAACTTACCCACGACCCCATGAGCCTGTGTCAGTGTGGGGACCCAGGGCCTAGCAGTCTTCACGGACCCCATTCCGACCTGCTTTGCTTTCCTGGCTCCTGTATGCTTCCTCTGCAGATAGCCTTCCCTACACAGTGTGGGACACGGCAGTTAAGGGTTCCTTAAATGTTTGCTGTTGTTATTACCAGGATGGAAGAGCAGAGAGAGGGCCCAGTTCTAAGCACTTCACTGGGCACTTAATTATTTTAAAATGAAAATAATTTTAATTGTGGTTAAAAAAAAGTAAAATTTACCCCAACCGTCTCCAAGTGAACATTTCAACAGTGTCAACTGTATTCATATTGTTCAGTAACACATCTCCAGAACTTTCTTACCTTGCAAAACTGAAACCCTACACCCACTGAACAACTGTCCATTTCGCCCTCCTCCCAGTCCCTGGCGACCACCATCCTACTTTCTGTCTCTATGATTCTGATGACTCTAGATATCTCATATGAGTGGGATTATATATTTGTCCTTTTGTGACTGTCTTATTTCACTCAACATAATGTCCTCAAGGTTCATCCAGGTGGTAGCATGTGACAGGATCTCCTTTTTAAAGACTGAATAACATTCCTTGTATAGATAGATATATACACCCTATTTTCTTTATTTGTCCATCCATCAGTGGACACCTGGGCCACTTCTACCTCACGGCCGATATGAGTGATGCTGCAGTGAACACGGGTGTGCCTTCATTTCTTTACACAGAATTCACCCGGAAGTGGGATTGCCAGATCACATGTTTATTTTGGGGGAAGTTCTTTACTGTGTTCTGTAACAGGCACAATTTTACATTCCCACCCTCAGTGTACAAAGGTTCCAATTCTCCACATCCTCACCAACAATTGTTACCTTTTGTTTTGATAATGGCCACCCTAACAGGTATGACGGGCTATTTCATTGTGGTTTTGATTACATTTCTCTAATGATTTGATTAGTGATGTTTAGCATCTTTTTGTAAGATGGTTGACCATTTTTCTTCTTTGGAGAAATGTCTATTTGGGACTTAATTTTTTAAATAAAATATTTGACAGAAATAGAGATGGAAAGAATACAACAAACACTTAAGAATTCACCACTCAGCTTAAGAATGAAAGCATCCCCCAAAGTGTAGAAGCCCCAGGTCCCCTGCCTCGAACAGACCTGTGTAGCTAACGGTCCTCTGTCCACGTCTCACGTCCCGGCTGGGAGGGCCTGCGCCCTAATGGGAGCATGCTGCTTTCTCCTGACTAGCCAGGCTGATCCCCAGACAACTTTTGAGGCCTTAACAGAGACAAATACCCTTTATTTTTAACAAAGATTTTTTCCCCAAGAGTCAACCTTCCATTTCTTGACCTGTGTACTTGAAAAATAGATTCTTTTTCTTCTAGGTGTAAATACTGGCTCTCCTCTTCCTCATCCTGGGGTCTGAGCAAGTCACTTAATCACCCTGACCCCGGCTTCCTTATGTATAGAATGGGAACAATGATGGTACCTCTGAAGAAAAACTGAGCAATCCATGTGAATTGTTACTACTATTAACCTGCCTCCGAAAGGGAGGAAACTGCTGTGTTTGAGCATGGCCAGTTGTGCATGGTTTCAGAAAAGCTACTGCATATTTTGAAGAATGACCCTTATTTAGATTTAGTTTTTGGTGTTAGGTGTGAAATGTCCATTTTATTAAGTGACACACACACACACACACATACCCCTCAAGAAGGACATATTGCATCCCCCAGAATTTTACTTAATATTGCTAGCAGATGGAAGGTTGGATGAGTAGATGAGATGGTGGGGAAAATGATGGGTAAACAATGTTAGGGAGACAGTAAAAATCACATGGGCATGTACAAAAGGCCAAGAATGGACAGTGACATGGTTATCCAGGATACTCTCTTGGTTATCAATGGGCTTCAGAAAGAACAACTGTTTTTCTCTTTCAGGTAAAGCTTGAAAGCAACTTTGCCTCAATTGTGTTTGCCATCATGGTGTTGGAGGGGCTTGGCCGCTCCCTGGACCCCAAGCTGGACATCCTGGAGGCAGCAAAGCCCTTCCTTCTGAAAGGACCAGCCTCCTCCCCATGACTGCAGCAGCGGGCATGCAGTGGGCCTCTTGTCTCAGAATCAAAGGCCGCTCCCAGCAGCCTCTCCTGTGGCAGCCTGAACATTTTAAAACTGACATGTGTGGAAGGCATACCAATGCTTTTCCCTCTGATTTGGTTTTAGGCATTTGTTTTAAAAGCTTTGGGTTATTGGGGAAGTAAAGGGAGGGAAGGGTCCCATCCATTCAGTCTGGAAGTTGGGCCTGGTATTAGAGAGACTCTATTTCAGGGAAAATGTTCTGTGGATGAGGACAAATAAACTTATTTTGTTTTCTCATTTTTTTCTCTCCTCTTCTTAACCCTCTATACTCCTTGAGGTGGGTCCTGCTGGTCATTCTCAGACTGATATTTAGGTTAGAAAATGTCACAGAATCCTGTACACCCATGTCTTCTAAATGTTTTTGATTATGTACTCTATTGGTAAAAGTTGAGTATATTTATTTATACACATACATATATAATTTATTTATAAGTTTTATACCACTAGCAAATCTCTGGAGGCACAATATATGTTGGAGCAAATTTTACTGTACTTCAGATTATCTTGATAATTTTTAATATTTTTTACTGACCTCCTGCTATATTTTATTACAAGGCTTAAAAAAAAAAAGGGATTAATGTGGCTAACATACTAGGGATAGCAGAATCAGCTCCACCATTTTCTGAAAGTTCCCCTGTGCTAACATATTAGCATTCAGACCGGTTTCTTTAAGTAATGTTCAGGTCCTTGTCCATTTGCTGAGGGTTAATTCTGGTTAGTATTAATATACAGATGGTATGATCAGTGCATCCTGCTACACAGGGCCTGAAATCAGCAGCACCTGCTGGCAGCTCTACAGTGAATGAAGGGGTGGTGGCCACTGTCTGCTGCTCTGCACTGGGCCTGCCCATGGGCTGTTCTCAAAGCTAATCTGGACTAAGAGGGCCCCAGGATCAGCTTGTAAAATAGCTACTAGTAAAGCTTTATTTCTTATTTTTTAATAAAAAACTGTTTTCTCACACATCCCAGTGGACTGTCTTGTTTTGGAGACTGCTGCTCTAGACAGTGAGTGGAAAGTCAAGCCTTCCTGCTCTCTCAAAGTCCTGCTTTGGTCACAGGACTAGAGTCTTCCATTCTTTTCCTTTTAAGGATAAAGTTTCTCATTTCTGTCTTTTAGGAGCAACTAAAGTTTAGTTGGACAAAGCTTCATTTGGTGCAGTTTTTTTCTAGGGGTGGAGATGTTATTTTTTTTTCCCAAGTCCTGAGGGGAGGGCATTCTAGTCAGGCAGTGAGGGGTTGGGGTAGGTCCAGGTAGCTGAGGGAGGACACAGGCACCATTCAGTGTCCTCCTCATGGGCATGGCAGCCAGACATGTGGCCCTTGTGCCAAGTGCACCTATACTCACACTGTGGGGCAGGAGAGGGGGTGCCTGCCTGAGCCTACACCAGCACCTTAAAGCCAGTGGATTTAATCCAGTCATTTGTAGCATGTATTAGTTATCTGTCACTGCATGCCAACTACCTCAAAACTTGAGTGCTTCAAACACCACCACTTATTACCTTAGTGTCCACAAGTCAGAAATCTGGGTGCACTTTAGCTGGGTCCTCTGCTCAGTCCTCCACAGGCTGTAGGCACCTTGAGGTTCCACTGGGGTGGGTCCGATGCCAAGATCATTCACGTGGTTGTTGGCATGATCGTTTCTCAAGGGCTGTTGGACCTGGGGCCTCAGTTCCTCAGGAGCCACTAGAGCAGCAACAAATGAACACAAGCTGTACTGAAGAGGAGAAAAATGGTTAATGGACATGCTTTAACATAAGTAACTTGCTGGTTTTTAAAAATAAGGATCTTAAAAATGCTAAATTTAATTTATAAACTTATCTTAAGGGGAAAAGGGCTACTTCCTGGGCTGAAGTGACTGAAGTGGCAGCATGGCATTTCTCCTGGACAGAGACCACAACCCAAACCCTTCTAATGTAGAAACTACAAGATTCATTTCAGGGTTACTGAAACTACTAGAAAGACAAGTTCTTTTTTTCTTTCTAGACTTACAGGGAGATGGGAGATCAAGCAAGCTTTTGAAAGCAGTACATTAAAAATGAATTTGTTAGAACAAAAGTTTTCCCCCCTGTTCCCTTGCTTTATTTGATTTAATGGTTTTATTTTTCAAAATGTAGTTGGTGGGACCTCTTCATGCATCTTCACCAGCAGCTGGGACATCTCCACCCTTGGCATTTCTGGTGTAAATTACTTGAGCTCTGTGCTTTGAAACCAATTTAATAAATCCTTTACTAAGGAGCTCCTGAAGGGTTGCCCTGGCCAGGGAACCACAAAATCTTTCCATCTCTCAAAGACAACAGTTGGGGTTATAAACTCATAGCTGGGAACTTCCTTACAGAGCTTGTCATATGTATCACTTTGTCAAACAAGACTAAATTATTGAGCTTGTCCCGAACTTTGCCTTTGGCCCATTCTTCTTTTTGGCCTTGCCCCAGATTTGTTCACTGGATCTTTTTCTTGGCTGACTTCCTGGCATCTTTCTTCTTGTCTTTGGGCAGCATAATGAAGTTCAGAGAGCTGAGCTATCATGGCGGCTTCACTAAGATGTTAGACAAAAAGGTGTTCTCTATTTCTAGCTATGATACAACTTCTTGATTTGGGGTTGGATTGCTGTATGTTAGGTCTTTTAGAGTCTGTTCTCACAGTTTGTTAAAATTTGGGAACTTGATTTGCATTTAGAAGTTGCGAGCTCAGGGCCTGGTATCTTTCCCCCTACTTTCTAAAAATCATCCATTCACACAGGGTGCTCATCTGAGACCCAAGGTAATCAAGCAAACTTGCAAAAGGCAGTAAGGGATATTGCCCTTGGACTTCTTGGAGCATGCCTGTAAAACAAGTGTCACTGTCACACAGTCAAAACAGTTTATTAATTGGGACTATACACTTCTTATAGTAAAAAAAATTCTAGAACAACATTGTTTTACATATAAGAAAGCACTGAAGTTAAAACTTTGTTTTGTAATTCAGCAAGGAAGACATGGAGGGTGAATGAATTTTAATTCTCAGTAGCTTCCAGGAAAGGAAGGTATAACAACATTTCTTGAATACATGCTGTGGGCTAGGTACTCTGTTAAATGACTCATGTTCAGATGAAGGGTATCAACACTTGGAGAAGTAAATTAAATTGTCCAAATTCATACAGCCAATACTGGTAGAGCTGAAGACTCCAGATCTTCAGACTGTCAAGTTCTATGCTCTTTTTTGTTTAAGCTGTGTTTTTTTTTTTTTGGTGGTCTTGGCATCACAGTCGTTCTTTGCTGGAAGCAAGCAGCTGTGTAGCTTGGACAGTGAGCTCCCTAGGAAGGATGGAAAGCCGTGTCCACCCAATTCATGAACTTCATTATCTCAGTGGTTTGTACTTATCACTATAAAGATAAGCACTGAATGGTAGCCTGGAGAAAGTCATGCTAATGCATTATCAACTGGAAAGTCAAC
>JAVSCE010022232.1:0-295429 GCA_032199065.1 Smutsia gigantea | reverse complement strand
ACCCCAGGCTGACTCAGGTTTACTGCATTTCTTAATTCAACAGTGCCCTCTTCTGTCGGTACAGTGAAGTTCTGTTTCTTTAATGAATGTGTGTGTGTGTGTGTGTGTGTGTGTGTGTGTGTGTGTGTGTGTGTGTGTGTGTGTGTGTGTGTGTGTGTGTAGTACCATTAGTGGCATGCTCCTGATTTTGTGACGTTGTTTCTTTAGACACTTACATTCAGATGTTTCTCCTCCTTTCCTTTCATTATCAAGCCTCTAAGGGTTCCCTTCTGCTTCCAAGTTTCCTCCCTTCCCTGCTAAAGTTCTTAAGGCTCACACACTTCCTCTGATCTACTTGCTCTGAACTTAGTGTCAGCATTTCCCACTCAGGATGGAAGGCTCTCCTTCCAGCGCTGCACTCTGGTGAAGGTTATTTACCTTTGTTATTGCTTGGATCTTCTTGCATCTCTCCCAGAAAATTCTTGCTGGATTCTCTACTCCAGAGAGGGATCTAGAGCTGGCTCTGCTCCGTTCCTTGTATAGGTTTATTCTCCACTTCTATGTAAATTGTCTTCCAGTATAGGTGTGGGTTAAGAGTAATTCTATTCATTCTTCTTATTGATGTACAGTTGTTGAAGCGTGTCCATAGAATCCTCCTTTGGGAAGCTGCAGTTATCCTGCAGGAATCAAAAGTCCTGATTCAAATTCTATTCCAGTTTCCTATTTTTTCTTGAGTCAGTATTGAAGGTATAACTAGAAGATTGTCATTTTTACCTACATGTGGAGATTTTTTGGCATGAAATTTAATTAAAATGTTTATTATTTTTTAAATATTTGCTGTAGTGGAAAAAAATTTTGCTGTAGTGTTCTTCCTCTCTTCATTACTGATTTGGTTATTTGTGCCTTTTCTGGTTTTTTCTTGATCATTCTATCATAGGATTTTCTAGTGTTCATACTGTCAGTGAACCAACTCTTGGGTTATTGATTCATATCTTTATTTTTCATATCATTAATTCCTGCTTCTGATTATTTCTTTCCTTCTATTTTCTTTTTCTGTTATTCCTGCTGTAACTTCTTAATTGGATAGTTAATTCATTAATCTTCAGCCTCTCCTCTTTTATAATATAGATAGTTAAAACATAAAGTTTCCTCTTAGATTTAGCTGCATTCCAAACATTTTTATATGCAGTATTTTCATCATTATTCACTTTTAAGTTGTCTTAGTCCAGGTCCTTTAGAAAGCAGAGCCTGAAACAGTAGGGTATTAACATGCCTGGAAAGTATAAGCCCAGGACAGTGAAGGTGGAAAAAAAGAATTGAGGCAGGGAAGCGTGGAAAGAAATGTGATCCCATGCCATATCGTGCCATGCGCTACTTCACAGCGAGCCACGAAGAGGCACCTGGTAGCTCAGCAGCCCTGTTCACTTAGCGTATTCAATTTCCCCAGAAGGGTTGCAAGGAGGGACCTCACCTCCAGAGTACTCCGCAGGGGAAAGGAAGAGGACTTTATCTTCCCAGCTGCCTTTCATCTCCCATTCGCTAAGATTCATCCCAGAGGATGCTCATTACCCTACATCTGCAGCGATTATCATCAGGCCCTTCATTGGCTGCTCAGGAAGTCAGATACCACACCCCACAGTAAGGTGTTAGCTGAAGTCCAAAGTGTAGGGGAAACCTGGTGTGGGTGGGCCACTGACTAAGAAGGAGAAAGAAGGAGGGAGTGGAGAGACTGAGAAGGTAAGTGAGGTTTGTTTCCCAAAACATAGGTAATGTCTAATTTCTAGTATGATTAATTTTTGACTAATGTGTTATTGAGAAATGTGTTTCTAAATTTTTTAATATATGGGTTTTTAAGGCTATCTTTTCAAAAAATTGAATTTATGTGTGATTGAGGAAAATGTATGTACTCTAGTTTTTTAATGCAAAATTCTATATATGTCTGTTAGATCAACCTGGTTATTTGTATGATACTGAGAATGTATGATAAAATCCATTATGATGGAATGATATATTTGTGCAGTTCTGTCAGTTTTGTTCATTATAGATTGGGGCTTATAAATTTAGAATCTTATAAGTTTAGAATTTACCAGACTTTTTTCTGGTAAAGTAAATATTTTAACTTTAGGTGGCAATCTCTTAATCTCTAATATAGAGTGAAAGGACAGAGCTCCCGGCTCACGCCAGGAGGGAACAAGAGAGTCCCTAGTAACATATTCTTATTCCATTTTCCACCCCACTAGTTGAAAAGTTATTCACTCTTTTTCTCATATTACATAGTGATCTAGAAATTTTAACATGTTTTTAAAAGTTAATCAGTCTTTTCTACCATCCTCCCAGAGAACAAGAGCTTAAACACTAACTCTGCTCATCCAGTCTCAACTTCTGTGCTGTTGTTATCATGCTATGATTGTTCTTTCTAAGTTTCATAAGACATTATTATTAATACTGTATTGTACAGTCAGTACTACCTAGATTTGCTTACACTTTACTGTTTTTATTCTCATTATTATTTCTCCCATCTCAGATACTTCATCTGGAATAATATTTTTTTTTCTTTCCAAATACTGTATTTTGGAATTCCTTTTAGTGATGGCCTTTTGTGGTAAACTCAGTTTTTATCTAAAAATGAATTCATTTCACCTTTGCATTTGAAATATATTTTTATTGTTATATAATTCTAGTTATTTTTCTCTCAGCAAATTAAAGATATTATGCCACTTGTATTCTTTCATTAATGTCTTTGAGCAGAGAGTTACCTGTTTAATTGTCATTCCTTTATAGCTATTTCTCTTTTCCCTGCTTTAAAGATTATTTTTTCCTCTGTTGTTCTCCAGTCTTTATGTGGATATATTTTTAATTAGTTAATTTAATAAATATGTAGCCTTTTACTACGTGTCAGGCTTTTATAAACACTTTGTAAATATTCACTCCATTTAAACCACAAAACAACCTTATGAGCTAGGTATTATTAAGTACCTTTATATATGAGGAGACTGAGACCAGAGAGGTTAGGTAACTGTCCCAAGACTACACAGCTGATAAGTGGTAGAGCCATGATTTCAACCAAGGCAGTCTAGACCTAGTTTTCTTTGTCAATATAGGGATATTCAGGTTATCTTTTTAAGAGGACTTTGATAATTTGTGTCTTTGAAGGAACTGATTCATTTTATGTAAGTTTTATGGATGTATTGGCATAAAGACTTTCATAGTATTACTTTATTCTCCTGTTTAATGTGTATAGGGCCTGTAGAGATGTCCTGTCTTTCATCCTGTCGGTGGTAATTGGAGTCCTTTGCTGTTATCTTTATTTTCATTATTTATTTGCTCTGGGTTTAATTTGCTTTCCTTTTTTTAACTTTTTGAAAGGAGAGTTGAGATTATGAAATGGAAAAGTTGATTTGAAACTTTCTAATGTAAATACTAAATGCAATAAATTTCTCTCTAAGCCCTACTTTAATTTTGATATGTTGCAATTTCATTTTCACTAAGTTCAAAATATTTTCTAGTCTCTTTTGTGACTTCCTCTTTGATGCATGGGTTATTTAGACTTTTTTGTTTAATTTACAAATATTTGGAGATTTTTCCAATATCGTTCTGTTATTGATTTCTAGTTTAATTCCACTGTTGTCAGGAAACTCTGCTCAATTTCATGTCTTTTAATCTGGTAAAATGTCTTTCATGGCCCAGAATATAGTCTGTCTTGGTGAATGTTTCATGTGCACTTGAAGAGAATGTGTATTATGCTATTGGCATTGTGTGGGCTGTTTCGTGTCATTCAGGTCAAGTTGTTTCAATACCATTCTTTCAGGTTTTCCATATTATTGCTAATTTTCTATTTGTTCTATCCATTACTGAAATAGGAGTGTTAAAATCAGAAGCTGTAGCTATGGATTTACTAATCTCTCCTTTCAGTTCTATCAATTCTTATTTCCTGTATTTTGAAGATCATTTGTTAGGGGCATTCCAGTTCAGGACTGTTGTGTCTTTTGGGGAATTAACCCCTCATCATTATGGGATCACCTTTTTTACCCCTGGTGATATTCCTTATTCTGAAGTTTACTTTGTCTTATATTAATATAGCTACTGTATTAGTGTTTACATGGTATATTTTTTATATCCTTTAACCTTTAATCTAACTATGCCTTTATATATATACATTTTTTTTATTTTGATATCATTAATGTACAATTACATGAGCAACATTATGGTTACTAGACTCCTCCCTCATCAAGTCCCCCCCACATACCCCATTACAGTCACTGTCCATCAGCATAGTAAGATGCTATAGAATCATTACTTGTCTTTTCTGTAAATACTGCCTTTCCCGTGTTCCCCCCCCCCCCCCCCTACATTATGTGTGCTAACCATAATGTGCCTTTTCCCCCTTTTCCCTCCCTTCTCACCCAGTCTCTTTCCCTTTGGTAACTGTTAGTCCATTCTTGGGTTCTGTGAGTCTGCTGCTGTTTTGTTCCTTCAGTTTTTTCTTTGTTCTTATACTCAACACATGAGTAAAATCATTTGATACTTGTCTTTCCCTGCCTGGCTTATTTACTGAGCATAATACTCTCTAGCTCCATCCATGTTGTTGCAAATGGCAGGATTTCTTTTCTTCTTATGGCTGAATAATATTCCATTGTGTATATGTACCACCTCTTCTTTATCCATTCATCTACTGATGGACACTTAGGTTGCTTCCATTTCTTGGCTATTGTAAATAGTGCTGCGATAAACATAGGGGTGCATATGTCGTTTTGAATCTGGGCTCCTGCATTCTTAGGGTAAATTCCTAGGAGTGGAATTCCTGGGTCAAATGGTATTTCTATTTTTAGTTTTTTGAGGAACCTCTGTATTGCTTTCCACAATGGTTGAACTAGCTTACATTCCCACCAGCAGTGTAGGAGGGTTCCCCTTTCTCCGCATTCTCGCCAACATTTGTTGTTGTTTGTCTTTTGGATGTTGGCCATCCTAACCGGTGTGAGGTGATATCTCACTGTGGTTTTAATCTGCATTTCTCTGATGATTAGCGATGTGGAGCATCTTTTCATGTGCCTGTTGGCCATCTGAATTTCTTCTTTGGAGAAGTGTCTGTTCAGATCCTCTGCCCATTTTTTAATTGGATTACTTGCTATTTGTTTGTTGAGGTGTGTGAGCTCTTTATATATTTTGGATGTCAAGCCCTTATCAGATATGTCATTTATGAATACATTCTCCCATAGTGTAGGATGTTTTTTTGTTCTACTGATGGTGTCCTTTGCTGTGCAGAAGCTTTTCAGCTTGATATAGTCCCACTTGTTCATTTTTGCTTTTGTTTCCCTTGCCCAGAGAGATATGTTCATGAAGAAGTTGCTCATGTTTATGTCCAAGAGATTTTTGCCTATGTTTTTTTATAAGAGTTTTATGGTTTCATGACTTACACTAGGGTCTTTGATCCATTTTGAGTTTACTTTTGTGTATGGGGTTAGACAATAATCCAGTTTCATTCTCTTGCATGTAGCTGTCCAGTTTTGCCAACACCAGTTGTTGAAGAGGCTGTATATCCATGGCTCCTTTATTATACATTAATTGACCATATATGCTTGGGTTTATATCTGGACTCTCTATTCTGTTCCATTGGTCTATGGGTCTGTTGTTGTGCCAGTACCAAATTGTCTTGATTACTGTGGCTCTGTAGTAGAGCTTGCAGTTGGGAACTGAGATCCCCTCTCCTTTATTCTTCCTTCTCAGGATTGCTTTGGCTATTCAGGGTCTTTTTTGGTTCCATATGAATTTTAGAACTATTTGTTCCAGTTCGTTGAAGAATGCTGTTGGTATTTTGATAGGGATTGCATTAAATCTGTAGATTGCTTTAGGCAGGATGGCCATTTTGAAAATATTAATTCTTCCGACCCAAGACATTGGATGAATTTCCATTTATTAGTGTCCTCTTTAATTGATCTTAAGAGTATCTTGTAGTTGTCAGGATATAGGTCTTTTACTTCCTTGGTTAGGTTTATTCCTAGGTATTTTATTATATTTGATGCAACTGTGAATGGAATTGTTTTCCTGATTGCTCTTTCTGCCAGTTCATCGTTAGTGTATAGGAATGCAACAAATTTTTGTGAATTAATTTTGTATCCTGCAACATTGCTGAATTCAGATATTAGTTCTAGTAGTTTTGGACTGGATTCTTAAGGGTTTGTTATGTACAATATCATGTCATCTGCAAATAGTGACCGTTTGACTTCTTCCTTACCAATTTGGATGCCTTTTATTTCTTTGTGTTGTCTGATTGCTGTAGCTAGGACCTCCAGTACTATTTTGAATAAAAGCGGGGAGAGTGGGCATCCTTGTCTTGTTCCCGATCTTAGGGGAAAAGCTTTCAGCTTCTCGCTGTTAAGTATAATGTTGGCTGTGGGTTTGTCATATATGGCCTTTATTGTGTTGAGGTACTTGCCCTCTATACCCATTTTGTTGAGAGTTTTATCATGAATGGATGTTAAATTTTGTTGAATGCTTTTTCAGCATCTATGGAGATGATCATGTGTTTTTTGTCCTTTTTGTTGATGTGGTGGATGATGTTGATAGATTTTTGCATGTTGTACCATTCTTGCATCCTTGAGATGAATCCTACTTGATCATGGTATATAATCCTCTTGATGTATTTTTGAATTCGGTTTGCTAATATTTTGTTGAGTATTTTTGCATCATCGGGGATATTCATCTGTAGTTTTCTTTTTTTGTGGTGTCTTTGCCTGGTTTTGGTATTAGAGAGATGCTGGATTCATAGAATGAGTTTGGGAGTGTTCCCTCCTCTTCTATTTTTTGGAAAACTTTAAGGAGAGTGGGTATAATGTCTTCTCTAAATGTCTGATAAAATTTAGCGGTAAATCCATCTGGCCTGGGAATTTTGTTCTTGGGTAGTTTTTTGATTACTGATTCAATTTTGTTGCTGGTAATTGATCTGTTTAGATTTTCTGTTTCCTCCTGGGTCAGTCTTGGAAGATTATATTTTTCTAGAAAGTTGTCCATTTCTTCTATGTTATTCAGTTTGTTAGCATATAATTTTCATAGTATTCTCTAATAATTCTTTGTATTTCTGTGGTCTCCGTCGTGATTTTTCCTTTCTCATTTCTGTTTCTGTTTATGTGTGTAGATTCTCTTTTTCTCTTAGTCTGGCCAGGGGTTTATCTATTTTGTTTATTTTCTCAAACAACCAGCTCTTGGTTTCATTAATTTTTTCTATTGTTTTATTCTTCTCTATTTTATTTATTTCTTCTCTGACCTTTATTATGTCACTCCTTCTGCTGACTTTGGGCCTCATTGTTCTTCTTTTTTCAGTTTTAATAATTGTGAATTTAGACTATTCATTTGGGATTGTTCTTCCTTCTTTAAATAGGTATGGATTGCAATATACTTTCCTCTTAGAACTGCCTTCGCTGTGTCCCACAGAAGTTGGGGCATTGTGCTGTTGTTTTCATCTGTCTCCATATATTGCTTGATATCTGTTTTAATTTGGTTATTGATCTATTGATTACTTAGGAACATGTTGTTAAGCCTCCATGTGTTTGTGAAACTTTTTGTTTTCTTTGTATAATTTATTTCTAGTTTTATATCCTGTGATCTGAGAAGTTGGTTGGTACAATTTCAATCTTTTTGAATTTGCTGAGGCTCTTTTTGTGGCCTAGTATGTGGTCTATTCTGGTAAATGTTCCATGTGCACTTGAGAAGAATGTGTATCCTGCTGCTTTGGGTGTAGAGTTCTGCAGATGTCTGTTAGGTCCATCTGTTTTAATGTGTTGTTCAGTGCCTCTGTGTCCTTACTTATTTTCTGTCTGGTTGATCTGTCCTTTGGAGTGAGTGGTGTGTTGAAGTCTTCTAAAATGAATGCATTGTATTCTATTTCCTCCTTTAATTCTGTTAGTATTTGTTTCACATATGTAGATGCTTCTGTGTTGGGTGCGTAGATATTTATAATGGTTATATCCTCTTGTTGGACTGACCCCTTTATCATTATGTAATGTCCTTCTTTATCTCTTGTTACTTTCTTTGTTTTAAAGTCCATTTTGTCTGATACAAGTACTGCAATACCTGCTTTTTTCTCCCTATTGTTGCATGAAATATCTTTTTTCATCCCTTCACTTTTAGTCTGTGTATGTCTTTGGGTTTGAGGTGAGTCTCTTGGAGGCAGCATATAGGTGGGTCTTGCTTTTTTATCCATTCTATTACTCTGTGTCTTTTGATTGGTGCATTCAGTCCATTTACATTTAGGGTGATTATCAATAGGTATGTACTTATTGCCATTGCAGGCTTTGGATTCATGGTTACCAAAGGTTCAAGGGCAGCTTCTTTACTATCTAACCATCTAACTTAATTCACTTATTATGCTATTATAAACACAGTCTGATGATTCTTTATTTCTCTCCCTTCTTTTTCTTCCTCCTCCACTCTTTCTATGTTAGGTGTTTTATTCTGTACTTTTTGTTTCCCTTGATTGATCTGTGGATAGCTGATTTTATTTTGCATTTAGTTAGTATTTGGTTAGTCTACTTTCTTTGCTGTGGTTTTATTTTCTCTGGTGATGTCTGTTTAGCCTTAGGCGCACTTCCATCTAGAGCAGTCCCTTTAAAATACACTGTAGAGATGGTTTGTGGGAGGTAAATTCACTCAACTTTTGCTTATCTGGGAATTGTTTAATCCCTCCTTCAAATTTAAATAATAATCTTGCTGGATACAGTATTCTTGGTTCAAGGCCCTCCTGTTTCATTGCATTGAATATATCATGCCATTCTCTTCTGGCCTATAAGGTTTCCACTGAGAAGTCTGATGATAGTCTAATGGGTTTTCCTTCGTAGGTGATCTTTTTTCTCTCTCTGACTGCTTTTAATATTCCGTCCTTGTTTTTGATCTTTGCTATTTTAATTATTATATGTCTTGGTGTTGTCCTCCTTGGGTCCCATGTTTTGGGAGATCTGTGGACTTCCATGGTCTGATAGACTACTTCCTTCCCCAGCTTGGGGAAGTTTTCAGCAATTATTTCTTCAAAGACACTTTCTATCCCTTTTTCTCTCTTCTTCTTCTTCTGGTACCCCTATAATGCGAATATTGTTCCGTTTGGATTGGTCACACAGTTCCCTTAATATTCTTTCATTCCTAGAGATCCTTTTATCTCTCTCTGTCTCAGCTTCTCTGTATTCCTGTTCCCTGATTTCTATTCCATTAACAGTCTTTTCCACCTTATCTAGTCTGCTCTTAAATCCTTCCATTGTTTCATTTCTGTTATCTCCCTCCAGACTTCATCCCTTAGCTCTTGAATATTTCTCTGTAGCTCCATCAGCGTGCTTATGACTTTATTTTGAATTCTTTTTCAGGAAGATTGGTGATTTCAGTCTCACCAGGCCCTATCTCTGGGGTTTGAGTGATTTAGGACTAAACAATGTTCTTCTGCCTTTTCATGGCAATGGAAGTGATTGCCGGCGAGTGGTGCATGTGTCAGCCGGGAGAACAAAGTCTCTTCCTACTTGCTGGTTGCCTTGCCCATCTCCACTGCCTGTGCAGGTCAACCACACACAGAGAGGAGCCTCTGGGTTAATCCCCTGAGCTGCCGTGGGTGGGGCGGCCTTTGAGATGGTCTAGGACACTGGTGGGAGTCCCAGGCAAGTGGCGTGTGTTCTCCTGTGAGAACGGTGCCCCTTCATGCTTTTGGGACTCTGCACTGGTCTCCGCTGCCTGTGCTGGGCAACTGCACACGGTGAGCAGCCTCTGGGTTGCTCCCCTGAGCTGCCATGAGCGGAGGGCCTCGGGATGGCCTAGGGCACTGGTGGTGGTTGCAGGTGATCAGCGCGTGTTCACCATGAGAACAGAGCCCCTACATGCTTTCTGGAGTCCTCGCTGGGTTACTCTGGCTGCGCCAGTCAGCCACATGCAGGGGGCAGCCTCTGGGTTGATCCCCTGAGCTGCTGTGGGTGGAGTGGCCCTTGAGATCACCTAGGGCACTGGTGGGGTTGCAGACAAGCAGCGCGTGTTCACCGTGAGAGTAAAAGCCCCTTTGTACCTTCTGGACTCTGCACTGGTCTCCACTGTCTGTGTCAGTGGACTGCAGGCAGGGGGCAGCCTCTGGGTCTGGCCTGCTCAGCCGCATGGTGGGAGAAGCCTCTGTGTGGTTGCTGTGGGTGCGGCTGCTCCCTGGCTGCAGCAATGGCAGGTCAGCCGGTCCGCTTACAGTGCCGGTGGGGGCTGGGGTGGGGGTTAAGGGGAAGAATGTACAGCAGGCTGCTTATCACCGTCAGGGGCTTTGGTGCTGCATTGCCACGCAGGGGGTTAGGGTACCTGAAGTTCCTTAAAGTTCCCAGCCTGCTGGGCTGAGTGTGCCAGGACAATTTTGTCCACCTGTTAAACCCTTGTCCCTTTAAGGCTTTTAAAGTGCATGCTTTTCTTTTATCCCAAGGCAGCCAGCTGTCAGAACCTGTCCACAGCTTTAGTCTCGGATTTTGCTTTTCTGTTCCTCTAATATCCAGTACACCATGCAGTGTGTGTCTGTGCTCCCAGTGCAGGTTACTAGGGCTGGTTATTTAGTCATCCTGGGCTTCCACTCCTTCCCCACTCTGATTCTTTTTCTCCTGCCGGTGAGCTGGGGTGGGGGGAGTGCTTGGTTCCTGCCCGGTCATGGCTTTGTATCTTACCCTTTTCATGAGATGTTGAGTTCTTGCAGATGTAGATGTAGCCTGGCTGGTGCATTTCTCACAAGCTGACTTTGCTCTTAAAAAAAAGAGCAAACTATTCCTCTTTTAGGAATAGTTGTATTGGCTGTATTTTCAAAGTATGTATGGTTTTGGGAGGAGATTTCCCCCACCGTACTCACACCGCCATCTTGAGAATCCCCCTATGCCTTTATATTTAAAGTAGGGTTTCTTATAAAGAACAGTAGTTGGGTTTTGCTTCTTTTAAATACAATCTGAAAATTTCTGTCTTTAATTTGTTGTATTTAGACCATTTATATATAATTTAATATTTCATATGATTGAGGATTTACCATTTTATTATTTTTTGCTTATTCCCTCTAATTTTATTCCTCAGTTCTTCCTTTCCTTCTTTTATATTAATTAACATTTTATACTTGAAGTAAAACATAGAAGCCTTACACCCATGTAAGTCACTTTATAATCATTTTCATATATATATATATATTTCATCTATATACATTGGAAACCCCAACAGACAATGTTATAATTTTGGCTTTCAACAGTCATGCATATGCTAAAGAACTTAAGAGAAGAAAAACAGTCTATTTATTTACCCAGATATTTAGTATATCCTTTGTTCTTCAGTCCTGAAGATCCAGGGTTGCCTCTGGTATTGTTACCCTTTAGTCCGGAGAACTTACTTTAGTGGTTTTTTTAAGAGCAAAGTCCACTTGTGAGAAAAGCACTTAGTTTTCATTCATTTTAAAAGTTTGTATGCAATCATTTCTGAAGGACGTTTTACTGAAGAGAGAATTCTGGGCAGTCAGTTCTTTTCTTTCATCACTTCAGTGGTATTGTGACACTTTCTGTCTGTCGCCATGATTTTGGATGAAAAACCCATAGTCATTTGAATCATTGTTTTCCTATGTGTATCATTTTTTGTGACTGTTTTCAAGATTTTTTTATTTTTGGTTTTTAGTATCTTGATTACAATATATCTGGACTTGGTTTTCTTTGAGCTTATCCAGTTTGTTTCACTGTGTACTTTGTCTTTCAACACATTTGGAAAGATTTGGGCTATGAATATTATATATATTTATGTATATTATATATAGACCATTATATATGTTAGTATATATTTTGCCCTAGTCTCATTCTCCTTTCATTCTGCCACTTCAATAACACAAATATTGGACCTTTTATGTTGTCTTGCAGGTACTTGAGGCTCTATTCATTTTATAAAATCTCTTCTGTCTCTGTTCTTTTCAAGTTTACTGAGATCTCCATCTAAGCCCACCCGGTGAATTTTTGTGTTTCAGGCATTGCTTTGGTTACTTTTAAAACAGCAGAACTGAGTAATTGTAGTTGAGATGGTATGGCTTGCAAAGCCTAACATGTTTAATGTGTGCCCCTTTACAGAAGAAGTTGGTCAGCCCCTGCTCTAGGAGGTGGGAAACCCTGAGGTGTTTATGGAGTAATGCAGCAAATACATCACTTAGGCCGGTGTATCAAGAATGGATTTAAGAAGGGACAAGAGAGAACGATTAAAACCAGTTAGGAGGCTATTGAGTTGTAAGAATAGATTAGGGACCAGAATTCAAATAGTAGTAGGGATGGAGAGGAGAGGACATAAATTTATGAGGCAAAATCAGAATAAAACTTTGAACAGCTGTGGATGGGGGTAAGGAAGAAGACAAACTCAAGCACAGTTCCCAGTCTTCCAGTTTGGTTTGGGAATATGTTGGTGCCTAAGAGAGCTAAAAGAAGGAAAAAAAAGTTTTGCTGATTAATTTTATATATCAACTCCACAGGGCCAAGGGGTGCCCAGGTATATGGCCAAATATTACTCCTGGTAGCAAAATCTATCAGTGTTCTCTCGAGCAAGAGAATCAATAGAATGTATTTATTTACTAGTAATTAATTATAAAGAATTGGCTCACATGACTGCAGAGGTTAACAAGTCCCAAGGTGTGCATTTGGCAGCTGAAGACCCAGGAGAGCTGATAGTGTAGTTCCAGGCTGAATGCCAGCAGTCCCAAGAACCAGAAAGAGTTGATATTACAGTTCAGGTCTGAAGGATGGAAAAAAATGATGTCCCAGCTTGAAGGCAGTCAGGCAGGAGGAAGGGTGACAATCGGCTCATGCTTATGGGATCTGCTGGTCTTGCCATATACGCCACCACCCCGAAGCAGATGACTTGATAGAACGGTGGCATGATCTCTTGAAGACCCAGTTATAGTGCCAATCTAGGTGGCAGTACCTTGCAGGACTGGGGGGGGGCAGGTTCTCTGGGAGCTGACGTCCAGCTGGGTGACGGATGGCCCCTGCATCACTAGAGGGTGCCATGCACATGCTGAATCTCCAGTTGTGTGAGTTCATAGCCAGAGTAGAAAACCACTTGTAAGACACTCCCCTGGAATTTTCAAAAGAAATTCTGTCAAAGGGTTTCTGCCAGCCCTTCCTCCCAGTGAAAGAAAGACAAAGACAGCAGGCTGACTAAAATAGCTACACTGTCAATCACCCCTAGATGAGGCTAAAATTATTAAAATTAGGGAACAGGTAAGTAGGATTTTCTGCTGAGTGACTTTCTTGGACCACACTTGTTCCACCAGGCAGTTCTGAAAAGTGATGGTGTGACTTGCATAAGAGCCGCCAGAAGCAGTGCTGTGGCCAGCTGGGATCTGCTCCTTTCCCACCTGCCATCCCCATCCGTGTGCCCCCAGGAGAGGTGACCCTTTAAGTTTCAGGGTCAGAAACAGGTCCCGGGTATGGGTCATCCCCCAGAACCAGGTGCATCTTGTACCCTTCTCCTCAGAAGCAATAACTCACTCTGCCTTTCCTAGAAGAGACAATAATACCACAATTATCTCTACCATCCTGGCTCAAAAGCATTCTCCCCTCCTGCTGGGCAGCCTGTCTCCATGCTCACCGTCTTGCAAACCTCTCACAGAACAAGGAACCTCCCTTGCCTTCCTCTGCCTTCACCCTAGCTCCTCAGTGCCTCACACTTGAGCCACTTGCACAGGTTTGACTTGTACTCCTAGCCACTGGCCCTTTGACCTCCCCTCCAGTCTGTCTGTGTCCAGCTGTTAGATCTTAAAGCACTACAGTTCAACGTGTCAGTACTCAGCCTGGCAACAAAGACCCTCACCTGGGCCCTCTGGTATAAAAGACTGTGTGAGCAGCTTGCGTCAGAGGAGTGGTCATAGAGGGGAGCAGGGAAGTGAAGGGGCCCCTGGGTACCTGAAGAGGAAAGGAGAGCACCCTGGGGAGGTTCAGTCAGGAACCCCGTGGGAGAGAGAAGACACATCCCAACAAGGTAACCGAGGAGTGCTTCGGGTGGACAAGGTCTGGGGCATTAGGGCGCTACAGAAGCCAAGAGAGATGATGCTCGTGGTAGTGCCAGCCACGGAGGGAGGGGGTCATGCGTCCCGGGGCACGTGGAGGGGCAGTTACTGGAATCTCTAATGACCCGTGGGAGAGCTACAGCTGTAGGAGACAGTCAGACTGCAGGAAGTCGGGGACCCAGTGCCCCCACCGCACCCTCCTGGGACCTTCCTGCTTCCTCCCCTCCTCTTCCTCGGATCTCTGCTGGAGCCTCCCTTTGGCCAAACCCAGTGGGAAACCAGAGGGCAGGGGAGCTCTCTGACGCAGATGTGAAGTTCAGCTCAAGGCAGAGAGCAGAGAAGAGAAGGCAGAACGAGATCCTGGAGGAACAAGAAGAAAATATCCAGCATAGGAAACTAACCGTGGAAGACCCACTTTGGTGTTTAGCTGTTCACGATTTCGTCAGGATGTGGTGGGACAGGGCTGGGTTTGGGGATCTGCAGGGGCCTGTGCCCAGCCCTAAAACTTGCTCCACTGTAGATGCTTTGGGCAGGTTCCTTAATGCTTAATGTGGAAGAGTGGGAAGAGCAACATGGGTCTTCTAGGTTTTGTGAAGATTCAAAGAGATAATGGGTGCCTCCAGCTTTAGCCTGGCAGTGGCCAGGGGAGATGTGAGAACCTTCCTAGGGTCTCTTTCCTTGCCATGTCCGCAGTCTATGCTGAGGAATCCAGGCGCTCTGCCGGAGACCTCTCTTCCCATGGCCCGGGCCCAGTGGTTCAGAGCTGAGCCAGACTAGCTCTCAGCCTGGTCCCTGGGTCCAGGCACAAGTGCGAGGGCTCCCCCGCTGCCTTGTCTGGACCAAGGACAGCGCAGGGACTGACAGGCAACAGGTCAGCTCCTGGCCTGGTCAGACCGGGCTGGGCCTGCCCAGGCTTCCCCAGCCCATCCTTTTAACCCACAGTCTGAGGGGCTGCCCGTAGCATCCTCCCACGCTTCACACCTGCTCTTCTTGTCCTCAGGTCCAGGCAGTACTCCCAAGACCCAGGGCTCAGCATGGGGCTCTGCTCTTGTGATAAGGGGACTTGGCTATGATCCCAGGGTCAAAGAAATGGCCATTTACAAATTAGACTGGGCTGCATTGCCTCTGAGGCCGGGTAGGGCTGTTGAAAGAACTCCCTCTTCTCCTCTTCACTCCCAGATCAGAAGGGACCTGTCCCCCACAAGTCCCCCCAGCACCAGTGTTGTGTTTCTCCAAGTCCACTTTCTGTCAGGTGCCCAGTCCGCTCCCTTCTGCCATACACCACACATGTGCCTTGCTGCTAGCACCCGGCCCGGAGAGGCCCACACAGGAGAGCGAAGCATCTCGGGAGGCAGGATGGGAGGGAGGCCCTGGGTCTCCCCTGCAGGGGAAGCCTGGAATGTAACCCTGATGTTATCTCCTACTATGGTCATTCAGTTAGTGCTTTTTTGTTAAAAGCATTAATGAAAATTTTATAAATTGCCCTTTTTATGATCCCATTTGGCATTTATTCATTTCTTAAAAATACAGCAGAAGCTTCAAGAAATGGATATAGACTGGGCCTTTGTGGATCGTAGGAGGCCCTGCTCCAGGGCATCACAGCGTGTCTAAATTGAAGCAGATAATTGGCAATAGAGGTGAATTCAAGGTCAACCCTCATTCCTTCCTCAATGCTCCTCTCAAAGGGAACTCCCTGACTTAGGAGAAACCCATAAAGCAAATTCTGGTCTGGGTGTGAAGCGGCCTTTGAGAGGGCCTGGGCCTGGGGCTGCCCAGCCTCTGCTAGCTTCCTCCAGGTGGGTGGGCCAGCTCTTCTCTAACACCCAAGGAGGGCCTTGCCTCACAGGCCTGCACGTCCGGCCTCAGCAGCAGCTGTCAGAACCCACACACGTGGGCCACGTATGCAACACTGCGGCGACGTCTCCGGCACCAACTCTCAGGCTGGGTGCAGTCCCCTGGGGCACCGGAGCCTCCGAGTCTCAGAAACACACACTCAGCTAGGGAAAAATGACAAGCTGGGGACCCTGACCTCCAGCGGGAAAAGTCTTGGCAAGTGCAAGTGGCCTCTGAGGATCACAGGTGTGTTAAAGGAGAACAGTTAGGTCAGGCAGCTTATTAACTTGCCAAGATAATAGGCCCCGAGAATCCTTGAGGGAGGAAATGATGATGATAACAACACAATAGCTACCATTTTCTTCTTGCCAGGATCTGTGCTAAATGTTTAACAGACATTATCAGCCACAGACTGTGGATGTTGGGTTTCCCACTTTGTGGACAAGGAAACTGAGGGCTATGGAGAGTTTAAGGTAATTTGCTGGCTCACCCAAGAGTAGAGGATGGAGGATTCCCGACCAGATCTGTATCCCAAGCTTTTACCACCAGGGTCTCCTGTGCTCGTTCACGGAAGGGAGGGAGGGGAGGCAGGGCCCGGCGGGAGGCCTCCAGAACAGGCCAGTGTGGTGTCAACAGAGAAACAAGTGCGAGATGGAGACATGTGTCCCCATGACAGCAAACCAAAACTCATTTATAACATCCAACTACCCCAGAAATGTGACCTTTTAATAGCCAATCAGAATATTCCTGATCACTTAAATCTGACCTCTAATTTTAATCCTCTGATTTAAAAATCGAATCTCTCTTGAAATCTCCATTCGATTCTATCTCTTCTTAGCTGCAGGTCAACTCTTCATTCGTTCTATTCTCATCTTCTCTGTGGTACCATATGCTGGGCTCTGCCCTGGGTCTGCCAGAGTAATGAAAATGAGCAAGTGCTTTGGGGACCTTGGAGGGGGAATTCTACTTAGAGGAGTTGCTGGGAAGCCTTCCTGAAGGAAGAGGTATTTAAGTTGGGCTGCGAAGGATGTTTGGGTTTGGTGTGCGAATCCTGATGGAGAGGTGGAGGTGAGGATTTTAGGGAGAGGAAAGAACATGCTAGAAAGCCAAACCCAAGAAGCCTTCCTCCAGACTTCACTTGCAGTACCTATAAACTTAATGGCTAACAATGTTAAATTTCTGTTGCTACTTGGAACTCATCTCTGGGAGCCAAGAAAAGACACACCTGGGCTTCAGCTCCCCATGAAGTATACTTCTCTGGTAGTACACTTTATCTGGCTCTGTCAGGTGAATCTAATGGGTAATTCAGATAACCTCCAAAACTGTTAAAAGATAATTTTTTAAACAAAAATAAAATCGTGATTCATACAAACATAAAATCAGCACATGCGAAAAATTTTATTTAACTCACTAATGTGAGAGCAGGACATTGCAACTGCTTAAGAGGAGAATTCAAAGAGCAGATACTTATTTAGGCTATCAGAAATGTCAAAATAAATTGGCTCAATTATGTCAATATTAAGCCACATTGAAACCACTCATTATTCATAGGGAAATAATCAATTGCATCTTCACCAAATATAGTTTGCATTTCCAGGACAAGAATCAAACGCATTATTAATTTCTACAACATACAGAGTTATAAAAATAGCTAAAAGACAATGAAAGGTGGAGATAACCCAGAAGGGTGTCCTAGACTGACAGCCTGTAATCTTCTTTGCCCCTTTCAAAGTCTTCCAGTTTCCCCAACAGAGGACTGTGGACATTGACTCCACATAGTCTCCTTTCCTCCTGATTAGATGAGAATCTTTCTCAAATATGGCACTCCAGATATGGTCTTGGTGGTACAGGCAAGGTTCACAATTATATCCTGGTAAAAAGAAACACAGATTTTTATTGGACTCCACAAGAGTTTCTGAATGGGGGAAGAGGAGAGAGACGTATCAGTGAGAATTGCATACCGTTTGTTTCATTGCAGGTAGAAAAGCAGAGTTTCCTAATTAGACTGAGGGTCAGCGAGAGATAAAGAAAGAGGAAGGGTTTCTTGTATAGCCATTAAAAAAACATATATAAAAGCAACACAAATAAATAATACTTACAGCAAATAGTTCCAATTAAACTTGCTTCATCAGATTCACTCAGTCTAATGCAATAATGGAATGAATTCTTCTGCTGCTGAGTTTTCCATCAACAGTTTGTCTTCATGAAGCCATTTGCTTCCAGACTGAAACAAGTCCTGAAAATCCCACTCAGTCCACTGGCGTGGGCAGAAATTGGTTAAGCAGTGGCAGCTCAGAAACCTGTATCCAGGAATTTATTCTTTGAAGTATAGTTCAAAGTCCCTGACGTAATCCTTTCATGAGGCTCTGAGACTCCTTAGCTGAAGACACAAACTCTAGCTTGTAGCTTGTTAGAAAACCATGAGGCAAGCATCAGAAAAAATATTTGTAGATGACAGAGATTGAATGGCTGAGGTTAACTGATTACAGTAACCAATAGTACTAGAATATAGGAAGATAAAATTCTCTACTGGGGTATATTTCATATGAGTATGATCAATATTTTCCCCTGAGAGTAAAAACATATTATGGACTATGAGTGCATTCAAAATTTTCCAGGGCATAAAGCATACAATTTTAAAAATATTTACCTTACTAATAGTTTATCTATTCTAACTGAATTCAAAGAAGGCTAAGTGTTTTTTATGATTTGATAATTCTTCCTCCACAGCTCTTACAATCATGTTGACCTAGTTAAGCAATATGAAGCATGCCAAACAAACCTAATTATTTCAAACATCTCTCCTTTTAACAAGACAAAATAACAAATTGTTGCCATTTTGCATGGGCCCTTGGGGTTATCTCAAAGATTTTTAAATGTAATAATATTCTGGAAATTTTGTTTTATTTTTTCTAAACTTAGGCCCTGATCTTGGGAGTACAAATAAAAAAGATTGTCAGAGGAGATTTGACCACTTGCGAAAGATAGGATCATGGGTAACTGAGAAACAATACTTACTTACCAACTTAATCTAACTATAATAAAGTATTCAAAATAGACAAAGAAGAAAATAACACAATTCTATAGAAACTTAGTGCTTGCATTAGATTTTTTAAATAAAAAAGATCAAAGTCATAAAGCATGGAAAATTATTCTGCTAAGACATGGAATCTTTGATTTCTAAGTAGATTACTAAAATGTACAAAGATTACTAGATTTACTGAGTAAATAATAACCTTTCACATTGTAGATGAATGCATTAATCAAACAACCAAGAAAGCAAGTTCTTCAAAACTGACCAAAATTTGCTAAAATTTTAAGAGTTCATAATTTCTTTTCAGATTAACATGCTTTACATTACAGTAAATAAAACTCATTTTCTTCAAGTTTTGCCTTCATTCTTATTATGACTAAAACAAACTGACATTTTAGGACAAAACTATTTTTTTTTTCTTAAAAAATAAAGACACACAGAGTTGTTTTTATTTGTTACTATTGTTCTTATATAGTTTTAACCACTTATATTATTATTCCTTTTAATCTAAGTAATTAATTTCTGTTTTATAGAGAAAACTAGGAGACAGATAATTGATCACTGTCATATATAAGCTTTTAGCAGACCAGAAAAGATCTTGAATATGGAAAACACAAATTTCTACAGCCATTCAATCCTTTTTTACCTTCTTAAAATGGCAAACATGAGCATGTTCCTCAAATCACCCAAAAAATATAACCACTCTATAGCATGTGAACATAAGTAAATAAATTAATCCATGACTGTATCCAATATTTTCCTTTTATTGGCTCAATTTTAGTTCAACGTTTCAAGTTTCCTACAATCCTAAAAATTATGTTTAAGCTGACATACAACAAAACATAACCTTTGCTGGTATAAAAAGCTTATTAAAAAAAGAAGTTAAGGTTCTCTTGCCCCTTGGGAGTCACTCTGGGAGCAGCCCATGAGGGACACAACCAGCAAGCAGCTTACCTCTATCCCTCAGCAAAGAATGCCGGCGTATCTTGGTGATGACCAGCGAAACTACAAAAATATTATTTTCAAAATGACAAATTCATGTCCCTCATAGAAATTTAAAATAAATGCATATCAAAGATTTTATCTAACACTTTAATTAACAGGGGAGCTAATAAAATGTTAAAATCAGTTTAAATCAAGATTTAACTCACAGTAATTTATAGTCTCTATGAGACACAAGTCGGTTGGATAGTTATGGACAGGAATCATTTGCATTGCTGTGGAAGAAAATATTTGTAGTCCTATCAGTCTTCTACAACTTAACCTCTATTTCTACAGTTGTGAAACAGTCTAGTCAATCAAAGACAGTGAGGGTACACAGCCTCCATAGAGTTAGACCGTTCCTGATGGTCCCACTGCACAAGCATTTCCCAAAAGGCACTCCTAGTATTGCTTTTCTTCCTTTTCAATTCTTTGACACTTTTCCCCCTGAAAAACATGGAGTTTTTTGGGAGGAGTTAAAGTGTCTGTGTGTATGTGGGTAGGGGCAGGAAGGTCAGGGGATATTAGTGTATCAGCAATGAGATGAGATTGTGACAGCTTTCTGTGCCATGCCAAAATATCTGGACCTTACTATGTGTACAATAACAACATTCTAAAGCCAGGAGTGACATGCTCATCTCATATATCTTTAAAAATCACTCTGGTATTAGTGGAGGATGTTTTAGAGAAGAAAGAGATGGAGACAGGAGTCCAGTTAGAAGATGGGTGTAGTGGCTGTGGGAAAGGACAACCGGCTCATTCAATAGTCAAGCAGAGGAGGAGGTGAGGCATTTCCAGGGTAAAACTAACTAATATTTGGCAAGGTATTAGATACAGAAATCCAGGGATAGGATGCATCCAAGATTATCAAAGGTTTCTAACTTGCAGCCATTGTTGGAATCTGGGAATACAGGAGTTAGTCGGCTCCAGAAGAATGAGTTCAGTTTTAGACATGCTGCATGAGAAAAGGCCTAGAAGCCTTTAATAAGAACACTTAATAAAAATAGTTTAAAATATGGTTGGAAATTAAGGAGAGTGGTCAGAACTGGGAATGAGGTGTCAAAGCCAAAGAATGGCTGCATGTCCCAGTGAGTGAGAAGAGAAGAGGGTTTGAAGGGGAGTCCTGGAAAGAAGTCACGGAGTTGTGAAGAAAACTGCAAAGCAGTGGGCAGAAAAGTAGGAGAGCAGTGGAAAAGTTCCTTCCTCTGACACTTTATGCTACCAGTTGTGACATTTATTATCATTTCCCACCTTTTCTGAGGCTATCTCTTCCTTAACCAACTGCATTTCCACTGTATAGCTCCGATATCTAGCATAGAACCACAAACACCGTTGCCATTTGATACATGTTGACTGAATTAATGAAAAGAACAATGAAACAGGAGACTAGAGAGGAGTGCTAGCCACGAAGGAAAACATAAAATGGTCTGCTGGAAGTATCTTAAGAGAAACATTAGGACAACATAGAAAACTGTGGGGTGGAGTAGAAAGGCACCCCAGACAGGCACCAATACAGATGGGGGTGAACAACAACTTACTCCATTCTGGTGGTGCTGTGTCCAAATGCAGTCCACTGGAGTGATGCTGTCTGCATTTGGGCCACAAGGTGATGCATTGCCTTATGAATACATGTGTAGTCAGGCTCCTTTGGAAAGGAACTGGGTCTCCTCCTTCTGGGTCTCTCTACATAGCTAGTTGATTGATTGCTCAAAGAAAGCACTGACTCATTATCAACAATGAAAATATTTAACTCACCAAGAAACTCAAGTTTCTATTTTTCATTTCATTTCTGTGAACAGGAAAACCACTGGATTCTCTTCCAATGTGCACATTTACTGACCTGCTATTTCCCTGCCAGCTCTCCTGTTACTGGTTGATGCCTTTCTCACTTTAGAGTCATTGGCTCTATAGAACTAGAATTTAAAACTAAAGATTTTAATATTAGACTAGATGGACTTAACAGATTAATACAGAACATTCTATCCAAAAGCAACAGAATACCCATTCTTCTCAAGTACAAATGGAACATTCTCCAGGATAGATCACATGTTAGGCCACAAAACAAGTCTTAACAGTTTAAGAAGATTGAGATCATATCAAACATCTTTTTTGACCACAATGTTAATGAAACTATAAATTATGAGAGGAAAACTGGAAAATTCAAAATACATGAAGGCTAAAAAACACACTACTGAAGAACCAAGGGTTAATGAAGAAATCTAGCAAAATTTAAAAAATACCTTGAGACAACCAAAAATCGAAACACAGCTTACCAAAACTTATAAGATGCAGCAAAAGCAGTTCTAAGAGTGATATTCACAGTGATAAATGCCTACCTCAAGAAACAAGAAAAATCTCAAATAAACAATCTGAATTTACTTATCAAAGGCTAGAAAAAGATAAAAACAAAGCCCAAAGCTAGTAGAAGGAAGGAAATAACAAAGATTAAAGCAGAAATAAATGAAACAGAGACTAAAAAGACAATAGAAAAGATCAATTAAAACCAACAGCTGTTTTTTGAAGAGATAAAAAACTGATAAATTTTCTCTAGACTCACCAAGAAAAAAAAGAGGGCGCTCAAAAAAATAAAATTAGAAATGAAATAGGGGATGTTACAAGTGGTACCACAGAAATACAAAGGATCAAAGAGAATACCACAAACAATTATATGCTAATAAGTTGGACAACCTGGGAGAAATGGATAGATTCCAGGAAACATACAATCTTCCAAGACTGAATCATGAGGAAATAGAAAATCTGAATAGACTGATTTCTGGTTAGGAGACTGAATCAATAATTTAAAAACTCCCTACAAACAAAAGTCCATAACCAGATGGCTTCACTGATGAATTCTACCAAACATTTAAAGAAGACTTAATACCAATCCATCTCAAACTCTTCCACAAAATAGAACAGGAGGGAACACTTGCAAACACATTTTATGAGGTCAGCATTACCCTGATACAACAACTAGAAAAGGATGCCACAAGAAAAGAAGATTACAAGCCAATATCCCTGATGAGTGTAGATGCAAACATCCTCAACAAAATATTAACAAACTTAATTCAACAATAAATTAAAAGAATTATACCCTATGACCAAATGGTTATTCTGACAATGCAAGGATGGTCAATATCCACAATCAATGTGATATACCATTAACAAATGAAGGATAAAAATCATATGATCTCTCAACAACGAAGAAAAAGCATCTGAGAAAATTCAATATCCGTTTATGAGTGACGCTTTCAACAAAGTGGGTACACAGAGAATGTACCTCAACATAATAAAAGTGATATATGATGCCCACAGCTAACATCACAGTCATCACAAGCTTAAAGCTTTACATCTGAGATAAAGAATGGGACAAGGATACCCACTCTCACCACTTTAACTCAACATAGTATTGGAAGTCCTAGCCAGAGCAATTAGGCAAGAAAAATAAAGGCATTCAAATTGGAAAGGAAAAAGTAAAGCTGTCATTATTTGCAGATCACATGATACTACATAAAGAAAACCCTAAAGACTCCACATAAAAAGCTGTTAGAACTAATAAATGAATTCAGCAAAGTTGCAGGATACAAAGTCAATATATGAAAATCTGTTGCATTTCTATATATTTAAACTATCAGAAAGAGAAATTAAGAAAACAATCCCATTCACAATTGCATCAAAAAGAATAAATATGTAGGAATAAATTTAACCAAGGAGATGACAGGCCTTTACACAGAAAACCGTAAGACACTGATAAAAGAAATTGAAGAAGACACAAATAAATGGAAAGATATTCTATGCACATGGATTGTAAAAATTAATATTGTTAAAATGTCTATATTTCCCAAACCAATCTACTAATTCTATGCAATCTCTATCAAAATTCCAATGACATTTTTCACAGAACTTGAACAAATAATTCTAAATTTGTGTGGAACCACAAAAGATCCCAAAATGAAAGGGATCACTATCTTACACTATACACAAAAATAACTCAAAATGGATTAAGGACTTGAATGTCAGACCTGAAACCATAAACCTCATAGAAGAAAACAGGTGGTAAGCTCCTTGACTTCAGTGTTGGCAATGATTTTTTAGATTTTATAGCAAAAATCATTTTATACCAAAAGCAAAGGCAACAAAGGCAAAAGTAAACAAGTGGGGCTACATCAAATTAAAAAGATTCTGCACAGCAAAGGAAACTATCAAAAAATGAAAAGCCATCCTATTAAATGGGAGAAAATATTTGCAAATCATATATCTGATAAGGGCTTAATATTCAAAATATATAAAGAACCTATACAATTCAATAGCAAAAAAATAAATAAATAAACAGTCTGATTTTAAAATGGGCAGAGGATATGAATAGACATTTTTCCAAAGAAGACATAGAGATGGCCAACAGGGGCATGAAAAGATGCTCCACATCATTAATCATCAGGGAAATGCAAATCAAAATCACAATGAGATATCACTGTACACCTGTCAGAATGGCTATTTTTAAAAAGAAAAGAAATAAGTGTTGGCAAGCATGTGGAGAAAAGAGAACCCTTGCTCACCTTTGGTGAGAATGTAAATTGGTACAGCCATTATGGAAAACAGTATGGAGTTTCCTCAAAAAGTTAAATGATCTAGCAATTCCACTTCTGGGTATTTTTCCAAAGAAAACAAAAACACTAACTCGAAATGTATTCACCCCCATGTTCACTGCAGCATTACTTGTAACAGACTAGATGTGGAGGCAACCTATGTGTCCATTGACAGATGACTAGACAAAGAAAGTGTGGTCTGTAGATTCAATGGAATATTATTCAGCCATGAAAATAAAATCTTGCCATTTGTGACAACTTGAAGGCACTGTGCTAAGTGAAATAAGTCAGAGAAAGATGAATACAATATGATCTCACTTACATGTGGAATCTAAAAAACAGCAACAAAGCTCATAGATCAGCGAGAAGATTGTGGTTGTCGAAGGTGGGAGGTGGGGGGCGGACAAAAAGAGTGAAGGAAGTATAAAGGTGCAAACGTCCAGTTATAAAATAAATAAGTTATGGGATGTAATGAATATAGTTAATAATGCTGTATTATGGTGATTAAGTCTCAATATATGCCAATATCAAATCATTATACACCTAAAATTAATATAATGTTGCCAATTATACATTGTAATAAAATTATACTAAAAAATTAGAGATTGTGTATTTGTAACTTGCCAGCTTTTTATAATATTGCATTTTGTTGCCAAAGTTAACCTTTGGTGCTTTATCCTTGATTTCTGCCACAGTAGAGCCATTAAGTGCCAGGGGTGGACCTCAGCCTTCAGGGTGACATGGTGTGTCCTCAGTGAGAAAGAACAAACTCCCCATCTTATCTCTCCAGCATAGGTGCAGTAATGAATTAACTTTTTAAACATTCTTCATGTAACTCATTGTCCCACTGTGGCAGAAAGCCCAATAAACATTAAAGCAACATTTTCTAACTATGACATATCAATAAGACCAAATATTTTAAATTCCTGCCAGGTAGTACATTTATTTAGAGCAGAGGTTCCTATCTCCTTTGACTATGAAGTTCCCTCTAAAATGTCCAACAACTTAGCGGAGCCTCAAAGTGTAGCTAAAGTTTTAATGAACAGCCTGATGGTCAAGAACACATCATAACTAAAACACAGCTTTTGGACTCAGTGACTCTTTTGAATGAGTTTACAGGTAAATAACCACAGTGTTATGGTCTATCACACAACTGGTCCACAAAAAATCAAATCTCCTGGTTTAGTTTCCTGACACTTTGACTCTGGACTTGGGTGGTGTGACTTGCTGTGGCCACAGGGACACCAGTGACTTGACACAAGTATCAGTTTGGTAAAGTGCTTGCCTTCTTGTAGGCAATAGAAAGCGTTTATATAAAGGGATGCAAAGGGTTTGCCTTCTTGAAACCTGGCTGCTATCATGTAAGAAAGTTAGTCCAGTCTCCCTGAGGATGAAAGACCATAGGGGAGTCCCGGTGACCTCATGAGAGACCCCAGCAAAGCCAGCAGAATCACCCAGCCGGTGAACAGAAAGGTAAGAAATGGCAAATCATTGTTTTAAGCCATTAAGTTTTGGAGCAGGTTATTATGCAGCAATAGACAATCAAAATACCATTGTATTTATATAATTTGAAATATACTAGTATATAAACGAATCAGTATATAAATGAATAAATGAACAGATCGTTCACTCATTCAGTAAGCTTTTACCAGGGCCAAGTACACGCACCTCATTCAGACTACCTTCAGTGCTGGTTCTGGCACAAGAATCCATGGCCCTGTGGCCCCAGAAAGTCTGACACTCACAAGTAGGGAAGGAAGTCTCAAATCAGGGTAATATTCTATATAGAGTATTTTCAAAGTTAGAAAAAAAAACTAGACTTGCCTCCCCACCCCGACTCCAGGTCTCTAAGGCAAGCTGACCCTTTTATTCCAGTGGTTTGATCACTGGCCTGAAAGTAGATTGAGCTGTGGTTTTGTATCTGCCTAAGATAATCATTTTGCTTTGCTCTACTATGTGATCATTTGCCATACCAGGAGTTCTGGTCAAACAGTTTGTCTTTAACTAATCATATATGAATGTAGCCCTTTATGGTTTATAAAGTGTTCTTTATTTTACAAAGCACTTTTACACACATTATCTCATTAAACTTTGAAACAATCCAGGAAGTTTGTTTACTCCAGGCCCCCTGGAACATCACATGTGTAGAGGGTCAGTGAAAATCTGTCACCATCTTCGGACAAACGGTTTTGAGCATAAACCTTACAAGTGGTTGGCATTTTCATCAACTTGTATTGAAGATGACAATCTCATAAATGATATCTTCATAATACAGTTCAAAAGATGATACTCTTTTATCCATGGCATTAATGCTTTTTCAGTTAGAATTTTAGAACAACATCTGTTTTGTTCTCCAGAAATTTTAATTAAGACAGAAAAAAATTTAATATCTCACATCCTTATATCCATGAAAAGTTTGGATTTTTCTCTTTTTGAGGCCCCCAGCCCTCCAGGGATATTTTAACCAGAAGAATGTGATGCAAAGATTTCCAGATGTTACTTTTCAGATGTGTCTCAGCATGTATCTATAAACCATCTGGTAGCAGCAACAGCTGGATGGGGTTCAAATGGAAATGTTCATTCAGGTAAAAGGGTATTAACAGAAGAAGTTGAACTGATTAGTGGTTTGTCAGTGAAGTTTGTGATATTGTTTAATCAGTTCTCAGTAACCAGGGCAGGCTTTTAAAATTCTGTAGTCAGTTTTCCCTTTTGCTCAAGGTGGGTCTTCCTCACCTGGATATTCTAAATCTTTAGCTAGGTCAGCAATTATTTGTGGTTCATATTAGAGTATACTCTGCTCTGTTTAAGTGTTCTGAAGTATCCATGGCATTGCTTTCACAAATATTCAAATACTTTTGCATCCCATGCACTTTCCAACCAGCAGAAGAAAGGACTATCTCTGAAATGTGCTGGGGGGCAGGAGTGGAAACAGTTAGTAGATCTCTGGGGTACTAGTAAATATATATCCTGATCAATCCAGCTTCTGACTCAGGAAGCTACAATAAAGCATAAGCAAGTGGCAGCATTCCCACCTCCTTCCCTGGTTCCTACAATGAAAGATAATATCCCCCAGCCACTTGACTCTGGACCTCCGACAGGGTAGGGTCATCTCATTAATTCAGCTTCTCTTTTTTGGGATATTCTGATAATTATTCCAGAAACTGGGCTGAATTTTTCCTAGCTATAAACTACGTTTTAACTCTGCAAATTTACAACAATGAAGATAATTGTTAAAAATATTAAAGTTATTCTTTTTTATTTCAGGGAGGTAAAAGTACTTCCAATCACCTCAGAAGCACTTGATTTCCTAATTTAAAGATGGTGATAGTCGCAAATATTTATTAAGCATTATGTCTTAGGTATTATGCTAATTGGTGTATTTAGGTTGTTTCATTTAATTATCACATTGAACCTGTGGAATTTTCTTTTTAATCCTAATTGTATAGAGGAGGAAGCTAAGCTGTAGGGCGTTAAGAAATTTGCTCAAGGTCACAGTTTTTGTAAACGATAGTTGAACTGGGATTTGAACTGAACTAGATTGATCTTAGATGAAACATCCTTACTCAATTATTCAACTATAATATTATTTAACTACTGCTCTTCATTCATTCACTCATTCAACAGAAGTTTATTGAGTACTGAAGAATCACAGTTCAATAACACTTAATCCTTCATCTTAAGTTCACAGCAGATGATGAAACCAACAAATAAATCAACAATTAAAAGACAGTGATAATGTGCAACAGTAGATACATGCAAAGTGTGCTGTGTAAGCACGAAAGAGGGGTTTTAAATCAGTATATAGAGGCTTCTGAGAGCAAAAGTCACTTATGGAGGAGTATATGGTGGCCACAGAGAGAAGAGGGTGGGGCAGGAATGCTCAGAGGCCTGGGACAGCTGGCCAACTTGGAGCCTGGAACTCCTAACCTTGTTTCTTGTGCTTCGGAGTTTTATTCCTCTTTCATCTTGAGGAGAAATGGAAAGACTTAAATAGGAGAGCAGAGAGAGAACATTTTTGGAAAGCAACAGGGATGGTAGATTTGGCAGATTTGAGAGGGGTCAGAACAGAGGCGGGAGAGTCTCTAGATAATCCAGGTCACATGCAATGAAGGCCTGAAATAAAGCAGTGGCAATGGGGAGAGAGGAGGGCTGGGTAGGAATGAGGAAAAGATTTGGATGTAGGTGGAAGACTGAGGGAGGTTGGTTTGTCTGTGCTTTTAAGATAGAAGAGTCTTGAACCTCTTCTTGGCTGAGAGGGTGAGATGAAGAAGGGAGACAGATGGAACACTGAGGCAAAGAGCGACAGGGCCCAAAGTTCCGAGGGAAGACGAGCTACAGACAGCAGAGGAGGGCCGCAGGAAGGGGAGACAGGCGTGGAAGTGGACGGGCTGGAGGAGAAAAGCTGCTTCTTGGACACCCAGTTCAAAGTATCTTGAAAAGTTCTTATCTCTGTGAAAGCAGTTCAGTACCAGAGACTATTACCACTCCTTCCTTGCAGAACATTCCTTCGCATGTTCCTGTTAGGCAGGGATGGGCTGATTCTCTTCTCACGATGAGTCTTTTCTATCCTCTCTTCGGCTGCTTCTTTTTACCTCCTGGCCCTTGGGGGTCCCCTGAAGAGTCATCCTTGGCACTACTTTCCTCTCTCTCAACATTTTTTTCTTCTTCGCATGGTGGCATCCATGCTCCCAGAGTCACCGGCCACCTGCCAGCTGGTGTCTACACCTGAATCTCCCCTCAGGTCATTTCTCTTGTCCAATTTTATGCACCACTCCAAGATGGACACATTTAAAGTGTTCTGTTCAGGTCCTTCCCTTCAGAAACCCTTGATGACCAAGTCCCCACCAACTCTTTTAGTCCTACGTCCTACCACTTGGAGATTCCACCTCACTCGCTTTGCACTAGAGGGTTATTTTTCCCCTCCACCCCTTTACCTCTCACAATCCTATTACTTAGTGTATTCTAGCATAATAATATATCAAAGTTATGATAGGCAGTCAGTCTGGCGGGTGGTTTGCCTTCTCGGGGCTGCCCTCTGAACACAGCATAGATCTAGGGGCTCTGGGTCTTGACCGCAGAGGTAGAGGCAGTGAGGGGAAGCCAACACCCCTGGGGGCCAAGAGTAGAACAGCAAGGAAGAAGACCAAGGGGAAGAGCTCCCAGGCACCCTTGTGCTTTGCAAGGTCAGGTCATCTCTAACCCAAGGGAAACAGCAAGCAATGTTTCTTCCGATCTCCGCATCCCTGAATGTATCCATGGTAGGCAACAAGCTGGGTTCTTTTGTATGTGTTTTCTACCACTGTGAGCTGTGTCAGCAGGGCAGGCACACCCTCTAGTTAAACTGATGGTTCGTTGTTCCTTGTAAACATCCCGGGCTTTTCTGCTTCTATGTCATCGCTCATGCTGTTCCATTGCCAGGCATCCTTCATGCACTTCTCCACACCTGCCAATCCAAGCTAGTCTTCAAGACCCAGCTCAGATGCTAGCTGATTTGTGCATATTCCTATAATTTCCAGGTCTTTGCAAGTTCTCCCTTCCCTGAAATTCTAATTTGGTCAGTTACCTAAATGTCCATTTTTTTTAGAATCGATGGTCATTTCTGAAGAACCAGGAAGGTCCTTTGTTCCTCATCACCAGAGGGGCAAAGGGGAGTGGAAAAATAGCCAGCTTCCTCCGCACCACCCATAACTTGCTAATCACAAAGGGGAAAACTTAATCTTAACCAAGTGGAGGTCTGGCTGGTCACCATCTTAGCCCCAGGATTGAATTTAGCATTAAAGGAAACAAACAAGTATGTGTATGTGACAGGCAGTCTGGGAGCAGTGGTAGGTGGGCAAGTGGTCTGTTCTAGATTTTTAAAAGTTAACAGACATAACAACCAAATGCATCTTTGATTGGATCCCTATCCCCCAAAATGTTACAAAATATACTTTGGAAACAGTGAAGAAAATTTTGACATGAACTGGGTATTAGATGATATTAGGGAACTACTAATTTGGCTGGTGCATAAAGTTAGATAGTTATGTAAAAGATTGACTTCTTTTGGAAATGGCTGTTGAAATATTTTGGAATGAAAGGTCATTATTATGTCTGTAATAGTTCAGCAAATATATACAGGCATACTTTGGAGATATTGCAGGTTCAGTTCTAGACCACTATAATAAAGCAAACATTGCAATAAAGGAAGTCAAATGAATTTCTTGGTTTCCCAGTACATATAAAAGTTGTGTTTACACTATACTGTAGCCTATTACGTGTGCAATATCATTGCCTAAAAAAAAACTACATGATTTAATTAAAAATACTTTATTGTTAAAAAATGCTAGGCATCATCTGAGCTTTCCATGAGCTGTAATCACCATAACAAACATAATAATAATGAAAAGTTTTTAAATATTGCAAGAATTACCAACATGTGACACAGAATCATAAAGTAAGCAAACACTGTTGGAAAAATGGTGCCCACAGACTTGCCTGACTCAGGGTTGCCATAAACCTCCGATTTGTAAAAAACACAGTATCTGTGAAGTCCAATAAAGCAGATGCAATAAAACAGGGTATGCCTGAACATGTGTATCTATAAATATATAGCTATACAAATAATATTGATTTTAGGTTTTTCATTATTCTGTTCTTTTTACTCTTCAGTATGCTTAAATTTTTTCATTTAAAAAATTATAAATGAAAGAATAGAGTTAGGAAGTGACACCAGACTTGTTGGCCAGGTAGAAAGAAGAAACAAGGACCAGGATGAACTGAACCCCACGATCATGCTGGGAGAGAACTGGTCCTTGTTTTGGGCACAGGGCTCCTCACCAAAAGCAATGGTAGAAGGGAAAATGGAAGGGGATACCTTCATTCTTTCATTTAAGAAATGCATTTCACATTAGATGAAAGCCTACTCTGGCTCAAGTGTATCCACTTATGCTAATTTATTTCATTCTTACAATAATTTTGTGAAGCAATTTTTGTTCTCCTCATTCCCATTTCAAAGGTGAAGAAAATGTCACCTCCAAACTCAATGATTTTCTTTAGATCGTAGAACTAGTACGCAGCAGAGGGAGAATGTGATCCCAGTTCTGCGGATTCCAAGTCTATGTCATTCTAAGATCCTTCAGTGTCCTTTCCTGGATATTAGAGGCCAAATACCTCAGGAGAGAACCCCTGAGCCCACGGAGCTGGTCTTGGGTGGATCTGTGGGGAAAGCAGAGAGGCCTCTGGTTTGGGTATGATACTCTGTAAAAATAAACCACTGGACCTCTCTGGAGGACCACAGTGTTTCCTGTTTCATCCCAACATCTCCTGGAATTTTAAGTTCACTAACTGCCATGTATAGAGATGTGTGATGGTCCTGTCTAGCCTCTGGGTCAGCATGCACCACATGCGCTTTTCTCTGGTTGCCCCAAGGAGGTGCTGTTGGTGGTTTTCAAATGCAGCAAGGAAATCCATCTGCAGTTGGGAGTCAGGTTCTCATGAAAGAGAGATTTCTGAATCAGAGCAGACAGTAGACACTCAACCACATCAAGGAGAAAACAGACTTTCAGGCATTGAGTTGCAGCGCTGGGGAATGATGACTGATTAGCCAACCGCAGGGTGGGTCAGGCTGAGATCCTCAACTGGAGCAAAGAGAAAGGGTGAGGCTGGAAGGTGAACCAGAGCAGTCAGGGAGGCATGAAGTGCTAGGATCTATGATCATCTGGGGATGCTTAATGGAGAGGAAATGGAGACCTCCCACTCAGTAGCACTTTTCACGAGCTCTGATCACACACTAGGGTACAGAAAAAAATAACAAAAACTAGCATTCTGGTAAATAACAACCCTCCTTGATGCATAAAACCTGCCACTTTTTCAAATCTTTTCCCTCCAGCAACATGTTTAAAACGATGCTGAGTGTATCAGTGTGACCGAAAGGGAGCGAAATGCTTGTCTTGACACTGACAGCTCCTGGGAGGCCCACAACAAACAGGAACATCCTGAACCACTCAGGGGAGTGACGGCCCCAAGATTACTCTGGGAAATCTGCAAAAATGTAACTCACGTCTTTAGTCTCGGAAGCAGTACATGAATTGGAAGGGCAGCGTGGAGCTGGAGGAGGAGGGATAAGAGAGAGTGGCAACAGGGGCTCAGCTCACTTATTCCCTCCCTCATTCATTCATTCAGTAATGTCAGGCACATTTTGATTCAAATGTAGCCCCACCACTTGAGAGAACTATGACGTGGGCTAGTTAGTTTGTCTCTTTAAAGAGGCTTCAGTTATTTCATTTTACACAAAGGGGTTCCTGCAACCTGGAGATGATATGAGGAATAAATGCGTAGCCCGGTAACTTGATAATACCACCACTGGGGCAGGTACATAATGGGTGATCAATTGATATATGCTGTTATCATTACTGAATCTTTCAATGAATATGTAATAAGCTGGGTCTGATAGCTGAGGGTACAAAAATGGTGGCTTTGGGAGCAAAATTTTACCTTGAACTTGTGGAATGAGACACATGCTAATCTTTTCTTCAGGGCCTATGTTCTTCTCCCCTTCTCTTTCCCATATACAGAAAACCTAATGAATGGAACAGGGGAGAAAGGGGGCTCTGTGGCCAGAAAGGAGATGAGAAAATGTGAACACTTTAGAATCCTTTCTGTGTCTGACACACAGTAGGTACTTGATAGTTGAGTAAGTAATGTGTCTTCAGGGGGGCCAAATTTTCAGAAGGAAAATGGAAATTTTTATCCAATTTTCTTAGTGTTTTGATTCAAATAGAGTCACTCATTTAGAATGCGGGAATCGCAAACTGATGGCCAATGGATCAGGTCTGGCTCAGCAAAAGTTTTGCTTGGCTTGCACAATATTTTAAAAATTCAGCAATTTCACATGAAAACCTTGGTTTCTGGCTTCTCCTGAAAAATGAGAAGATCTGGCAACCCTGGGCCTGTATTCCTGCATGGTGGAGGGAGTCAGGTAGACGCTGCCCCATTCCAGGGGACTTTTCTTCCCTGTGCCCTTCAGCACAGCCTTCCGTGCCCAGGGCCCTCCTTTTTCATACATTCTCCATACATGAGCCACGATTTCATTCAGTTGTGCTGGCCATCCTGAGTGATCGCAGGTGAGGAGTAGGGCTAAAAGGACGCCTGGCGCAGCCCTTTCTCAGACCCAAGCTCTCCCTGAGCTCCTTCTGGTGCCTCTCTGCTGGGCTTCAGGTCCCACAGCTGGTCTTTCTCTTTCCATCCAGATGTACTGGCTCATGCCTGGACTACTGACAGCACCCTTCTTTTATGATTACTCCCCTTCCAGGCAATAAAAAAAATGATTGAGTGACGATAATTGTGACATCTGATACAAGGGCAATTTCCCTCTGGTTAGCCAAGCACAGGATGGAACCAAACTGCTCACTCTGCATGCCTTCAGCATGGCTGAGAGTGGGTCTGCAGCGACGCTTTGCGCATTCTGGGATCAGGACGTCCCAAAGGGAAGAGATGGGGGCGTGAACACTACACAGTACTGTGGCTTTCACGCTCGCATTGTTCTCTTATTATCTTCAGTCAGTGGCACACTTCTATTCTCTTTTCCCAAATGAAGGCTTACTGGGGGCCTGACAAAACCAGAGCTTCCCCTGGCAGTTCATCCTTGGGTCCCTGGAGGCCCAGAGAGCCCGGATTGAAAAACACTGGTCTGGTCTAATCACACTGTCTCTGTTACAAACGAGGAAGCAGAGGCCTGGAGAAAGCTTGTGGCTTGTTCAAGCTTGTGGCAGGGGTCTCGGAGAGGCTTCACTCTGGGTCTGACGCCCTTTGCCCTCCAGCACGCTGTCCTCAGGGGCAGCCCCAGAGCAGTGCTCCCAGCTGGACCTCCGGTATGCCGCTCCAGCTGGGCAGGTGTGGCCTTTGCTTTCTTGTATCCAAGGGATGCCCCTGACCAGCTGAGTGACAGCCCCTTGGGAACCATCACTCTGAGCTGCTGGTTTCTGGGTCTGTCCAGCCTGAGTCCTGCTGTCTCCCTGGAGCAGCCAGCCCCAAGGCTGGCTCAGTGATTCTGCCTCCTGGCGGTCACACCGTTGTGCAGTCCCCTCTCACACTGTGCCAGGTTGGCCCGTGGGACCAGTGGAATACGGCGGAAGTGATGGATGTCGCTTCTGAGATGAAATCAATGACACAGCAGTTCATATCTCTCTCTCTCACCCCATCATTCTGGAGGGGATGGAGGGGATGCCATGCTGTGAACAGCCTATAAAGACGCTCGTGGTGAGATACTGACATCCACTGCCAACAGCTACGCTAGGGCTCTTGGAAGCATATCCCAAAGCCCAGCCCTGGTTTCAGGGACTATAGCGCTTGCTGACAGCTTGACTGAAACCTTATGAGAGACCCTGAACCAGAACCATCCAGCTAAACAGCTCTTGGAAAGTTGCCCACAGAAGCTGTGAGACAGTAAAGGCTTGTTGATTTCAGCTGGTGAGTTTGGGGATGATTTCTTACACAGCACTATATAACTAGTACAGCAACACAGCAATGATTCGTGATGATGGTCAGCCTTAGGAAATCTTTAAAATCCAGGCCAAAAACACCCTAAATGTTTGGCTCCCTGCAGCTAAACATGATTCTGATGACATGAATCAAATGCTAGAATTAAACAGTGTTATTTCATCAGATTTAACTAAACTTTTATATAGGGACTTATGGGTTTTTTTCTTGCTTTTTAAAAATATAGTTACACATAGAACTAAAGATAGAGAAATTTTTAAATTGAGATATAATTTACATAACCGAAAATTCACCCTTTTAAAGTGTACAATCAGTGGTTTTTATTGCACTCACTCTGCCATGCAACGAACACTTCTATCTAATTCTAGAACATTTTCGTCACTCCAAAAATAAGACTCTTACTTGGTCCTCTCTCCCTCCACCCCCAGCAATCACCAATCCACTCTTTGTCTTTATGGCTTTGCCTATTCTTGGCATTTCATATAAATGGAATATACTACAGTCCTTAGATCTCCTTGGCCTTTGGTGTCTGGCTTCATTTAGTTAGCATAATGTTTTCAAATCCATTCATTCCTATCATATATCAGTACTTCACTTTATATTGCTGAATGATATTTCACTGAATGGACATATTCCACATTTTGTTTATCCATTCACTAATTACATGACTATGGATTGTGTTTACCTTCTGGCTACTGTGAATGATGTTGCCATGAATCCCTGTGTACACATTTTTACATACACATATATTTTCAGTTCTCTGGGAGTGGAATTTTCAAGTCATATGTTCATTCCATGTCTGACTTTTTGAAGAGCTGACACTGTTTTCCACAGTGTCTACACCATTTTACATTCAAGATGGGTACTTTTAACCTAGTAAACAGTCTAACAACTAGACAAAAATGAAACATAAAATAGAGAGCTAAAGAAATTTATGTCGTTATCTTCAAGCCTCTGCTCTTGACCTTGCATCATTTAGCCTGTGGGGTTTGGCCTCACAGACACTCAGGACTCCTGTTACAGTTGATCCTGCTCATTGCGATCTAACATCCATTCTTCCCTTCTTGGTAACAGACCCCTTGATTTTAAGCTGGAACTTCACTGTCCAAAATAAAAGGGGATGCTTTTCAGCTTCCTATGCAGCTAGTTTATTTATTGAGTTCTGGTAAATGAGATGTAATCAAAAGTTTGGTATGTGATTCCAAGAAAGGACCTCAAGGGGAGGACACATGCTCTTTTTCCTTTTTCTCTTTCCTACTGTCTGGCAATAATGACAAATGTAATGGCTGAGCTCAAGCTGCCACTCTGGACCAGGATGCAGAGCGCTAGGAAAAGCAGAGCAAGGACAAAACAGAAGAAGCCTTGATCCTTGACATGGCAGAACCCTAAACTGGTCATGGGTTGACTACCTCTAGACTTCTTTATGTGGGTGAAAAATAAATTTCTATCTCATTTAAAGTGTTGATTTTGGAGATTCTTCTTATATCCAGCTGAACTTAGTCCTAAATAACCAAATGCTTAAAGGGAAGAGTTCAAAGTGCAGTCTTTGGAGAATAATAGACCTGAATTCAAATCCTTAAAACTTTCCCTTCCTCAGATCCCCCATTCCAATCGTAGTCAACTCCTATGATTTTCCTCCTTTACTCTCTCTCGATTTTGTCCATCTTAACTACTGCTTCCAAAGCACCATTGTCCTTCTCCTGGATTCTAAAGGAGCTAACTATCCATCTCCAGTCTTGCCCCTCTTGAATCTGTTCTCCACACACCACTCAGGCTGATCTTCTTAAACTATGATGTAATCCTGTCACTTGGCTTAAAACTTATCAATGGCTCTCCATCAGTCTTAGGATAAAGACTTAAGTTCTCAAAGGCTCTGCAAGCCCGGGTCCCTCTCTTCTTCAGCCTTTCCTTGCTCCGTGTCCCTCTCCTCTTGTCCACTTGGGTCTTACTGACCTCCTTTCAATTCCTTCAATAGACCATGCTACATCTCACCACAAGTTTTGCACATGCTGGTCTCTCAGCTGAAATTTCTCCCCTGTATTCCATACTCTTGACCCAGTCAGCTCCTGGTCACACCCACGGATCTATCTCCTAAGCGATCTATCCTGACCAACCATCTTCACTCATGTCTGTCTCACTGGACTCCATGAGGATGGGCTCGGTGCTGCATTCTGCTCACTGTTGTCTCAAGCACTGGGTCCAGCACATGGCTGGTGCTTTAAGAATGTTTGTTAAATGAATCAATAAATGACCCCCATGTCTAGTTGTATGAATTTGGCACTTGACCGCTCCAAGCCTTCATCTCATCATCGGAAAATGGTGGTGATGGCAGTGTCTATGTCACAGGGTTCTTGTGAATATTAAACGAGGAATTGCTGGTGAAACGTGCTTACTAAGCCTTAGCTGTCATCATCGCTCTCTCACCATCAAGGACTGTCGCTGACCAGGTGTGAGCAAGATGGTTGAGCAGGGAGTAAGTGCATCATTTGAGAGGAGACAAGGACACTCTATTATCCTGATCTCTCAGGCCTCGGAGAATAATAAACCATGACCTTGTCTATCACCCACCTGTGCAGGCCCCTGGACCAATACATGCATATGTACCTGTAACTGCTGTGGGATTCATATTAGACACAAAAGCCCTATAAGATGAGTAGATATCAGAGAGACAATAAAATGTAATGGAAAAAAGCCTGGTCTCTGTTGTCAGAAAAACCTGGTTTCAAATATGAGCTTTGTTAACCTTGGAAAGTTGTGTAGTCCCCCAAACATCAATTTCTTCATCCTGGAAATGGGGAGAAAAATATAATTTATCTGACAGTACTATGTTGAGGATTAAATTTGACAAAGTCCCATTGTCTGATATGTAATAAATACTCATTAAGTGGCAGCCAGGACTCTGAAAATTTCACACTTACGGGGCAAACCAAACAAAAGGTACATTTCTGCCATGGACAGATGACCAGGTACCCGACTGACCAGGTGCCAGTTTGGAACACTGCATACCCACTTACTCATAACTATTTTCCCCAGCAAATGCATAGATCAAATGCTCACATGCATATACTCATTCTTCACACCTCCATCCCTGGAAAAACACATGCTCATGTCACACCACTGCCTCTCTCAAAACACACACACACACACACGACTTAGCCCAGACTCCTTCCGATACAGGTCACAGTCCATTAAAAAAAATGAGGGCATGCTATGCTCTGAATGTGTGTGTCCCTTAAAATTCATTTGTTGAAACTCTAATGCCCAGGATGATGGTATTTGTAAGTGGGGCCTTAGGGAGGTGAATGATGAGATGAATGACTTATAAAAGATGCCCAAGATAACTTGCCCACCCCCTCTGCCATGTGAGATGCAAGATGTCCGTGATCCAGAAGAGACCCTCGTCTGGCCACACGGGCACCCTGATCTCGGACTTCCAGCCTCCACAACTGTGAGAAGTAACTTCTGTTTGTTTGCAAGTTGCCCAGCCTGTGGTAGTCCAGGCCAGAAGGTGGCATGGGCTGTACAGAGCTCTTCCTCCCTGAGACGACTCTCTCCCAACCCAGCCCCACCAAATCTTCGTGAAATTCTACCACCCCTCCTGAAAAGAAAACTAAAAATGAAACCATCTAACCCAAAGCTCGAGACTGCCTCACTCACATGCCCCAACCCATGAGGGGGCTGAAGACTCTCTGAAGGAATCTATATCCAACGTCTTGATTTGGGGTCAGCCCTGAAATGGAACTTGTATTTGTACTGAGGGAATGTGATCCCCTAGAATCACTTTGGGAGACCCAGGGATGTGGGTGGGGGCTGCATCCATATGGAATATTTGTAAGACATTTCACATGGACCACAATTTTCAAGTTAGAAATATCAAACACTCAAATGTTGGTCAGAGCACAACAGTACAGAAAATAGAAGGAGGCCCACTGGGTCTCCAAACAGAGATCTTGCTCGGCTTTCCGATCACACACGTTGAAATCTGCGTTCTCTCATAACACTTGAAATTGTTTCAGCCCATTATGGGGCCAGGGATCACTCCCTTTGGAGGCTTAGACAAACGGCCAAGTGCCTTAGGTGAGGGTCACCAACAGATTTGCTTCCATACCAGATGGTTTCCAACTGCCTGGAAGTCATTCCTCTCACCACCCAGCCTGCAGCTGGAGGGAGCCACTCCTGCAGCCAATTTCACTTTGTCTCTTAGGAGCCTCACCCTTGGCAAGTCTCCCAGGAAAAGTGAAACCTGATGATGGAATGTAAAATTAAAATGCTTTGGAAATGGAAAGTCAAACTAGGAGGCACATAGTAAGTGCCTGATGAGAAGAATGAATGAATGAATGAATGAATTTACACCAGAAGCCAAGCAGTTCACTAATAGGGGAAAAAGACCAAAACCAATATTGCAGGGCTTCTTCAAGATTGTTCCTCAACATACCTGCTCCAGAATCAGCTGGTGGGTTTGTTAACACTGCCGATTTCTGGAGCCTACCCCAAACCCACTCAGTCAGGGTCTTTGGGGGAATTAGACTGGAACTTGCCACGGCTAAGAATTCCGCAGGGAGTTTGTTGGGTCAACAAAGTTCAAATAGCAGTGAGCCACAGGCACTGCAGCCTTGAGAATTCTGAACCAAAGACTGTCAATCAAGGAGCTCTGCTATCATGATTAATATCAAGGGGTTCCTTTCTTGAATAGCCGTCTAGGGAAATATTAACAGATACTCACTTTGGTTTGTGCGCTGAGCTAAAGCAAAGCAAAGCCTAGAGGACTCATAAAAACAAGTGCATAAAATATATTACTTCACATTTCCACAGTGAATGAGAGCCTAGTGATCACCATTGTCTGGAGAAAAACAGATGATGTTTAACAATGTATTGAAATGGTGCCTGTTATTGGTAATTTCACAGCGACCTCTGAGTTTCACTTCATGCAGACAGCAGGCGGAATGGGAACAAAAAGAGAAAGGCAAGTGGCTCCAGAGCATTCTGATTTCACAAGACGACAGGAGGGTTTTCCTGAACCATTACTCTCCTGAAATACAAAGGGTCAAACACAGAGCTCATGTCCAGACTCGGCAGAATATTGCATCAGTTGGAAGATCTGAGGAATAGTTCACGCCTGCTAATAAAACCTGTAATGTTATACAGTTAAACTGCATTAAGAGAGCTTGCTTCCAATAATCCATCTTCATGAATTAAAGCTCATTGTCTCCCCACAAAGGAACCATCTGTGAGGAGTTCGCAGAATCATGGTTTCAAAGGATATCCCTGCTGACCAGTGTCACACACACAGCCTTATTCAGACTGTGAAACAAGTTCTTACTCTTAGATGGAAAAGAGCACTGATTCCTTAACTTTTGGGGTACCGACTGTTGGGGTGTTTCATAAGGCAGGAAGTTTCTACTTAAGCCTCTGTTACCTGGTCTTTTCACTGTCAATTAATTCTCCATCATGCCACCCACCCCGAAACCTTACAGCCATAGTCTTTCTTCTGTAAATTTCTCCTTTTAGACAAAACTGGGAAATCAGTGATGTTTGCTTGCAGAACCCTTTCCCTGCCCTTTTGCTCCCACTTGGTCCTGCCTCTCTCCAGGGCAGGAAGGCCTCCTCTCCCTCCATCTTCTGCCTCCGTTCGCCGAAGGCGCACTAGTTCTGGCAGTGGGGCTTGTCCACAGCTGGAGGCCCAGGCTTATTCTGAGTGGCTCACACCCTATTTCAACTGCTCTCCATCAGATTCCATGAGGACACAGGTCTAAATACCAGTGACTGAGAATCAACCCTACTTTTTTTTTTATTAAGGTATTATTGATATACACTCTTATGAAGGTTTCACATGAAAAAACAATGTGGTGACTACATTCACCCATATTATCAAGTCCCCACCCATACCCCAATGTAGTCACTGCCCATCAGTCAACCCTACCCTTTTTACACAGATAGCTCCCAAATCATCCACAGTCTTGTCAGTCTGTCTGTACCTCAGATACTCAAATACTCATGGCACACAGGTGAGCTTCCAAATGGGTCCAAGTCAGCCCTCCCCATCCTAAAGACCCTCCTAATCCCACTGTTGGCCATTGGTGACAATGTGAAGTAGGGGGATTTGTTCTGTGGACTCTCTCATCCATATTCTTCTCTTAATACTACTCCCTTCCTTCCAGCTCTTATGAAGTCCCTTTTATATCCTCTCCTATCAGATTAATGGTGAGCCCTTGTCCCACTCTGCCCAGAATAGTCCTAGCTTATGCCTGTCATCCAGGTGTCTCACTGAAGGGTAGCACCCCTTTCACCCTTAGACATGACCCAGGAAGAATGATTAATTATATGGTTATCCTACTTACAACAAAGGATATAAGGATTAGTCATTTTACCTCTGTGTGAATTTAAAACAGTTCTCATGAACATTTGCACTTTAATCCTTCTCTGTATTTGTAAGTGGGAGTTAGACAAATGTTTTTTTAAGATGTAGGCCTCAGTAGATAGGATGGATAAGTATTTTGAAGTTCAAAAGGAGAGGTGGTTCTTTGTGGCCTAGAGGCTAGTAAAAAATAGAATAGTTTAATCACAGCATTTATCATACTGTATTTATAATAACCTATTTACTTGTCCAATGTCCCCTCTTTGATGTAGTCCTTGAGGGCAGGGGCCATGCTTTATTTGTCTCTATATATCTTTCTATATCTAAACAAATGGCACATAATAGGCACTCATCAAATATTTGTCCAGTGAATGAATAAAGCAATGATCAAAGGGATGGAGCTGGGGGGTGGGGTCAGTGAGTATCAGAGTATGACTGATGTATCCGATAGCCCAATTACCTTGAACTTAAATGAAGGCTTAATGGAGAGTTGTCAAGAAGCAGTATCTCTTGGAGGTGTGAAAGGGAGATGTGTTCATAAGTAGCAACAAGTTCTTTCTGTTCCTGCTGGTCCTTAAAGACAAAATGCTAACGCCTCTTAACTGTGCACATAGAATACGTGGAATAATCATATAAAATAGGTAGTTCTTTAACTCTACTGCAAAAACAATTTGGTGTATTTTTATGATTAAAAAATGAAATTTCAAACTATTAATTGTCCCACCAGCCAGTGGGAACACAAGACCGTTCAGCCACACCCCCTTCCTGCTAGGTGGGGACATCCAGGCTGAGGACAATTAATGTCTGTTATTCAGAATGCCCAAAAGAGTAACTTCCTACCTTCTCCTGGACATATTCCTTCTCCCCAGAACAGCCATGTGGTTTGAATAGGATTTTCCATTTTCTTTTCAATCCCACCCCACTGATCTAGTGATTGTAGCAGAGGTCAGTATCTAATGTGAGCCAGACAACTCATATCACCCCTCTTCGCTGGCTACAACTGATTTGTTTAGAGCTAGATGTGAACCAAGCCTGAGATGGACCTATGAGAGCCCTTTCCTGGGGCTATTTTGAGAGTCTCAGGTCTCTAGGGGTAAAGATGTGAGCCTGTGGGTTGACCACCCGGCCAACATTACAAAAGGAGCTGTCCTCAGCAGGAAAGATAGACTCCAGCTTGGAGAGGAGTGGAGTTAGAGGTAGCATGATGGGCATCCCCAGGTCCTCCCTGTGGGTGCATGAAACCTCTGTCCACTGGACAAATTTTAACAGTTTCTGTCATCTGTAACCAAAAGAGGCCTAATTCATTCAGCTCAAGACTCCAAGCTTGGCAATTTCAGATGAGGTGAGTGCTTTTCTTGGTATAAAAAGATGATTTTGTCCCATCTGCTTGTGTTATCATTGTCCTCATGTAATCATTAGCATCCAGCTGCTAAAACAAATAGCTCTCCATGCGATAAAATTCCTGTGAATCCAAACACAAATGGCTTATTCTCAAAATTCAATTTTGTTTGTTTTGTAAAATAGGGCTTTATTTCTTGTGTCATTGCAATATTTTATTGTGATGGTTCAGAAATTCACTTTAAAACTTCAAATGACTCTTGTCTGCATTCATATATTTCTTAGACTATGTCAGTCAAATGATGATCTGTTTTTTTTAACGTATCTTTTGTCCTTCAGGAACTTCTGCTGGCTGCCTCAGCTTAGCTACTTTATTAAGAATGGTATTCTTTTTTCTTTAAATTAAAATAAGTATAGAATCTGTTTTGAGCTGCTCCTCTCCTCTCCATGGATTTCTTAGATCTGGGCCACATTTCTGTTTCATTTCAGCCAAAAAGACAGGAAAAAACAGAAGTAGTAAAATAAATAATATTGATATAATGCACATGAATTTTTGTTTGCATACAAGATTAATATACACTATCAATTATTGAGACTACCAAGAAAGCTAACTCAATTTTAGGCTGAATAATGAAAGAATATTTTCTACAGTAAGGAAGATGATTGATAGTTCTCTATTTTTCATTTATCAGCTCAATTACTATTGTTAGGCAGAAAGACAGATAGGAGCAGGATGAGAAGAGGGTGGGACTCACCAAGAACTGAGGGAGTTAATCAGATTAAGCCAGAGAGCCAGAAAAGACTCATGTCCTTTGCAGTGTGAGTTCACTCCACATGCTCTGAATCTGGGCTGACCTTGAGACTTTCTCTAGCTAATGCAGGTGAGATAGGGCAGAGACATGAGACAAGCATCATAATTAATTTTCCTAAAAGATGCTGAGATTAGCATACTAACAGGAGGGACTTATCTTAAGGCTAAGATTCCACTTTTGAAAGAGAATTGGAAAGTTAGATTCCTAACATTCTTTGGTAATCAGCCAATGACTTATCTTAAGGCAAGGCAAACAGTCTTAACTGATGTGTTCCCAATACTTGGGAGTGGCCACTATTTTAGAGGGGAACAAAAGATTTGTCCTACAGAATTACCTAAAGGACTGACTATAGACAATGACATTGTCTCTCACTGGAGATAGACATCATGGGACTGCCTAATGAGTCTATGTCCCCTGACCCTTTACCTTTATCCCATTCTGGAAAGTCCTTAAAAGACAGAATCTCAGCTTTTAGGCACGTCTCCTCTCTGAGGTTGCCTGCACTCACCTTTCTTTGAGTGTGTCACTCTCTTCGTCCTACTTCAGATTAGTAGGAAGGGGCTACTGAGAGCTCTGATTCGGGGCTTCCAGTCGCCTGGGTGACCCAGAGAGAACAGCAGCTGTACAATCATGCTCCTTAGTAGCCTGCCCGAAAATCTCTTTTCTTTGCCTTTGGGAAGTTCTCAGAACATAATTTCACTCCATCCTGCGCTCTGCAGCTCCTCCAAGTCCTGGGGTGGTAGGGACTTAGTTTCCACACCGTGCAGATTCAAGTGAACATTGGACACCAGGTGACACTGGCTTTAGGCGTTGGCAAGGGATTATACCCTATGCTAAGCAGCAGTTCAATGAACTTCCCTTTCCTCCTGTTGCAGGAAATGCGGGAACTATGAACAAGGAGTCAGGATGAGAATGTTTGATGAGAAGCAGTTTATTAGTGCGAGTACTGTCAGCAGATCCATATCCAAAGGCTGAACCCCCAGTGCAGCGGGGCCATGACTTTTATACATTCACTACAAGGGTAAAGGAGAGTCAGCCCCCAGGAATGTTGCAGTGGGAATTGTTAGTGTACTATAGGTTCAGCCAGAATATTAGTTATGTTTTAACCTATCTCAATAAAGGGTACCCAGAAAGTCTATTGTAAACTGAGTAAATTGTAATATTTCCAGAATATCTCACCTCGCTTCAGTGCATCTGCATATCAACAGGTGTTCAGGGGTGAAGAGAAGTATGGCTTTACTGCATTTGCACATCCATAGGCATTCCTCAGGGGTAGATAAAACTGCATCTCCATATCAGTGGGGAATTACTGGTCAACAGAGGGCTTACCTAAATCTGAGAAGTGAGGGGGTGGGCTGGTTTTGCTTCTGCTGGAGCAGGAAAGAGAGATGGCCCCAGACTGCCGTTTGTAAGCAATAAATGGGTTTTAAACTTTATTTCTCCCTTTGACTGATTTCAATTTTAGTGGTATTTTGCCCCAGGATTCCCTTTCCCTGGACTTACAAAACTAAAGGGCCTACATTACTATGATCAACAAACCATTCCATATCACTGGGTCCCAGTGGGGGGTACATTGTTATATTGCTTCAAACTCAAGCACCCTGGTATTCCTCTGCGTTCTTAAAGCCTTAAAGAAACACTGTCCCTTTTCTTGGCTTGGCTTTGTACCACCCTCCGTCTGTTTTTCCTTCCTCTCTGCTCTGTTGAAGTAAACCCGCCTTTATGTACCTTGACTCTAGCCTGTTCCTCCCTTAGAGTGTATTCAAATAAAACTTTCATTCTGCTTCACTACTGCGTCTCTGCCCTTTAATTCTTTGTTGCAGCAGGGACAAGAACCAAGGAGAACAAACTCATCACTCCACACTGTGAGGATGCCACTCCTGAAAAGTGATACTCACAAATAGATGAAGGCCCAGTGCCTAGGAAGCTGCATATCTGAAGTTTGTGACTTGAGGAATGAGTGAGAATACTGAGGATAAGCCAGAAAAGACAGTAAACTATAGAAAAGTGAATCCTCAAGGGAAAAGTGTAACTACTTACCAAGGCTCTTATAAAGAAAGGGGAGTCAGGCAGTGTAAAGATTGAGTTCTAGAATCCTTTACACCTGCTCTTCAGTTTTGGATAGCACAACATAGTGAAGAGCAGGTACAGACCAGGGTTTTGATTGTAGCTCTGCCACGTATTATTGATGTAGTTATGGGCAAGTTTTTAACCTTGGAGAATCTCTACTTCTTCATCTACCAAAATGGCAATAATAATAAACTGCTGTGATTTTGTGAAAATTAAATAGGATAGGTAAGTATCACACAAATACCCCCTGCCCTTCATTATTCAGCCTTCCATGTTCTTCACCCTTTCTTTTTCAAAAGTTAAAAACAGACTCTCATAGATATAGAATGTACACACACTGGAGACTTACACACCATCTTGATGAAGGACGTGCCAGAATAGCGAAGTGGTTAAAAGGAGTGTAGTAGAGACAGAAATATTTATAGCCACTAAAAGAAAGCCTTCTCATATAAGATTACTAAAGTAGTGACAAAACTGGTGAGTGATCCACAGTACAATAAAACTGTAAACTTAGGGGATTATCTTTTTTCTGGGTGGAAATAATTTTCATTTCTATGTCTAGAGGAGGAAAATATCCTTTCTTATATCCAATTTAGGTTATTCAGCTGGGGCACCGTAAATGAGATTGGCCAAAGACAGATTAACAAGAGAAAAACAGACGTTTATTAGCATGAACATGGCGCCTACAGCTGGGAGTACCCAGAGATAAGTAACTCAGAGGCATGGCTAGAACTTGGGTTTATTTATCATTTTAGGGTAAAAAAAAAAGAAAAGTGAATTTGGGGTTCTGGGAGCTTGGGGTTGGGGACTGGTGTCGGGTGGAGGGGAGAATGCAAATTTTGGGGAGGTGACCAAGAAAAGTATGTGTGTAAACAAGGGTCATTTAGTAAAATCATTCAGGACTTCTTCTTGCTCCCATAGGAGGTAATCTTTATAAGTTGAGATTTCCTTTATAAATGTAGATTTCTTTTACAAAAGGAAAACTTGTGTCTGGTTTTCAGAGTTTTTCTGCATCTGCTGGTTCTGTGGCCTTTAGCTCAAAATAGTCCATAGGTCAAAGGCATATTTGGAGTTGGCAGTGTTTCTGGTGACCCTAATATGGGATGAAAAGACATTTGCACTGTAGTCAGATAAGAATCATTTTCAACAAGTTAACATCCATCCTTCAGAGTTGTAAAACAGCCTAACCAATAGTAAATAGTGAGTTCAAATACTTACATACCTCCAGAGAATGAGATAATCCTTGGGTGGGCCTGCGAGGTGGCACTCCAGGATGACACTCACAGGCCATGAAGTCATCCTGGTGTCTATTGCCCAATTGCTGATCTTTTTTTCCTTAATACTTTAGTAGACTAACAAACACTCTCAAGCTCCATCCCACAAAAGCCCAGTTTCTTTCACAATTTTCCTAGGATTCCTGGGGTCTTCAATTTTTCTGGTCACTTTGATTTCCTGCCTGTTCTGGTTAGCTTTATGTGTCGACCTGGCCAGATTATGGTACTCAGTTATTCAGTCAAACATGCATCTAGGTGTTGCTATGAATGTATTCTTTAGATGTAGTTAATGAGACAGGGACCATGGGTGTAGTCAGAGTAGGGTGATGGCCTCTGGAAAAAGCAAGGCAAGATAATTACAGTCAGAGCAGTGTAACAACATACAAAGAAATCCCTTACCAAAACTCCGTGTTAAACATTAAGCTCTAGAGTCATTTTTCAGTGAGATCAGTTAATATTCCCCAGATAAAGGAAAGTATCTCAGCATAGCCCATGTTTTTATTATGCTAATCATTTATAATCATGTGTAAGATTCACTTTAGCATGCTAAAAGGGACTTCATGTCTCATCAAGGACAAACATCCTAAGACCACTTTTAACAAGTCCACACCCCTAAGCCCTTTATCAGTTCCCAAAAATCCTCAACTGCCTATAAATCCCCCAGACAATGCACCACCCTGGGCTCTCTTGTCCCCCCTTCTGGTGTGAGCCAGAAGCTGTGTTCTCTCACTGTATCTCTAAATAAAAGCCTCTCCCTGGCTCTGCTACCTTGGGTGTTTGCTAAGTTCATTCTTTGACTCCACAAACAAGAACCCCGGCAATTAACATCTACAATCAGTTGACTATGCAAAGGAAATTACCTCAATAATGTGAATGGGCCTGATCCAATCAGTTAAAAGGCCTTACGAGCAAAACTGAGGTTTCCTTAAGGGAAAAGAAATTCTTGCCTCAAAACTGCTGCATTAGCTCCTGCCTGGGCATTTCTATTCTGCTGGCCTGCCCAGAGCTTTAGGACTTGCCAGCCCCCACAGTGATTCATATGTACATACGTACAGATATATAGCCTACTGGTTCTGGTTCTCTTGCCTGCCTTCCTGCTTCCTGTGTCTGCTGTCCTTGACAAATCAAAAACTCTACAGAGACCAAGAGACTCTGAAATAAAAGGGCTTATTGAGCCTTTAAAGATGCAGACCAGACAAAGACTGAGTCCTGGGACAGGAAGTTTCTGCTTCACCAGCAGAAAGGCCAGTTCACAGAAACAACTTGTTCCCCAGACTCAAGGAACAGGGCACACTTATGAGGGGTCTCCAGGAAAGAAAGTTCTTTAAATTCTCATTGGCTACAGATAAGTAAGGTGGGCTAATGCAAAGTGGGGCAAGTCCTGGGAGGGGTGGTCAGTCCACAGAGAAGGCTGGTGGGTTGGTGTCGATGATGTCAGACACTGGTCACACACAGGGGGATGTGGTGGTCCTGCAGACCTTCTGCATGATTGTTGAAATGACTTGATCCAGGAATGTGGAGTTTAGCTACAGCCCATGGCTATTGACTGGTGACCTTCCTTTGTCTCTCTCCCTCATTTTCTGGCCCTTATATGACTTAATTTAGGACATTTCAGAATTTTTGCCTTGTCACCCTCACTCTACACCAGTGTGCATCATGCATGGGCACTGCCAAACTTAACTAATCCAGGGCAGTGGGTGCCACTGACTTGAACAGAAGCTTCAGGGGCGATGGAGGGTAATATAATATAGAAGGAAACGGACCCATTAGATATTGTTTTTCACAGCCACCTGTGAGCAGCACAAAAGGATTTCTCGCTGGTCAGCATTTTCTGGATCCTGACCTGCTCAACGAACATAGAAAGTCACAAACATATACGATGGCAAACGTAATCAATCAATGTGTGATCTGGGTGCTCCACCAACCAGCTGTTCCCTAATCTCCCCACTTCCTTGGGCTGCCCTATTCCGTGAGACAATATTGAACAATATTGAAATTAGGCTACCTATGGGTATGGGTTGATGGACGAAATAGGTTAAGGAGATAAAAATGTACAAACTTCCAATTACAAAATAAATAAATCATGGGGATGAAAAGACAGCATAGGGAATATAATCAATATTCTAACAGTTTTGAATTGTGACAGATGGTAACTATACTTATGGTCAGCATTTTGTAACATGAAATTGTCAAATCACCACATTATACACCTGAAACTAGTATAATATTTTATATGAACTATACTTCAGTAAAAGAATTAGGCTAATTAATAACCTTGCAATGGCCTCTATGTGTTCAAATGAAAGGAAGAGTCACATGTCTCTCACTTTAAATCAAAAGCTAGAAATAATTAAGCTTAGTGAAGAATGCATGTTGAAAGCAGACACAGGCTTGAAAGTTAGGCCTTTCATGCCAAGAGTCAAGTAGTGAATGCAAAGAAAAAGTTCTCCAAGGAAATTAGAAGTGCTATTCCAGTGAACACACAAATGTTAAAGCAAAACAGCCTTATTGCTGATATGGAAAAAGGTTTTGTGGTCTGGATAGAAGATAAAATCAGCCATAACCTTCCCTTAAATCAAAGCCTAATCCAGAGCAAGGCCCTCTCTTCAATTCGATGAAGACTGAGAGGTGGGGAAGCTGCAGAAGAAAAGTTTGAAGCCAGCAGAGGTTGATTTGTGAAGTTTAAGGGAAGAAGCCATCTCTATAAGATCAGAGTACAAGGTGAAGCAGGAAGTGCTGATGTAGAAGGTGCGGCAAGCTATGCAGAAGATCTAGCTGAGGTCGTTAATGAAGGTGACTGCACTGCACACAGATTTTCCATGTACATGGAACAGCCTTGTATTGGGAAAAGATGCCATCTAGGGCTTTCATAGTTAGAAGAGGTCAATCCCTGGCTTCAAAGAGCTTCAAAGGACAGTTGACTCTCTTTTTAGGGGCTTATGTAGCCGGTCATTTTAAGTTGAAGCCAATGCTCATTGACCATTCTAAAAATCCTAGGGCCCTTTTTATGCCAAGTTTACTCTGCCTATGCTTTGTAAATGGAAAAATAAAGCCTGGATGACAGCACATCTGTTTACAATATGGCTTACCATATTGGAAGCCCGCTGTCGAAACCTAATGCTCAGGAAAAAAGATTCTTTTTAAATATTACTGTTCATTGACAACGTACCTGGTCACCAAAGAGCTCTGATGGAGGTGCGCAGTGAGATTATGTCATTCTCACGCCTGCTAACACGACATCCACTCTGCAGCCCATGGAGCAGAGAATAATTTTGAAATACATTTATTTAAGAATTACATGAAATACGATTATGTAAAAAATACATTTTGTAAGGCTCTAGCTGCCATAGGTAGTGCTTCCTCTGATGGATCTGAATGTTGCAAATTGAAAACCTAATGGAGAGGATTCACCATTCTAGATGCCATTCAGAGGAGATCAAAATATCAACATTAACAGGAGTTTGGAAGAAACTTATTCCAAACATGGAATGACTTTGGATGACTTTTTTTCATGAATGCCTTTGAGGGTTTCAAGACTTCAGTGGAGGAAGTAACTGCAGATATAGTGGAAATTGCAAGAGAACTAGAGGGGAGCCTGAAGATGTGACTGATGTGTGACAATCTCACGATAAAAATTCAATGGATGAAGAGTTACTTCTTATAGATGACCAAAGAAAGTGGTTTCTTGACATGGAATCTATTCCCAGTGAAGATGATATGAAAACTGTAGGAATTACAGCAAAGAATTTAGAATATTGCTTAAACTTAGTTGATAAAGAAGCAGCAGGGTTCTTTGAGAGGGCTGGCTTCAATTTTAAAAGAACTTCTACTGTGGGTAAAATGCTATCAAATAGCATTGCATGCTACAGAAAAATCGTTTATGAAATGAAGAGTCAATCGGTGTGGCAAACATCATTGTCTTATTTTAAGTGTTTGCCACAGGCCCCTCACCCTTCAGGCAGCCACCACTCTGGTCAGTCAGCGGCCATCAACATTGAGTCAAGACCCTTCACCAGCAAAAAGATTACAACTCACTGAAAACTCAATGATGATTACTATTTTTTTAGCAATAAAGTATTTTTTAGTTAAGGTATGTATGTTGTTTTTTTAGGCATAATGCTCTTGCACATTGAATAGCTTACAGTATAGTGTAAGCATAACTTATATGCACTGGGAAATAAAAGAATTCATTTGGCTCACTTCATGGCAATACTTGCTTTATTGCAGTGGTCTGGACGGAACCTACAATATTTCCGAGGTGTGCCTGTAAATTCCTCAGTGGCAGGAATCTTGGTCTGTTTTATTTCCTGATACATCTCAAGCACCAAGAACGGTAACATTCAGTAAGGCATTTAATAACTACTTACGAATTAATGAATTGAATGAATAAAATTAATGCAAAGCTTTATTCTCCCAATGATTCCCATTCTAATTCAGTGCCCAATGGCCTACTTTGCATAACTAAAGAAGTTTATAAACAATCTTTGCAAAATAAAATGTTCATATCTTTTGCTAAGTGGTTGACAGTAGGCAGGTATGATGGTCAGTTTTATGTATCAGCTTATTTTGGCTATAATCCCCAGTTATTTGAACACTAATATAGGTGTCCCTGTGAAGGTATTTTGTAGATGTAATTAAATTCCATAATCAGTTGATTTTGTAAGGGAGATCATCCTATAGCTAATTTGGGTGTCCATGACTCAATCATTTTGAAAGGTTTATGAGCAGAACTGAAGCTTGTCTGAAGAAGATGAAATCCCACCTGTGCATAACAGCTTCAGCCTGTGCCCAAGATTTCCAGCCTGCCCTTTCTGATGGCCTGCCTTCTGGACTTCAGACTTGCCTTGTGAACTGACACAGTTGTGTAAACAAATCTCTTATAAAATCTCTCAATAGACATGTGCTGCTAGTTCTGCTTCTCTGGTTGGACCCTGGGTGATACGGTAAGGAATAGCGTTGGTGGCCACAGTGATATTTTTAAGGCAATTTCTTTCCCTTCTCATGTGTCTAGCATATAATAGACATTAATTAAATGGTAGCTATCATTACTTTTCTAGAACTGAGAAAGAACCATCTAAACCCAGGATTTACTTGGATTTTACCAGACTTGAAATCCTAGTTATTTCTGTTAGAAAAGCTTCTACACTTAATTGGGAAATGCTTAACTAAAGGACAGCCCTGATTACGGCTAACATTCACTGTCAATCTGCATGCACAATTTTGGAATAAGTTTTTTCTGAGAAAATATGCTTCATGGAGTAGTATCCCAGTGGAGGCAACCGAGAGAAGTATGTAGTGGACATCTGTCATCTACAACTGTCCTTAGTTTTTAAGGAGCACCTCTCCACATTCTAGTACTTCCCACACTGTGAATTCTGCTTCCTCAAGGAAGGATTTTTTTTTTAATCCTTGTGTTTCCTAGCCTCCTTGCTCCTAGGGGACAAACATGTGACTTACAGTCCATAGGTCAGAGTTACATGAGCAACACCTGGTTTGGAGTGAGTTACATGAGGCTTGGCGTGGGTGCTAGCACGGGCCTGAGACAATGATGCTAGTGGTTTCCTCCTCACGATTCGATGGCCCTCAGTGTGATTCCTGGAGGTCTGGTCTAGAACTCAATGCTCCAATAATTCTGTGTTATCAAGCATTTTTTAATAAATTCCTTGCTGTTTAAACTGACAAGAGGAGAGTGACTATGAGTAACTAACCAGTCAGAATGATACAAATGACTTGGGACGTGGAAGATGCTTCAAACAACTTTGTTGAATTAATTATGTACTTTATATTTAAATTTATGTTGAAATTATACATGTGAATTATGCCCATGGGGGAAATTTTTCTAAGAGTACAGGTGAATGTAAAGTGAAAAATAAACTCCACCCACACCCTCCAGTCTGATTCTCAGAGGCAACAACTATTAATTCTTCTTGGGTTCATTCAGAAAATGTTGGCATATGCACACACACACATATCCTTGATTTTTTTGTAACTCAAAAGGAACACACTGTACTCTTCTGTAACTTGATTTTTTTAAATTTGTCTGTATATCTTAGATATCATTCAAAATCAGTACATAATAGATCTACCTCATTATTTTAATGGTTATATGGTGATCTAGTATATGCATATGCCTTAATTTATTTAAATGGGCCCTACTGATGGGCATTTAGTTATTACTAACTTTTTGCTCCTTCGATACTGCTATTGACATCTTTATAAATTGGTACATTAGTGTCTTTGAATACACACAGACACACACATTTGTGCAAATTTATCTATAGTATAAATTCCTAAAGTGGAATTGCTATATCAAAGTGCGTACAAATTTTAAGTGTTGATAGATTTTGCCAAATTCCCCTCTAAAAATATTATTGAAATATATGTAGACTCAGCAATTTTCCCCACATTAATAAGCTTTGAACTGTAGCAGCTAGAGTTTTGTTTATTTAGTTGTTTTTAGATTTTGCCTCTTAAACATTATTTTCTGGGTTTGTTTGCTTACTCAAACAGAAGAGCAGAGGCAAGGAGATGTAAATGAGACAGAATAGAAGAAGGGAGGCAGACAGGCTCAGACCCCCAAAGACTGAGGAACACACACTCAGAAGCAAGACTCAGGAAAGGAAGCTTGGATTGGCAATGTGGTGACCAGAAAACGGCTCATTCAGATAAGAGGGCAGCCTGCAGGGCTTGTCTGAAGTCCTCAAATGTAGTGCTTCAGAAACAGTAGTCTTAATTAGGTGAGATACACCATGCATATGATACATGAGCTATGTGAAAGCAGCCTACACTTCTGTGTTGTATCCCAGGATGTGGTCTGGTATTCTGTAATGTGAACAAAACAAGCTATGTGCATTCCAGGACTTTGGTGATGAGACAGGGACCATGGGCTTAGAAAAAGCAAGGCAGGATATTTACAGTCAAAGCAGTGTGACAATGTAAAGTCCCTATCCAAACTCTGTGTTAAGCATTATGTAAAGTCAAGGTCACACTAACTCTCTGGGGTAAAGATACCAGACTAGGAATATAGACATCTTCAGTGAAATCAGTTAAAGGTCAAAAGGCTGGGAGCAACTTTGCCTGGAATGTTTGAGTGTTCTGTAAGGGTATCTCAGCATAACCCGTGACTTCACTGTAAACAGCCCTAGCAAACAGACAATAACCCAGCCCACCTTGAGGGCAGGGCAGGTGGTACAAGTCCACACCCTAAGCCCTCAATTTCCAAAAATATCCTCAACTGCCAATATCCCCTAGACAACGCACCACCCCGGACTCTCTTGTCCCCTCCTGGCGTGAGCCGGGAGCTCTGTCCTTTGATTTTATCTCTAAATAAAAGCCTCGGCCCTGGCTCTCCTACCTTGTCTGTTTGCTAAGTTCATTCTTCGACTCCGCAAACAAGAACCCCGGCATCAGTGAGACACCCGAAGCCTGGATTGTGTGATGTGCTACAAACCTTTGCACATCATTCATATATTGAGGTCCACTAGTGAGGGTCTAACATTGGCAATCAGTGTTTATCTGGCTCTGTTGCCTTCTGCTTTTCAGGGAGACTAACTTTCCTTATGACTCTTTCAAGTGATTCTGACTTCCCCAGGCATTGTTCATATGGGCCCAGGAGACGAATTATTTATCTATAAATGTGGAATCATCTCAGAGCCTCTTCTACTTCTCTGGATGGTTAGATGGTATCTTCTGGTTGGCAATACCCACAAGAAAGAATTATGCTATTGACAGCAAAAGAAACTAGAATATGTTACCCCCAAATATGTAATTTTTACATAAAGATTATTTTGAGCTGAAATAGATAAAAGTAAACTCCTTGCCCTTCCCCTATTTGCCTAAAAGTAGGACATATATTTTCAAAGTTGTCCTCCACCCTTTTCTACCAGAAGGTAGATCACTGGGGGCAATTTATTAACCTGAAGAAGGCACTAGAGAAATCCATAGAACAAATTTTACTAAGAAGCCTTTATGTACCATTAAATCCCCATATATTTACTATCCCATGGTTTGGGGCCCTCAGAAACCTAAAACCTCTTTCCTTTGTCCTGTCATTTCTCTACAAATTTCTTGTTCTTTTCTGAAGATATTCTATAAGCCTGTATTCTATAAGCCTATATTCTATAAGAATATCTTCTGAAGGTAGTCTATAAACTCAGTCTAAGCCACCTCTTTGAGTTACTCATCTCTGGTTACTCTCATGCCTTATAGGCATGATACACATCTTAATGAATTTGTTCTCCTCTTGTTAATCTGTCTTTTATACAAAGCCCTAGCCAAGAACCAAGATGGGTAAAGGAAGAATTTTTCCTCCCTTACAAAAGATAATATTTTGAGTTAGTCTTTTCAGAACAAAGAAATCACCCTCAAGTATATTCCAAAGTTCACATTAGACAATCGGAAGCCAGGTCTAATGCAGAGCACGTGGGTGCTCTCTAATAATTTTGTCATCTCTCAAAGTCTCATGCTCCCTTCCTAACAGTTAATTTTCACCATGGAAAAAAGTTCCCTTGGACAGAGAAAAGAATAAAGCTAGATCCAAGGAATCCCACTGTTTCTGTATTATTCATCAATGCTGTACTGTCAAGCCCAAATACAGAGCGTATGGCTTTTCTTTTGGGGTATACTTGGAATGATTTCTGTGTTCTGGAAAGACCACCCAGAAGTTTATCTGTATTTTTTTTAACATGATACTTTATTAGAATTACACATTCAAAATCCTAGTTCTTGCTTATTTTTAAGTTCAACTAAGAACTTAAACTTAATTTATTATTTATTTATTTATTTTTAAGTTCAATTATGGACTTGACTTAACTTATTTATTTATTTATTCACTGAAAAATATCAGTTGCCAAACTCTTGTCCAGACACTGGGGATACATCAGCAACAAAACAGACAAAACACTTTACCCTTATGAAGCTTATGTATGAATTGGGGAAGACAGAGAAATTAAAGCAAATAAGCTAACTATACACTATGTTGGAAGGTGACCATTCCTATGAAAATAAGCAAAATGGGTGAAGGAAGAAGAGAACACATTTAAAAATAGGCAAAGGAGGCTCTGCTGAGAAGGTAAACACCTTCAAATATTTTATTTTCTTTTATTATTTTTTCCCAGCTTTATTGAGATATAATTAACATATAGCACTGTGTGAATTTAAACTATCCACTGTGTTGATCTGATACACAAATACTGCAGAATAATTACCACCTGGAACTCTGGGGGGAAATTCTGGGGGGAAAATAGCTTTGAAACTGAAATCAGTCAAAGGGAGAAATGATGTTTTAAGAAACCCATTTATTTCTTACAAACAGTCATGCCTTCTTCTCTCTTGACCAGGCTGAAGCAGAAGAGAGCTCCACCCCACCTCTCTGGTCCAGATACGCCCTCTCACGCTCTTGTAATTACCTATTGATATGTAGATGGACCACCTCTCTCCACCCCTTGGAAACACCTGTTGATATGCAGGTGCACTAAAGCCAGGCAAGAGATTCTGGAAATACAATTTTACCCACAGTATCATAGTGTTAGCTAACATCTCCATCATGGCACTTAATTACCATTTCTTTCTTGTGGTGACAACATTTAAGATTTGCTCTCAGCAACTTTCAAATACATAATACAGGATTATTAACTATAAGCACCATGCTGTATATTAGGTGCCCAGAACTCACTGATCTTATAACTGTAAGTTTGAAACCTTTGACCGACATCTCCCCGTTTCCGCCAAACCCTAGCCCCCCGGCAACCACCATTTTGTTCTCTGTTTCTATGAGTTGGGTTTTCTTTTAGATTCCACATGTAAGTAATATCATACAGTTTTTGTCTTTCTCTGTATGACCTATTTCACTTAGCATAATATCCTCAAGGTCTATGCATATCATCACAAATGTCAGGATTTCCTTCTTTCTCACGGCTGCATATTTCATTGTAAGTATGGGTACACATATTATATACATATATATATATATATACACCACATCTTCCTTATCCATTCATGGAATGATGAACACGGGTTGTTTCCACATCTTGGCTATTGTGAATAATGCTGCTACGAAAGTGGGAGTGAAGATATCTCTTTGATAACCTGTTTTCATTTCCTTTGGATATATATTCAGAAGTGAGATTGGTAGGTCATATCGTAGTTCTGTTTATAAGTTTCTGAGGTATCTCCATCCTGTTTTCCAGTGTCTCTGCCAATTTACGTTCCCACCAATAACACACAAGGGCTTCCTTTTTTCCACATCCTTGCCAAAACCTGTTGTTTCCTAGCTTTCTGATGGTAGCCATTCCAACTTGCATTTTCTCGATGGTTAGTGACGTTCATCTTTTCGTGTATCTCTCCAGACTTGGGAAATTTTTAGCTATTATTTCTTTAAATAAATTTTCTGCTCCTTCTCTCTCTTCTCCTTCTGGAATGCCAAAACTCACAGATTTTTTTTTTTATGGTATCTCACAGATCATTTAGGCTTCCTTCACTTTTTTCATTATGTTTTCTTTTTTCTCCTCTACCTGGATAATATTAAATTTAAAAATTTAAATGTCTTCTATCATACATATTTTTCTGCTTGATATATCCCCAAAGTTGATACTTTTCACTGCATTTTTCATTTCATTGATTGCATTCTTCAGCTCCAGGATTTGTGTGTGGTTCTTTTGTAAGACTTCTGTCTCTTTGTTAATCTTCTCATTTCGTTTGTATATTGTTTTCCTGATTTCCATGAATTATCTTTCTGTTTTCTTGTAGCTCATCGAGTTTCCTTAAAGAGCTATTCAAAACAGCTATTTTGAATTCTTTATCAGGTAAATTGTAGATCTCCACGTCTCTGTGTTCAGTAAATAGAAGATCACTGTGGTCCGCTGGTGACCTTGTGGTCACCATTTTACCTTGATTTTTCATGTTCATTGAAGTTTTGCATTGCTGTCTGCATATCTGAAGTAACAACCACCTCCTCCAGTCTTTACTAAACTGCCTTTGTGAGAAAGATACTTCTGTCGGCCCTGCTGGAGATTCTGAGACTCTCTCAGCTATTCTACGGCTACACCTGCTGTACGCTGCTTGCCCTCTTTTGTTTCAGAATTCTTGAGCTAGTGTGTCTTCTCTGGATCCTGCCACACACCAGGCTGAGTGCTAACAGCTTGTCTTTTGTCTTCGCAAAAGTGAAACCGAAGTTCAAGTTCGCAGTTTCTCCTTGGCCCGCAGATTTGGGCCAGCTTTCTGCATGTGCTCGCTGTCTGCCAATGCCTGCCCACACTGCAGTGGGAGCGCACACGGGGAGCTGGCCCCACAGTGAGGGGGTGTGCACGTGCGGCTTGCTGAGCCCTAGGGGTGCCCACAGGCCAGGTGCAGTTGAGAAGTTCCCAGCAGCTTGTAGATAGGCTTCCCCACGGAATCCTTTCACAGTTAATAAATAGGATCCACATCCCTTTAATGTTTTCAGAGAGTCCTATTCTGCTGCTTTCTCTGCCTCTTCCTGCTTCCTAGCCATGTAGCTCACAATTCAGTACTCCAGATATGGTGAGAGAAATGAACCCCTTTGGCAGCGTCTTGCACAGCTGGCTGTTCACTGACATCCTCTCCTTTCCCCCAGGATGACTCCGAGGCAGAGGTGACTTCTCTCGGCCCTAAGCTGTGCCTCCTTAGGGGAAGGATGACGTGGATGAAGTCAAAGGGTTCCTCCTACCCACACCAGTGTGTCCAAATTTCTTTTGCTCCAACAGAGTGATGAAACGTCTCCTCTGGAAACCTGGATTTCCAGAGTGCTGTCTCATCCTTTTGGTGAGTGGTTGTCTCAGACAGAGTTTTCCAGGGGCTACAGGACCATAGCTGAGAGGGGCTGGGATTGGTTCATGGGTCACTACCAAGTCCACAGCTGTGATCAAGTTCTCTCTGCCTCTGACTTTATACACAGGTGAGGAAGATATATTATGAAAGCTATGGCAACAGTGCTAGGGTTGCATGGAGCCCTGTTTGAGAAACTCTGCTCTCAGTGTTGCCATGAGGGTTAAATGAGTTCACAATACATGCAAAGGTCTCAAAAGACTGTCTGGTGCAGTGTGGATCTATTACTTCACTGGGAACAAAGGAACTTGCAACTGGGAAGGAGATTGGCATTGAAAGCAAAAATTATAATGTAATAATGTCATTGCCTTAATAAAATTAAGTACATATAAAGTTCACTGGGTACACGGAGAAGCAGCACCCAACTTTGCTCCACAGAGTTAAAAGGTGGTTTTACCTAGTAGATGGTTTCTGGCTATGATTTAAAGATTGATTAGGTGTTTTCCAGGCAGACATTAGAGGGAGAGGGAGCTCTAGACAGAAATCACCTGAGTAAGCAGTTTCATTACACATGTAACAGATCAGCAAGGAAAAAATAAGAAGGAAATACATGCCTCCTGTTTCCATTTAGTCTTCAATCAGCATAGGTAATCATTTCCACATACACTTTGCTTTAATCAGAACTACTGGAATTTAAAAGTATTTGCTAAGTCTAACTTTTACATACTGATGTGAACTAGACAATTTGTAAAATCAAAAATCAAAAATCAAATCTTAGTTTTCTCATGGCCACAATCAGAACAGAAGTGTACACTTAATAACATTAGGTTTTGGAAACAGATGAATAAACAGGAACACAATTCATTTTTGTTTATATATGTAATGTTCTTCCCTGCACCAGACTCAGTTATTTTGCTGGGAAACCCAGGAGCAGGTATGTTTGTGGAAGTGATGCACTCTAACAATGTTTCAGGAAATTCATTTCCATGTTACACTGTTCTTATTGAGCTTTCAAAAACACTTTACATTGAACAAATGATGGTATTTCAAGCACAACTTGTTGAGATTTGAAAGCAAATCTTGGCTCTTGAGAAGAATGAGAGATTTAGGGAGGTGTGGAGAGAATGCTGAACGGAATCCAAAGTCTTTTTATAAATGTATTTTGAAAGAAATAATTCCGCATTGTTTTTAAATCATGATTTCTTGAATGAGGAGTAGAAACTGGCAAGTCGTATAGGAGGCAGACTTGGCCAAAATTGTCTTTCGTGCTGCGATTTTTCTTTTTTTTAGTGTTGAGAGGAAACTCTGCTGCCTCTTTGAGCTTGCGGGCTCTCTGGTTAGAGTGCCGCTCTGTTGAGAGAATAACTAAGGCTCATGGCGGAATTCACACTGGAGAAAGTGGAGGTGGACGTGATGTCAGCGGTCGTAGCCAAGACCATGATGAGCTCCTGTCCGATCCCCAGGGGCAGCGGGCTGCGGCAGTCAGGAGCTTCGGTGCCATCCACACGAGTCCGCAACGCGGGGCACAGGAGGGGCAAGACACGGCTGGGAATGGTCATTATCTGACTTCCCACAGATGAGTCGTTTTGTCCAAAGCCCCGAGGACGCCACTGTGAAAAACATTGCACCGGGGAAAGGAGACTGAGGAAGACGAAGGTCGGGTGGGAAAGGACGGAGTGGGAGGGAAGGGAGCAGGGGCGACAGGCAGGCGGTGGGCAAGAAGGGGAGGCGAATTCCACAGGGTCAGAGGATCTCTCGAAGACAGTACTTGCACAGAGCAGGCTCTGCCCCTAGGTGGTGCTGTGCGGCTAGCGAGCTCAGGAGCCAGTGCTCCCTCCAAGCACTGAAGCCCTTCTTTACCTTTGGAGCCTTTCTAGCTGTGCACCTGTTTGGATCAGCTCCTCCATACAGCCCCCACCTTAACTCCCAGATGTTGCCCCTTGTCTTCTCGCCCCCTTCTTCCATTCTCTTTGCTCTCTCTCATCTAATATGTGGGGTGCTAGGGCTTTACATGTATTATCTCATGGATGCTCAAAAGAAGCCTGTCAGTGGGGCAGTGTTATCTGCTTTACAGATGAAAACACTGAGACTCAGATTTATGAAGTAAGAAGCCCAAGGCCTCTCAATCCGTATGTTCAACAGCTGGAGGTAGGATTTGAATCCAGATCCGTGGGACTACAGAATCCATGCACTTGATAGTCAGCAATCTTGTGCATGACTCCCCACAACCATCTCTGCATGACTCTGAACATGCTTGGTGTCATCTCTCCTGTGCATTAGCTCGGGGCCAGCCTGCTGGCCCTCTGGCCCTCAGTCACTCAGCACTCTCCACTGGGTGAACACCACACCGTGTACAGAGCCTTACCCTCCCCGGTGGCAGTGAAAGTCACAGGTGGCTACGCTGCAAAGCCGTGTTGTAAGCCATGACATCCCCAAGGTAAGCACCTAGCTTACTGGGCATCAGAGTGGCACAGCGGAGGGTGAATAACTGGCAAATGTGAAGGGGGGAGCAAAAAGGGAAGAATCAAAATAACCCAAATCATTATGGCTTTCTTCTGTTCTGACAATGAGTCATACCTCTTAAAGCAGGCTACCTCACGGAAGCAGCAGATAAGGATCCAAGAAATAGATCAGACTCACAAGTAATTAGTAAGTAAGTTGTAAAGCCTCAAGATAAAAATCACTAGTCAGTGTTATATGGGTGATAATAATAATCTTCAAAAAAAAGCATAATCATTTGATTCCATTTTCTCACTTACTTTAAATTGGGAGAGACTGAAAAGAAAAGAGGGAGTGCTATAGAGGAAACAAGCAGGGGAAGAAGGAAAAATCAAATGGAACAAGAAGAGGTCAGAGCACGGGTCCCACCTGGGCACCTGAACCCTTCCTCAGGGTCCTTTGGCCTCTATTCTTGCCTACTTCTCCCTTGTATCTCCATATCTTTCCTGTCTACACTCATTTGAAAGCAGATAGGAAAAGAAGGTATAATTCAAAGATGAATTTTCCCCACATGTTATTGCCAGCATACCAACTTCAGGGTCATTTTCACTTCATTAAAAAAAAAGATTAATTCATCAATTATCAATTAAGATCACTGTAGCCTAGACTAACCACTTTTGAAAAATTTCCAAAGCAACTGAATGAGTTTTATGTAGCTGAGTAGGTATAGAAGAAAGAAGAGTGTTGTGGGTCAGTCACAGTGATGACAAGAAGACACCTTTTAGCGAATGCCTCCTATGTGTCTGGTACTGTGCTAAGCAACTGACAAGTATAGAAGAGAATGAAGAAGAAAAAGCCCAGAGAAAAAGTAAATATGGGATGATATATAATTAACACTTTCCTTATATAAAAGTGCTTCAGGGCTCCTCAAAACAAAGGGCAAGTTTGTCTTCCATGAGAGAAAGAACTGCTTCTGTTACATCTGGTAAATTCATCTGTTTTAGGAGAAGGTGCCTCCAAGCATGCAGAGAAATGACCTTCTTTAGGCCCCGCTGTAAACTGTCTGGATTTTATCAATGGTCTTCACAGAAGAGAGCAGTGTGAGAGGCAGGCTTCCAAGTGAGTTAGCTTCCAACTTGCAGGACTCGGATGGGCAAAAACCCTGGAGTCGAAGCAGCCGTGACCATGAACGGGAGGACCTCAAAATCCATTTGGTGAGAGTGTTAAGACCAAGCAAGAAAACAGTTAACTTTAAGTGTCAGTGCTTTGACACCCTCAATGAGATTTTATCTATGGAGTACAAGATTACAGGAGACCAAATTTATTGTTATTCAGAGGAAGTATTTATAAACTTGGCAGAGCCTCATGGGAGAGCGGATCAAAGGCTGCCAAAGAGGTTCATAAACGGAGATGGATGATCGGAGGCATTTTCCATGTACACTGCATGCATATGGTTCTGTATGCACTGCATGGCCAAGCTCGGCACTGAAATGGCCTGCACCAAGGCTGGCGCTATCCCCTTTGTGGGCATAGTGTGGGGTGGGGAGCTTGACTCAGCATCCCCGTTGGAAGTGTGATGGAGAGGAAGGATGTTCTGACGATCAGGACGTGTAGCAGAGACGGGACAGAAGGAAATGGAAGATTGCTGGGAAAGGGGGGCTTTCTGCAGTGTGGGCAGAAGATTCCTCATGATAAGGCACATGGGAGAGAAGAACATCCTGAGCATTAGGCTGGGAGGCAGAGAGGGGATGGGATGAGGCGGAGGATGACACAGAAGAAAGTAATAGCACAAAGGGAAAGGATTCAGTAAGGGGAACAACGGTCCTGACTAGTAAGGCTCACAGGCCAAATCTGGCCTGCTGCCTGATCTTGCAAATAAAGTTTTATTGGAATACAACAATGCTCATTTGTTTACAAATTGTTAAGGTTGCTTTCAGGCTGCAACAGCAGAATTGCATAGTCGTAACAAAGATCATATAACCCACAAGGCCTAAAATGTTTATTATCTTGCCCTTTACAGAAAACATTTGCCTAGTCCCAGCCTGAACTATGGGTCCCCACCATTTTCTGCTGCTGATTTCAATTGCTACTGATCTCTGTCAGGATCTATTTACATCAATGGAAAAGGCTGGTCCACTCTACATGGCGTCTATTTATTTTTATTTTGTATATGCTTAAAGCTTTGCCAAATTACTCTTGGGAAAGTAAGGGGATATGATATCTCATAGAACAACTATAGCAGGAGCTGCTAAGAGACAGGAGCATGGGCCCAAGAGGCTCCGGAGGTTCTTTCATCAAAGCAGTGGCACACCACCATTTTGGGTTTAAGTTTATCTCCCCAAATTCATATTTTGAAGTCCTAACCCCTGGTACCTCAGAACGTGACTTTATTTGGAAATAGGGTAGTTGCAGATGTAATTAGCTAAGGTGAGGTCATTAGGATAGGCACCTGGCCCAGCATGACTGGTGACCTCATAACAAGGGAACATGGGACCCAGACATGCACACGAGAGAGCACCATGTGAAGATGACGGCAGGATGGGGGGGGGGGGAACGCCGCAGAAGCCAAGGACACCAAAGATTGCCGGGAAACCACCAGAAGTGAGGAGGGGCCTAGAGCACGTGGTCCCTCACAGGCCACGGGCGCAGCCAGCCCTGCCAGCACTTTGGTTTTGCGCTTCCTGCCTCCAGAGCTGTGAGATGATACATTTCTGTGGTTTAAGCCATTCCATATTTGGTCCTTTGCTACAGCAGCCCCATCAAACGAATGCACATGGATGAAGTTTCCTGAGTGGACTTTCTTTGTTGGCAATGACCATCTCCCAAGGGGCCACCTTCATTCCCAAGGGGGAACTTACTTCAGCCCAGAGCTCACAGGAGTCTAAAGGTCTTTGCTTTCTTCCCGTCAGGAAATTCCCAATTTGACAGGCAAGCCTTCCAGCGCTGGCCCTTCAGCTCTTGGATTGCCTGTTTCCAACAATTCTTCCTTCAACAAGGACTCCAGGACAGCGACAAGCTTCATTTTTCAGGACAAACCAGAAATGCTTTATCATCTTTCTAACTCAGTCATCTTGAGGTTTAATCATAAGCTTTTAAAGTCACTAAACTGCTCTAAAAATGCCATATCCTTTAGAGGCGTGGTTGCCAGCAGGAGAGCCCCAGCTCCCCAGAAGCCCCGAGTTACAGCCTCTCACCTGCAAATCTGTATGAGCATCGGACTTGGTGTGCTGGCTCAGCTCAGCCTTTAAAGTACTGTATTTGTAGCAGGATCTGGTCATGGCAGATTTTTTTATCCTCAAATATTAAAAATCCAACTGTCGTTCATATGTGAATCCGTGAACAAGTATGACTTACGAAAGAAGTCCTCATATTTAAGCAAAGCCTCAATTTTAAAGAGCAGCAATTGTCCCTTGAAAAACCGATTCCCCTGATCGTTCTCTATTTGTATGTATAACATTCTAAACATGCATAGCAGGTATCCTGCCAGGACAAAAAAAAAAAAAGAATAGGATGCATACTGTCCTCAAGGATCCCTGAGTCTAGTGGAAAAGGCAGATAAGGAAACCAAGGATGAACTTCAGAGAAATCAGCGTGGCGTTAGAAGCACGTGCATGGGAGAACAGAGGTGGACACCCAACTCAGCATGAAATGCGAGGTTAAAAAATGCTGGAACAGGCTCTGACATCATGGATGTCTGAACTGTGAGTGGGAGTTATTCTGATAGCCTTGCAAGGGTTTTCCAGAAAGAAGGAAGAAGACTTAACATTTTGTGAGCACTTGCTCACATATGCCAGCATCATGCCAAATATATTCTGCACATTTATGTTGTTACTGTGGCAGTATGATTAAAAGAAATTTTTTGTTGTAGTAAAATGTGCATAACATAAAATTTACGATTTCAACAATTTTTAAGTGTGCCATTCAGGCATTAAGTACATTCACGTGGCTGTATGACTCTCTCCACCATCCATTCCCAGTTTTTCATCTCCAACTGAAACTCTAGACCCATGAAATAATAACTCCCCATACTGCTTCCCTCCAGCCCTGGGCAGCTGCCATTCTACTTCTGGTCCCTATGAATTTGACTCCTCTTGTAGGTAACCCACAAAAGCGGACTCATACAGTATTTGTCCTTTCGTTACTGGCTTATTTCACTTTGTAGGACATCTTCAAGGTTCACCTATCCAGTCGCGTGCATCAGGGTTTCCATCCTTTTTAAAGTGAATAATATTCTCTTGTATGAATATGCCATATTCTGTTTATCCATTCATCCAAAGATGGTCATTTGGGTCATGTCCACCTTTCAGTTATTGTGAATAATGCTGCTATGAACATGGGTGGACAAATATTTGTCCCAGTCTCTGCTTTTTGTTTATACCTCGAAGTGAACTTGCTGGATCATATGGAAATTCTGGGAGTATCTGGGAAAGTCTGGACACTGATTTTTAATTTATGTGAAGAACTGCCACTCTCTTTTAATAGCAGCTATTCCATTTATATTCCCACCAGCAACGCACAAGAATTCTGATTGCTCCACATTGTCACAAACACTTGCTATTTTTTAATCATTTTGGTACTAGCCACCCTAATGTCTGTGCAGTGGTATTGCACTGTGTTGGGACAGGGAGAGTTATGATCTGCATTTTTTCAGACGAGGAAACAAACATTTAGAAACTTACCCAAGATCATCTGACCAATAGGTGGTAGAACCACTTGGGCTCTGGGTTCTCAAGGACAATAGCAGATCATCTGGTGAGAAGAGAACATGAGAGGCTTGGGGGCCAGACAGAGAGCACCGGGAGAGGGGCGGGGAGCAGAGACAAGGCTGTGTGGGTTCACAGGGGCCAAATCACACAGCCCTTTATGTTTTTTCCTGGAAAGTGTTTCCGTTCTTATAAACAACTTGGAAACATAAAATCTATATGGTAGTCATATTAATTTAAGGGTAAAGGAAAGGAACACAAGATGAGCCTGTGAAAAACGAAGAACTGTGTTTCTCAGAAATGTAATCAGAATAGCTGTAACTTAAAGCCTAATGTGAGGAATAACTTATTTTTCCATCAAAGTAAAACTGAAAATAACCAAGAATAATAAGTCGCTGGCTTCACATTTTTCCATTCATACTGAACAAGGATATTTTGGGGCATCTTATGGAAAATATAACGTCCCGGGTTAAGGGAACGATCATCAGGCATCTCAGCAAATTCCTGTAAAGGATCCATGTTTGTAGCAAGCAAAGCCCCCAGTGAACAGTCCCGGATGAAGGACCCACAGGGAAGGAAGGACTCCACTTTTACACTTTGGGGTTCAGACTGTCCAGGCCTGCACAGACAGCAAGTGCCAAGGAGAGGGGGAGGAGAGAAGGATCTGTATGGAGAGGCTGGCGCCAGCTGGTCAGAAGTGAGGGTGTCTGGGGAGCCTGGAGCTTGTAGCTATGGACTGAGGAAGAGGCATTAGCTAGATGGGCACTGCTGAGAGCAAACTACACCAGGCATCCATGACCAGACCTAGCATCCCTTAAAAAGGTGGAAAAGTTCGGGTATAAATAGAGAGACAGAGGAATAGTAGCTGAGAGTAAAGGAATGAATAAAAAAGGCTGTGCAACGAGGCTGGTCCGATATTACATTCATACTTTGAAAGAGACTCAGAGCAAGAGATATGGTCTCTTGGCTCAATTATTCCAGTGCCTGAGAAGGAGAAGCTATATATTGCTGGGACCACTCCTGCCTCTGGAACCTGTCAAGGTCAAATGGAAGCATGCAAACCTGAGAGGCCTCACCCTGGGAGACTTTTGGCCATGTGATGTGGTGATGGGCGAATAATTACTAACAACTGAGAGAGACTCTAGTTATATGCCAGCATCTTTTCTCAGACTACACCTACCATACTGTGATATGGTACAACACTGGCCTTGTTGGTAAATTATATGCCGGCATTGATGCTCCAATGTATTAACTAGGAAATTCAGCTAAGCCTCTTATCCCTACCCAACACCAGCTCCTCTAGGAGCTAGGTATAGAAAAAGACCAGGAGAAAACAGGCTGGGTGTGACTCATGCAGTGAACAGCCTGTATCTGAGTCATTTTTTTATTGGCATCTAGATATTTTGATGGAAGAGAGCTAAGAGTGAAACTCCTTTGATTTTAAACCAGCAGATCCAAATCAGGTTGTTGACTGATTAGAAAAGGAGGTGGCAGGTGACTCATTTTAAGTAGAAAAGGGCTCAATGTGTGCGCTTCTGTGGGTGGAAACCAGGAGGCTGGTTAGGAGGAGGAGTAAAAGGAGAGGGTAGGCACCTAAAGTCTTGGTCACGTAAGAGCCATGCTCTGAGCCACTGGCCCTCCACAGAGGGGAGGACCTTCTGTGCTTCACCCAAGACACTGGATTTGGGAGACCCCAGGGCCCTGAAGGCGCCATTCTAGAGACTTAGGACCTTATGGATACCCGTAGGCATCAAGGGTGCAGAAGGCTGGAGCCCTCCCCCTTGGGACCTGCACCTCTTAGGAATGCTCAGATGAGATCAGGCCAAGGAGGAAGAAGAAGGTGCAAAGCCTGTGAGGTGGGACCGAGCAGGAAAAGGAGGGCACAGCAGGTGCGGCCCTTCAGTCCATGCAGGGAGGGGTGCTGTCTGTGTCCCAGCTGGTTGAACGTCCTGCAACTCCACAGTCCTGAAGCAGCGCTGCACACACAAATCATATCAATCTCTGAGCTTCGGTTTCTCCACTTATAAAATATGAGTGACATTAGACTGTTTGGCACTAAAATTTTCTGATTTGGTCTCATACAACACAAGACACTCTGCCTAAAGGGTGGGGACAAGAGTGATCAGGTTAGGACCCAGGAGCATTTCCACTCACCTGGAGGGGGCTGGGGCCTCCAGTGGGCTTGTGGCCTCTGAACAGGACAGGGGCAGCAGCTTGGGGTGGGAGATGCAGGAGCCCAGCGACTCCCAATGATCTCACAGCTCCTTTCAGCTTCTGAGCATCTGCAGAGGGGGCTGTGTGCGACACTGGCCTTAAAACCTCCTGAGAAACCACATGGAGAATTGAAGGACCATAGGGCATACTTTGTAAGGAAAGGGTAAAAGAACTGGAGAGTTATTTTAGTCTCTGGAAAAGAAGAGAACTTAAGGAAGACTCCAGTGGGGTCTGTAAGCCCCCAAATTATGGGAAATGCTTCTTATCTGTTCTGAGATTAAAAATAAAAAGAAATGGACTTGTTTTGCTGCTGGGGAATTTTGGTCACCCATAGGAAGAGCTTAGATACAAGGAAGAGGGAGCTGAGAATGGGGATAGGAAATAAACCTCAGAGAACAGCATCTGTCTAAAAATGATAACAATAGTAGCTGTCACCTACTGTGCATCCAGGACTGCCTGTGCTCTGTAGCTCAACTGTATGTTATTCTCTTAGCCTATGAATTTTTATTGAACACCTACTACGCTCCAGGCACTGTACTAGACTCAGGAGCTACAACGATGAGCAAAAAAAGTATGTATTTTTTAACATATAAAGGGATGAGATGTCCTAACGTAGGGCTGCCCAACAGAAATATAATGCAAACCACATGAGTAATTTTAAGTTTTCTAGCAGCTGCGCTAAAAAGTATAAAGAGAAACAGGTGAAACTAATTTTAATAATGCTATTTTACTTAAACGAATGTATCCAAAATACTGTAACTACAACTTGTCATCAAGAAGAAATTGTAAACAAGCTATTTTACATTCTGCTTTTATAGTAAGTCTTCAAAATCCAGTGTGTATCTTTCACTTACAGCGCGTTTCTCCTCGGACTGGCCCTGTGTCAATGCTCAGGAGTGGCGAGTGGTGAGAGGCTAGGGCAAGAACAGTGCGCTCCAAGAGGTCATCAGAACAGCCCGTTTACATTGGGGTGGGTCAGAACCACCCCTGCCCACCTCGGCCCTCGACTCCAGGCGGACATTCACCATCTGGGTCTGGGAAGCAATGTTGTGTGTCCCCTGCCTCATCTGACCAGGGTCACGAAATTGGGATGGAATAGAGAAAACACGTGGAGTGCCAAATCTGGCGTGAGGACGTGCCCGGAAGGCCTGCCTGTGCCCGCAGCTAGTGGAACGCTGGGTGTGGGCCGTGGGTGTGGAGGGAGGTGGCAGCAGCCTGCAGGCCCGCCCAGCGTGCCTGCCACACTTTCTCTGCTTGATGGCTTTTGTCCGACACCCTGCTGTCCGGTTACCTTGGTCCTCCTTTCAGTGCAGTTGCCTTTCCTTTTCCAGCCAGCCTGGCTGGTGTTTTCATTTCTTTTGTCTAGAGTTCCAGAGAAAATGTTTTATTTTCAGCTATTTGATTAATTCACAGCTTGAACCTCAGGCTTGTTTGTTAGGAAATTGCTGCCGCTGGCCTCCCTCCCCACCCTATTCTGTCCCACACTGGCATGCTCCCCACGGTAGGGATGGCCGAGCCTCCTCCTTCCCAGGAGAGCTCCCTTCCAGGCCCCAGGGGGATGAGGATGGGACCTGGAGGCCACACCTCAAACTCCAAGGGCTGCAGGGTTTCTTCTCCTGATCAGGTGGGGACGGGCCAACATTCTCAGGGCCGGGTATGTGCCCCACTCCTCCCCTGCAATGCCCTATCCTGCGTCCCACACCAGCCCCCAGGAAACTGTACCCCTTGAAAGCAACTGGGCAGGAGAGTTTCATCTGGTCTGATCTTTAGTTCAGACTATATGCAACAATAATGCTCTTTTAGTTATTTTTTTAAGGTATTATTGATAAACACTCTTATGAATGTTTCACATGAAAAAACAATGTGGTTACTACATTTCCCATATTATCAAGTCCCCACTCATACCCCAATGCAGTCACTGTCCATCAGTGTAGTAAGAGGACACAGATTCACTATTTGCATTCTATGTGCTACACTGTTTTCCCGATGATCCCCCGCACCATGTGTACTAAACATAATACCCCACAATCCCCTTCTCCGATCCTCCCCACCTGCCCTCCCACACCCCTCCCCTTTGGTAACCACTAGCTCCTTCTTGGAGTCTCTGAGTCTGCTACTATTTTGTTCCTTCAGTTTTGCTTCGTTGTTATACTCCACAAATGAGGGAAATCATTTGGCACTTGTCTTTCTCCACCTGGCTTATTTCACTGAGCATAATATCCTTCAGCTCCATCCATGTTGTTGCAAATGGCAGAATTTGTTTCTTTCTTATGGCTGAATAGTATTCTATTGTGTGTATGTACCACTTCTTCTTTATCCATTCATCTACTGATGGACACTTAGGTTGCCTCCATATCTTGGCTATTGTAAAAACTGCTGCAATAAATACAGGGGTGCATATGTCTTTTTGAATCTGCGAAGCTGTATTCTTTGGTAAATTCCAAGGAGTGGGATTCCCAGGTCAAATGGTATTTCTATTTTGAGTTGTTTGAGGAACCTCCATATTGCTTTCCACAATGGTTGAACTAGCTTACATTCCCACCAGCAGTGTAGGAGGGTTCTCCTTTCTCCACATCCTCGCCAGCATTTGTTGTTCTTAGTCTTTTGGATGCTGGCCATCCTTACTGGTGTGAGATAATATCTCATTGTGGTTTAAATTTGCATTTCCCTGATGATTAGTGATGTGGAGCACCTTTTCATGAGTCTGTTGGCCATTTGAATTTCTTCTTTGGAGAACTGTCTCTTCATATCCTCTGCCCATTTTTTAATTGGGTTATTTGCTTTTTAGGTGTAGAGGCATGTAAATTCTTTATATATTTTGGATGTTAACCCCTTGTCTGATATGTCACTTACAAATATATTCTCCCATATAGTAGGATGCCTTTTTGTTCTGTTGATGGTGTCCTTTGCTGTATAGAAACTTTTAATTTGATGTAGTCCAATGAGTTCATTTTTGCTTTTGTTTCCCTTGCTCGAGGAAATGCGTTCAGGAAGAAGTCGCTCATGCTTATGTTCAGGAGATTTTTGCCTATGTTGTCTTCTAAGAGTTTTATGGTTTCATGACTTACATTCAGGTCCTTGATCCATTTCGAGTTTACTTCTGTGTATAGGGTTAAACAATAACCCAGTTTCATTCTCTTGCATGTAACTGTCCAGTTTTGCCAACAGCAGCTGTTGAAGAGGCTGTCATTTCCCCATTGTATGTCCATGGCTCCTTTATCATATATTAATTGACCATATATGGTTGGGTTTATATCAGGGGTCTCCAGTCTGTTCCACTGGTCTATGGGTCTGTTCTTGTGCCAGTACCAAACTGTCTTGATTACTGTGGCTTTGTAGTAAAGCTTGAAGTTGGGGAGCATAATCCCCCAGCTTTATTCTTCCTTCTCAGGATTGCTTTGGCTATTCGGGGTCTTTTGTGGTTCCATATGAATTTTAGAATGATTTTCTCTAGTCCATTGAAAAATGCTGTTGGTATTTTGATAGGAATTGCATTGAATCTGTAGATTGCTTTAGGCAGGATGGCCCTTTTGACAATATTTATTCTTCCTATCCATGAGCATGGGATGTGTTTCCATTTATTGGTATCTTCTTTAATTTCTCTCATGAGTGTCTTGTAGTTTTCAGAGTACAGGTCTTTCACTTCTTTGGTTAGGTTTATTCCTAGGTATTTTATTCTTTTTGATGCAACTTTAAATGGAATTGTTTTCCTGATTTCTCTCTCTGCTAGTTCATTGTTAGTGTATAGGAATGCCACAGATTTCTGCATATTAATTTTGTATCCTGCAACTTTTCTGAATTCAGATATTAGATCTAGTAGTTTTGGAGTGGATTCTTTAGGGTTCTTTATGTAAAATATCATGTCATTTGCAAACAGGGACAGTTTAACTTCTTCCCTGCCAATCTGGATGCCTTTTATTTCTTTGTGTTGTCTGATTGCTGTGGCTAGGACCTCCAGTACTATGTTGAACAGAAGTGGGGAGAGTGGGCAACCTTGTCTTGTTCCTGATCTTAAAGGAAAAACTTTCAGCTTCTCGCTGTTAAGTATAATGTTGGCTGTGGGTTTGTCATATATGGCCTTTATTATGTTGAGGTACTTGCCCTCTGTACCCATTTTGTTGAGAGTTTTTATCATGAATGGATGTTGAATTTTGTCAAATGCTTTTTCAGCATCTATGGAGATGATCATGTGGTTTTTGTCCTCTTTTTTTGATGTGGTAGATGATGTTGATGGATTTTCAAATGTTGAACCATCCTTGCATCCCTGGAATAAATCCTACTTGATCATGATGGATGATCGTTTTGATGTATTTTTGAATTTGGTTTGCTAATATTTTGAGTATTTTTGCATCTATGTTCAGCAGGGATATTGGTCTGTAGTTTTCTTTTTTTGTGGTGTCTTGCCCGGTTTTGGTATTACAGTGATGCTGGCCTCATAGAATGAGTTTGGAAGTATTCCCTCTTCTTCTACTCTTTGGAAAACTTTAAGGAGGATGGGTATTAGTTCTTCACTAAATGTTTGATAAACTTCAGCAGTGAAGCCATCTGGAACAGGCGTTTTGTCCTTAGGTAGGTTTTTGATTACCAGTTCAATTTCGTTGCTGGTAATTGGTCTATTCAGATTTTCTGTTTCTTTCTGGGTCAGCCTTGGAAGGCTATATTTCTCTAGAAAGTTGTCCATTTCTTTTAGGTTATCCAGTTGGTTAGCATATAATTTTTCATAGTATTCTCTAATAGTTCTTTGTATTTCTGTGCTGTCTGTAGTGATTTTTCCTTTCTCATTTCTGAATCTGTTTATGTGAGTAGACTCTCTTTTTTTTCTTGATAAGTCTCGCTAGGAGTTTATCTATTTTGTTTATTTTCTCAAAGAACCAGCTCTTGCTTTCATTGATCCTTTCTATTGTTTTATTTTTCTCAATTTTATTTATCTCTGCTCTAATCTTTATTATGTCCCTCCTTCTACTGACTTTGGGCCTCATTTGTTCTTCTTTTTCTAGTTTCATTAATTGTGAGTTTCAACTGTTCATATGGGAATGTTCTTCTTTCCTGAGGTAGGCCTGTATTGCAGTATACTTTCCTCTTAGCATGGCCTTCACTGCTACCGACAGATTTTGTGGTGTTGAATTATTGTTGTCATTTCTCTCCATATATTATTGCTTGATCTCTGTTTTTATTTGGTCACCGATCCATTGATTATTTAGGAGCATGTTATTAAGCCTCCATGTGTCTGTGGGCTTTTTCATTTTCTTTGTGTAATTTATTTCTAGTTTCATACCTTTGTGATCTGAGAAGCTGGTTGGTACAATTTCAATCTTTTTGAATTTACTGGGGCTCTTTTTGTGGCCTAGTATATGATCTATTGTTGAAAATGTTCCATGTGCACTTGAGAAGAATGTGTATTCTGCTGCTTTTGGGTGTAGATTTCTGTAGATGTGTGTTAGGTCCATCTGTTCTAATGTGTTGTTCAGTGCCTCTCTCTCCTTACTTTTTTTCTGTCTGGTTGATCTGTCCTTCAGAGTGAGTGGTGTGTTGAAGTCTCCTAGAATGAATGCATTGCATTCTATTTCCCCCTTTAATTCTGTTAGTATTTGTTTCACATATGTAGGAGCTCCTGTGTTGGGTGCATACATATTTATAATGGTTATATCTTCTTGTTGAATTGACTCTTTTATCATTATGTAATGTCCTTCTTTGTCTCTTGTGACTTTCTTGGTTTTGAAGTTTATTTTGTCTGATACAAGTACTGCAACTCCTGTATTTTTCTCCCTATTAGTTGCATGAAATATCTTTTTCCATCCCTTCACTTTTAGTCTGTGTATGTCTTTGGGTTTAAAGTGAGTCTCCTGAAGGCAGCATATAGATGGGTCTTGCTTTTTTATCCATTCAGTGACTCTATGTCTTTTGATTGGTGCATTCAATCCATTTACATTTAGGGTAATTATGGATAGGTATGTACTTATTGGCATTACAGGCTTCAGATTCGTTGTTACCATAGGTTCAAGGTTAACTTCCTTACTATCCAAGAGTCTAACTTAACTCACTTAATATGGTATTACAAACACAATCTAAAGGTTCTTTTTTTCCCTCCTCCTTTTTCTTCCTCCTCCATTCTTTATATACTAAGTATCATATTCTGTATTCTTTGTCTATCCCTTGATTGACTTAGGGGATATTTAATTTAATTTTGCATTTTCATAGTAATTAACTGTTCTACTTTCTTTACTGTGGTTTTATCACCTCTGGTGACAGCTATTGAACCATAGGAACCCTTCCATCTATAGCAGTCCCTCCAAAATACACTGTAGAGATGGTAATTGGGAAGTAAATTCTCTCAGCTTTTGCTTATCTGGGACTTGTTTAATCCCTCCTTCAAATTTAAATGATATTTTTGCCTGATAAAGTAATCTTGGTTCAAGGCCCTTCTGCTTCATTGCATTAAATACATCATGCCACTCCCTTCTGGCCTGTAAGGTTTCTGCTGAGAAGTCTGATGATCGCCTGATGGGCTTTCCTTTGTATGTGATCTTATTTCTCTCTCTGGCTGCTTTTAATAGTCTGTCCTTATCCTTGATCTTTGCCATTTTAATTACTATATGTCTTGATGTTGTCTTCCTTGGGTCCCTTGTGTTGGGAGATCTGTGCACCTCCATGGCCTGAGAGACTATCTCCTTCCCCAGATTGGGGAAGTTTTCAGCAATCACCTCCTCAAAGACACTTTATATCCCTTTTTCTTTCTCTTCTTCTTCTGGTACCCCTATAATGTGAATATTATTGTGTTTGGATTGGTCACACAGTTCTCTCAATATTCTTTCATTCTTAGAGATCCTTTTTTCTCTCTGTGCCTCAGCTTCTTTGTATTCCTCTTCTCTAGTTTCTATTTCATTTATCGTCACCTTCACCATATCCAATCTGCTTTTAATACCATCCATTGTGCTCTTCAATGATTGGATCTCCGACCGTAATTCATTCCTGTGTTCTTGAATATCTTTCCGTACCTCCAAGAGCATGTTAATGATTTTTATTTTGAACTCCCTTTCAGGGAGAGTCATGAGGCCAATATCATTTAAATCTTTCTCAGGAGTTGTATTAATAATTTTACTATGGACCAGGTTCCTTTGGCATTTCATATTTGCATATGGTGCCCTCTAGTGCCCAGAAGCTCTACTCTCTGGAGCTGCTCAGCCCCTGAAGCAGTGTTGAAGGTTGCCAGGGACTGATATTGGTGCCTGGGGGGAGGAAAGAGCTGTTTTCCTGCTTCCCGGCTGCTGTGCCTGTGTCCACTGCCTGAGCCAGTGGGCCGAGCACACAGGTATAAGCCTCTGTGCTTTGCGTTTTTAGTTGCTGTAGACAGATCTTCTCTATGGCTGGCCTAATGCCAGGGTAGGGTGTCCTGGTTTGCAAGCCCAGTGGGGCTGGCCAGGAGAAAGGTGCAGTAGGCTGCCTGTCACTGAAGGGGTTCTTGGAGCTGTGTAGTCAGCCAGGGAGCTGGAGCGCCTGAAGATCGTGAAAGCTCCCAACCTGCTGGGCAGAGTGCACCTGGACAATTTTGTCTACCTGTCCTTTCTCCTGAGCAGTAAGCTCTGTGCAATCCTTGCCCCTTTAGCAGCCCTCTTGCTAAGGGCTTCTTTGTTAGGAAGTCTCTCAGACTGCCCGCCTTGCTTTTGTCCCAGAGCAGCTGGATATGGATCCCTGCTTTCCACAAGCAGCTGGAGTCTTTGTCTTTCTAGGAATTCTGCCTGTCTTAGCTTTCCAACCCCCTAATTATGAAAGTATCATGCAAGCACCATGAAATTTAGGTTTGTGCTCCCAGAGTAGATCTCTGGAGTCAGGTATTCAGCAGTCCCAGATCTCCAATCCCTCCCTGCTCCGTTCCTGTTCCTCCTGCTGGTGAGCTGGGGTGCGGGAAGGGCTTGGACCCCACAGGACCACAGCTTTAGAACGTTACCCTTTTCTGTGAGGTCTGCTCTTGTCTCCAAGTACATGCAGTTTGGTGCAGTCCTCTTTTCTGTTGCTCTTTCAAGAGTAGTTGTATTAGTTATATTTTCATATTATATGCAGTTTTAGGAGGAAGCCTCTGTCACACCTCTCATGCCGCCATCTTTAATCTCTTTTAGTCATTTAACTAATAACACTCTATTACGTATAACACTGGAACATGCATTATTTAGTATACATGTTATGAGAAACATTTTACTATACAGGACTGGTACAATATACATATATTATACAGCACCTAAAATTTAATTTAAGAGATATTTTTACAAACCTCATTTTTCACCTTACATTCTCCCTAAAAATTTATTCCCCATGTAAAGCAATTTTTAGAAATTTTATTTAGCAATGCTTCTCTAGCTAGCATATATCAGAATCACCTGGAGAACTTGCTAAAACAGATTTCTGAGCCCTAGCCAAGACTCATGGGAGGAACTCATGACTTTATCTCTTGGATGCTCATAGGCAATGCTGACGTGGCAGGTCCTTGAACTTCATTTGAAGTAGCCCTGATTTAACAAACACCCACATGTGCTGACTGTACTTAGAACAGTGCCATGCTCTGCTCTAAGTACTTCTGGTGCAAATATCGACCCAACATCCTCACAGCAGCCCTATGGGGTAGGGACTCCTCATCCTCATTTTACAGATGGGGAAACTGTGCTGTAGGGAGGTTAAGCTCAAGGTCACTCAGCTAGTCGAGTACCAGAGCCAGGGCTCATTCATACTTGTAACCTGTTATGTGTCCCCACAGGAATCCAAGGCTTTATGATCACAGCCCTTGGACACTTGCCTAGTGACTTTGGAGGGGGGTCGGGGGGGAGCCATGGACATCTGCTGCTCCGGCCCCAAAGCTGGCATGAGCACTGAAAATCGCTTCCCAGGCTCTGACAGTGGTTCTGCGTCTCTGGACGTCCCAGTCAGTGGTGAGGCAGCAGGGCAGCAGCAGTGGGGAGCAGCGGACGCGGAGGCTCCGCAGAGCTGGCTGAGTCCATCAGCTCTGAAAACAGGAATTACAAATTCAAATGCCTAAAAGGGCCAGACCCTAAATGAGAGACTCTAGAGAAATATAAGAAAATATTGTCCTTAAAAAATGCTCATTTTCTCAGTGTGTTATTTGTTTTTTCCACTTTTGGTAGCTGCATGGGTATAGGAGATATTTCACATTTGCTTCAACTCTACTATGAGAAAAACAAAATGTAAAAAGCATACAGGGTAGTAAATACTTGGTCTCCTTTTGGGGTAGATCATAATTAGGGAGTGGTGGGCCTAAGACAATCTGGCCAATGCATAAGGAGTAGCTGCTGCTCATTTCCAATCAGTTGTTGCCAAAGGCCAACCTCAAGAGAAGTTGGAATCCAGATTTTTATGTGGTGTCTCTTGATTTTTAAAATTTTCTAACTATAAAACACACAGATGCACACACAAACGATATATAAATATATATGCATGCACACATATACACACACATGTATGTATACACACACACACCCATATACATATAGACACATTTGATCTTCATTATTTGCACATATCATATCTGTGAATTCTCCTATTTGCTAATCCCCAAATCAATACTCATGGGCCTTTTGGGGTCATTTGTGGATATGCACACAGTGGCGACAATACTGAGTCCTCCAACATGACCAGTCCCAGCTGAAGCTAGAGGCAACGCTTGGCATTCTTTCATGCAGTGCAGTGTGGAGCAACGATCTCCATCTCTGGTGCCACTCAGAGGGGGTTTGCATCCCAACTCTGGCATCTGTTAGTGGGGCCATGTGGTATAATACAAAACATATTATTTGGTCTTTGTACCCAGGCAATGTGTCCTGGCACAAGGCCCCTACAACTTGGAAATTTCTTGAATAATAGAGTATCCTTTGTTATTCATAACAAGCCCCTTTAGACCACCCCTGAGTGTATGCTAGACTCTGGGTAGGCCCCTAGATAGCTTCAAGACGGGGCTGGTCACCGAAGGAACCAACCGTGAAAACAGAGCAGGAACTTCCAACCCCACCCCAGGTCCTTGTGGAGTTATCGAGAAGGCTGGAGATTGAGTCCAATCCCCCAAGGGCAGCCATTTAATCATAATGAAACTTCAGTAAAAAACTCTTGAACAACAAGGTTTTGGGGAGCTTCTGGGTTGAACACATTCATGTACCCGGAGGGTGGAGCTCTCAGAGAGGGCATGGAAGCTCTGTGCCTCCCCCACACCTTGTCCTATGCATCTCTTCCACCTGGCTGTCCCTGAGCGTATCCTTTATAATAAAACTATAATTTTAAATATAATACTTTCCTGAGTTTTGCAAGTTGATCTAGCAAATAATCAAACTCGAGTGGGGATGGTCATGAACCCTCAAATTTGTAGCTAGCCAGGCAGAAATGTGAGACTTCATCCTTAATTTGTAGTCTGTGCTGACATATGCAGTTAGAATCAGAATTGAATTGAATTGTTAGACACACATTTGGTATGGGGATGACATACTCGGTGTCAGAAAAAAACCAAACTGGTGGCCTCGGGCAACTCCTTAATGCTTCTGAACCTTTTCACCTCTTAGAGAAAACAGAATATACAGGAAAAGTTGTTTTAGAATTGAAGGTAATAATCTATGTGAGATATGTGTGTGTATATATATGTGTGTGTGTTCATATTTCATGTAGATTATAATCTCATGGATATGTATTTCTCCTAGGAGCAATGATTCAGTATTCACAAATTCAGCGTTCACGTGCCCAGCATGCCACAGTGGGCAGGTGCACGGGCATGAAGGTGTGACCTAGCTTTGCTTAGTGAACAAAAGAGATGGAGCAGTAAATACACCCACAAACCATCATTTCAAACCTCTCCGAGCAGACACCGTGCACCCCTGAGAGCGGATGCAGACAGTGGTCCACCGCATCCTGGTTCCAGCCCAGCAGCGCCCAGTCCCGGACTCCGCGCCCTCTTGCTCCAAACTCCCCCAGCCTTGCCCTGTGGCCGCAGCTTCCAGAGGGTGCCGTCCTCGCCCACGGATTGCCGAAGCTGGCGACCTCGGCCAGGGGAACGCCTCCTGCCCACCCGACTGTGAGCCTGCCGCCACTGTCTTCGGCTGAGGCCGCCACTGTCTTCGGCTGAGGCCGCCACTACCCGGAGCCCGCAGCTAGCGTGATGCCCTCAGGGAGGCCCGCGACGCAGCGGAGGGGCCTCCTCTTAGCCAGGTCCCCGCGAGGCCTTTTGCAAGCAGCGCTATGGCCTCTTCCCTCGTGGCAGGCCAGGGCAGGGACCCGCCGGGGACCCGCCCTTCTCGCCCGGCGCCGTTTCTGGGAGGATGGAGATTCTCGGCTTCTCCCAGAGGTCCACCCGGACCTGCCCACCTGTGCCACCCCTCCCTGACGGCCCTGGTAAAGGCCCGTGTTGGAGCGCTCCTGCTGCATCTCAAGGGCCCTCTACTGCAGGGAGCCCCCAGGGAACACCCACCTCCCAGCACCAAAACCCACTGCATGGAGAAGGCACCGTTGGGTGATGGGAGGCGGGGTGCCTGAGAAGCCAGTGGACATTCCAGGGCATGGGAATGTTTGGACACACCTTGGGCCAGAATTTGGAGTAACACTGAGCTTTGGTCATTAAATAATTCTTAAAGCCTGATCCTAACCCTAAATCTGACTTGAGGGCAGGTTGTAGGCGTGCAGGTGTCTCTGAGCCGGAGTTTTGCTGGGCCCTAGGGGTATGGATGTGGGGCAGACGCTGTACTGATTTTGGAGAGGGGAGATGGAGGCACAGAGCTATAGGCCGAGGCAGAGTGAGATGGGCCTTGTCCCTGCGGAGTTGCTGGGGGGAGCGGTGGACACGCAGAGAGGCCCAGGCAGCTTAGGGGGAAGTCCCTCTGCTAGCTGCTAGCTGGACTCTCCTTTGGTCACCCTCTTGTCACCTCCTCAGGAGGGCTCTGAAGGCTTCCAGCCCTCTTTGCCACAGCGAGGCCTCAGCCGCCCGCCCTCTTGTCTGCCTCAGGGGCCTCACTAGTCACCAGCTCCGTAGAGGGCCACTAGCCACATGTGACTGCTGAGCAGTTGAAATGTGGCTGGCGCAACGTTTTGTTCAATTTAATTTAATTTAAATGTAAATAGTCATGTGTGGCTAGTAGCTACTGTATGGACTGTGTAGGAGATAAGGGGGTCGCCTGCCCATTTAAGGTCACGGAGCCCCAGCATGTGGGCTGGAAAGGATACCGACTCCAACCCTTCCCTTGGCAGGGAGGAAATAAAGCCAGGCAGGGCATGGAAATGCGGAGAATCAGTGAGGAAAGAAGATGGAGTCCAGGGTCCGCATCCTAGGCTCATATGCTTGGCTCTGCAGGGCTCCTGCCTGTGGGAGTGCTGCCCTAGAGAGCCCTGGGGCCCCACCCAGTCCCAAGAGGCTGCAGTTCTACAGGTGCGTGGTTTGCCTGGGTCTGGGGAGACCCAGGTCAGGGACCCGGCTTCTTGACCAAATGGAGGATGAGCAGCCCCATTGAAGAGGGACAGGTGGATGTTGCCTTCTCACTTCTCAAGCTACAGTACCTCCTCTGCAGACAGCCAGCAGGGCAGAAGTGGGACAGGAGACATCAGCATACCGAGTACAAGTCGGTAAGACAGAGGGTAGCAGTGAGTGTGTCTGCAGGCTTGTGCCTGTGGCCCCACACCAGGGTGCGGGAAGCTCTGTTCCCGGAAGGTACTACTGCATACGGTGAGGTGGAAAGCTCCCAGGGTCTGAGTCACACAGTCCGGGTTCTTGTCTTGATTCTTCAGTACTTCACCAAGAGATCTGGAGCAAATGACTTCTATCCTCCTGTCCTCCACTTTATATGTGGGAGTAGCAACTGGATCTCTGGCATTGCTTTTAGGTGGTGTGCCTTAGACTGTGGTTATGTGGGTAGGGCAGGGCCATTGGCAGTGGGTGAAAAGCCAGCTGAGGGGAGTTTGGCAGTGCACAGGAGCAGGGCTGGCTTGCTTAGCAGCGCAGAGCCTGAGCTTGGGACTCACTCCCATGGGCTGGAGCATCTTTCTGACCCGCAGCCTCCTGCTATAGGCCCAGTCCTCGGGAGGCTGAAGGGGGCGTGGGGCTGGCTCTCTGCAAACTTCTCACCTGTGCTTGTGTAAAGGCCTCCACCTGAGCCCCGCTGGCAGCTGACAGGTGGTGGTCATCCCCTGCATGTCGGAGTCTGTGCATGCTAGCCAATGTGCATAGTTTGTCGTTCTTTGTCACAATGACTACACAGCTGCCCTGTCCTCTGTTCCAAACCCTAGCAAACCCAAGTGAAAAAAGGTTGTGAACAGCCTCTTTATTCTTTGTCCTCAAAGCACTGAAGGGCCAGTGCTGGGGACCAGGAAATTGTCCAGGAGGAACTCCACACCTGGTGTCCCCACTAGCTATTGAATCAATGAGTGAGAAAATAAATGAAGGATTTAATGAATGAATGGAGTTGGGTGTCTGTGTAAGAGGAGCTGTGGGCCTCACAGGGAGGGTCTCCAGGTCACCTAGCTTACATACAAGGAAGATGCAAAGCCCTTCCTAGTCACCAGCTCTGAGTTGGTGGCAGCTCCCTCGTGGGCTCGGCTTCTCTGCAGCTCCAGTGTGAAGCAGCAGAGCGTGATGCTCCTAAACTCCACAGGCTCCAGAGTATGCTGGAGTACACCTTTCCCCAAGAATGGTCCTGCAGGGGCAGGAGGGCCCTGGGACTCTCCGGAGAGAGCTGTTCCAGAGAGGGCTCTATTCCAGGTTGCGGACAGCCAACTTCTCCTTGTACCCTCACACGGTGGAAGGAGGGCAGGGAAGCATCTAGAATCTCTTTCATAAGGGCACTAATTCCATTCATGAAGGCTCCACCCTCATGACCTAATCACCTCCCAAAGGCCCCCCTCCTAGAACCCTCACACTGGGGATTTGGATTCCCCATGTGGATTTTCAGGAGACACAACTGTCTATAACTGATATTGATGTTAATCTTTCCAAAGCACTAGCTTCTCAGGGGCACCTTGGGCTTTGGAGTCTTCCCTGGCTCTCCCTGTGCTCCAAGTGGCAGTAGGCAGGGTGACCGAGTTCTCCGGGTTTCCATTTTCCAGCTGGGAATGGACAGGAGGCGTAGTCCTGTCTTACGATTTCCCAGGAAGTGAGAGGCTCAGTGAGACACAAGGGGAAAATAAAAACATCAAAATGAAGCAGGAACACGTTCAGACCTTTGAGGAGCTGCAGGCATACTAACAGGTCAGGCTGTGCCAAACCCGGTCAGGAAATGCCCACCTGAAGTCACACATCCCTCCTACTCACTAGTGACACCTGGGCTTGAGGCCAAGGGCCTGGACTCCTGGGTCCTAAACCTGACCAGGCCTCTGGTCCCTGCACTCCTTCATGCCCGCTGGGCCTCAGACTTTCCATCTGTAAGAAAGGAATTTTCTAGAGGGCTCACATGCTCCACAGTCAAAGACAGCGGGGAGAGAATGGGCTTAGCAGGAAAGGAAAGCCTTAGGTCCAAGAAAGAAAGGAGATGGGGAGGAAGTGAGGGGCTGGGCCAGGCGCTCCTGTCCAGGTGGTTGGTGAGGACCACAGCACAGAGCCCTTGGCAAAGGGGAGTCTCTTGGTGCACTGGCTCCTCTCAGCCCTGAGCCTGGCCACAGCTGTGCCTTGCTCCCTCAGGCTTTCCTGGGCTGAGGGCATTTTCTTGAGGAAGATCCTGGCCCAGGATGGAGGAAGAAAAAATAGAAGAGGCCGGTGCTCTCCCGCAGAGTCCCTGAAGCCACCCCCACTTCTCTTAGAACTACCCCCAACTTTATCCAGGCTCCTAAGTATCCATCTGTCCCCTGAAGCCTCTGAAGGAGAATTTACAAGCCTCTATGAGTCAAACACATCAGCATTAAAATAACCTCAAGCCTCTTGTCTGTAATCTCCATTACTGCAAGACCATTCATTCATTCCATAATCACCTGTTGAACAGCTACTCTGGGTTGCATTGTGCTAGATGCTGGAGGCAGAGATAAAGATCACCGCTGCCTTTGGGGAACACTGGCAGGCCTGGAGACAGGAAGAAAACAGTGATGTTGCTGAGGAGATGAAGGCCGGGAGGGCAGCCCTCAGTGCTGAGCAGGAGGACACAATGCCACCGGGGGCTACAGGTGGGGGCAACTGCCCCCCACCTTTCCCCCTTCCCGCCATAGCCTGCCAGGGTTCCTAGATACCTGGGGACAGGTACCCAGCCAGGTGCCAGGGGGTGAAGTGGACCTGTTTGACTGGGTTGGGCAGGGAGGGGGGCCAGCGCCTCCAGAGCACCTGTGTACCTCTTCCTTAAAAAAACAATGTGTTTGAGCCTAAGTCTTAGTTTCTCAGCTTCTTGTTTACTGCCTTCCCATCACTTCTGGGAGGCAGAGTTAGAGACCTGGGCAGCGCAGAGCAAACCAGCTGCTACTGGGCCAGCACCAGACTCTGTACACACCAGTGTAGCCGCACAACAGCTCTGCAAACTCGCCATCCTTATCCCCTTGCGTAGATGTGGAAACTCTCATCTCAACAGGCTCCCACGAATTAAGATGGCTCAGACGTGATGGACCAGGGATTTAAAGCAGCTGTGTCTGGCTATTTCCATAAGGGCCCCTGGGCTTCACTGACAAGAAGGTTGTTTGCAGATGCTTGGAGGAAGATGTCCCTCCCAGGTGTTGTGGGGGGGACAGGACCCAGCTCAGCCTAACTCTGCAATAGGCCTTCCCCCTCCCCGTGAAGGTTCCCTTTCTTCTCAGGGCCTAGGTCTTCTTTCCCTTGCATTCTGCTTACTATCCTACCATTGTGTCCAAAACCAGGAATGTAATTTCCAGGCCTATCCATGTCATATTATAATGGAAATGGCTTGTCACATTTATATTAAACAGTGATTTACTGTTCACAAAGTGTTTTCACAGTTACGACTTTATTTGATTCTCAGTCTTCCTAAGACGTTGATAGTTCTATTATTCACATTTACACTTAGGGAAATGGAGAGCCAGAGATTTTGTATCAAAGAATGTGCATTTCCCACTGCTTATTGCAAACAGCCTTCTGCTCTGGAGCTTTACACTCACCAGTCCCCTTTCAGAAAATAGCTTCCTTCTCCCCTTCTTTTTTCCCCAAGTGTTTAATCTGTTAAAGCCCAGCATGCCCCTTGTCTAGGAAGTTTGCCCTGGGACTTGCAGCCCACACTGGCCTCCCCTCTCCGTGGACCCCATGCCCTCCCCAGGGCGCTACCAGCCAGCACGGCATGGCCTGAGGCCATTGAGGTAGACCAGCTGGGAGCGCATAGGGTTGTAGGCTTGTGCCCCAATCCAGGCACCTCCCCTTACTACCTGTGGGACTCCAAGCAACTTACCTAACTTCTCTGGGCCTCTTCTGAGCCTCTCTGTAAAGATGGGCTTAATTGTAGGACCTGTCTCGGAGGGTCTGTGGGTGGGTCAAATGAGCTGCCCGTTGCTCAATAAATGTAAACTGTATATATAAGGCAACAAAAGCATCTTTTTAATGGGGGTCATGTTCCGATCTCCCAACATGCCTTGTATCATGCTATACACCTAGCGGATGATAAAATTCCCACAACTGTGTTCAGAAAGTCTGGCTTGCTCTCCACTCTGGTCCAGTTCCGGCGCCTGACTTTTCCCTTCTGGAGAAAAAGGGAGGATGGTTTTAACCTCTCGCTACCTGTGCGCTGGGGAAGAGGCTGCCCCAGGCCTGGCTCACCATACCCCGTTCTCTCTTCCCAACCTGGCAGTTTCTCTAGGAGCCTGGAAGCAGGGTAGAGAGGCTTTGGAAACATCAGGTCAGGTGTGCATCCAGCTCAGCCTCTTACTTACAGCTTCAGGTTTGCAGCTCAACCTCCCGGAGCTAAAATATCGTCATCTGTGTAATGGGGACTGGTGGGTGGGGACTCGGGGGTGATTTGAGAGGAGGCGTGAGAAAAGATTCTACGACATCCTAGGCATTTCACAAACTTAGCAACTACTACTGTTGTTAAAACCCACCTCTTTGTAGATGGTCCTGCCCCATCGACACTCCCCAAACTGAAAACCCCGTCCTCCAAGAGGCTCTCTCACAACCTGCCTTTCCCTTCGGCAGCCCCAAGGAACCCCTTGTTCCCACAGGCCGGGGTACAGAGCGGGTGTTCAGTCTTCCTCTTTCCTCTTTCTGGCTGACTTAAGCCTTTCTTTTGCCTTTTGGCTGTTTAAATCTTAAACTTTATGATAATTGGCCCTGGAGTTCTAATGACAGCGGAGTTCATATGCTGTCCCTTGGGCCATGGTAATGACTTAACAAGCATTAGCTCAGCAGGTCTTCAGAGCAGCCCTATGCAGTGGGCACTGCATGACCCCTGCTTAAAAATGAGTAAACTGGCCTCAGAGAGGTTAATTGACAAGAGGTAACGTGTCCGTGGTTCCAGAGCTGGTTAGTGGGACAGCATTGAAACCCAGAAAATCCAGCCCTAGTAGCCCGTGCAACTGCCCCAGCACAGCTCGCTGTGCCCACACCCTTCTTGATACTTGGGCTGTGAGTCCCTGGAGGGCAAGGGACGTGGCTTCATCATCTCTGGGCTCCCCACGGTGCCTAGTGTGGGTGCCTAGGGGCGGCCCTGCTCAGCAATCAAACCAAAGGCTTCTGGGCTTTCCTGTGTTCTATTTACCTATTGTCTGTGTGACTTTGGGCAAGTTACCTCCCTGAACGGGCCCATCCCTGCCCAGCTGGTCATGGGGACCGGATGACATCCCGTATCTAAAATCCAGGGGTGTTAGGGAGGGGGAACCCCTGTGCCCCTGTCACCCCCTCTGCCTGAGTCACTGTTCAAAGGCACCAGGATCTATGTGGAGACTTGAAGGTGCAAGAGCCCTGGAGCCCCAGCAGGAGGCCCAGAGGGGCCTCCTGCTCGCCTAAGGGTCCAGCCCCCTGCCACCTGGGGCGCTCTCTCTGTTACCCACTGAAGCTGTGGCCCCAGGGCCCTTCTCCTCCTGTGCTCTCTGCACAGGGAGGTTACCATGCTCCTTTGAGTTCTTACCCTGGGGTGGATGGCAGGGCAGCCAGGAAGCCGTCCGCTCCACGGGACCTTGCTGGGTGAGTGGAGGGTAACCACAGAGGGGCTGGAGGAAGGAGTGCTGGGGGGAGGCATGCTGTGCCCAGGCCGCCAGCAGCCCCCACTCGGCCTGGTGTTACACCCGTGAAGGAGGCGGAGGCTGATGGAAGACTGCTGCTCAGGGACACGGTCAGGGCTGAGACTGGCAGAGAACCTAGTTTTCTAAACCCAGCCAGGCCCCACCTCCTATGCCTTTGAAGTTCCATTCTCTGTACTAACCTTAGCTATGTCCCTGGTGGCTTCTTCTGGGCTATGTCTCAGTTTCCCCATCTGGAAGATGGATGACTCCTCCTGACTTATTCTCTGTCATGAGCCAGACCCAGGGGCCTCAGTGCTGCCTCCCTCCGAGCCTCTGTTGGCAGCAACTGTTTATGGGGAAGTGCACCAGAGCCTGGTGGGAGAAGGAGCCCCAAGGGTAGCCCTCCAAACAGGGGGCCAGGGAGGGGCACTTGTCCATCTCAGGTGGTCTGTGATGGTGGAAGGGAAGGCAGCCCCGGGTTAGGGCGGCTCCTACAGAAAGGAGGCAGGGCATTGGTCTTCCAACTCTGCCTCTGCTTTCTGCTTGTCTCATTAACTCCCTTTTGGACCCCACCTATGCCTCCTTCCCTCTTCCTTGTAGTATTCCAGCCACTCTAGAAGTTCCCCCAAACACTCATCCATTCCCTAAATCTCAGGATGGGTGTTATTTACTCAGCCTACTGGGCACATCCCTGGCTTCACCCTATTCGACTTCAGTGCCCACTTCAAACATCACCACCTGCTCCAGAAGCAGCCCTCGTTCAGCCCAGAGTTGACTGCTCTCTCCTGTGGCCTGCACAGCTCATAAACAGGCCCTTCTGTGAGGCCACTGACCCCAGTCATCCTTGTATCAGTCCTTTAGGTGTGCACCTGCCTCTCACCCAGCACCAAGCACAGAATGATACTTACTAAACGAGTGAATTAGTGAACTGTGACAGGCAGTGTGAAGAGCCCTGGGCTAGTTGTCAGGGACCTAAGGTCTAGTCCTGGCTCTACCATGAACTTGCTGTGTGATGTTGGACCCATCCCGTCCCCTTTCTGGGCCTCAGTTTCCAAATAAGCACAATGAAGCAGATGGCTTGATGTCTCCTAAGGTGTCTTCCAGCTCAGGCACCCTGGCGTTCTGAGTTCTGTGCCTCCAGGATGGTGCTTTCTGCCAGAGGAAGAAAGAGAGTCCAAAAGGGAACAGCACATACAAAGGGCCTGTGGAGAGAGGGAGCATGGTGAGAACAAGGGCTTGAGAGAGAGCCAGCTTGGCTAACACAGACCATTAAGAGGGAAGCGGATGAGCGATGAGACTGAGGAGGCCGGGAATGGTGACAGCAGACACTGAGCATTTCCTGTGTGCCAGGAGCCATTTGAGGCGCTACACATCTGATTCTTATGACAGGCCTGTGAGGCGGGGAACATTATTATCCCACTTTATGGATGAAGGAACTGAGATACAGGGGTGTTCGGTAGGTAACTTGCCCAGGATCAGAGATTGACAGGGAGTGGTAGAGTCAGGCTGCAAATTTAGGCTGTATGACCCAGAACTCATTGCATAGCTGACTTGAGTGTAGAGCCAAAAAAGCTCTTGAACCCCACGCTAAGAAGTTCTATATTAACACTAAAAGCAATCAGAAGCTACTGATAGGTTATGCAGAGGATGATATAGTTAGATGTATCTTGCGAAGATCACTGACCGCAATATGGAATAGCAATGAATTGGAGTGGGTCCAGGAAAGTGCAGCACGCACCCATTAGGAAGCCATAGTGTAGCAAGGAATTGGAGGGGGTCCAGGAAAGTGTAGGACACACCCATTAGGAAGCCATGGTGTAGCAAGGAATTGGAGCGGGTCCAGGAAAGTGTAGCACGCACCCATTAGGAAGCCATGGTGTAGCAAGGAATTGGAGCGGGTCCAGGAAAGTGCAGCACACCCCCATTAGGAAGCCATGGTGTAGCAAGGAATTGGAGTGGGTCCGGGAAAGTGTAGCACACACCCATTAGGAAGCCATGGTGTAGCAAGGAATTGGAGTGGGTCCAAAAAGTTCAGCACGCACCCATTAGGAAGCCATGGTGTAGCAAGGAATTGGAGCGGGTCCAGGAAAGTAGCACCCATTAGGAAGCCATGGTGTAGCAAGGAATTGGAGCGGGTCCAGGAAAGTGTAACACGCACCCATTAGGAAGCCATGGTGTAGCAAGGAGGTGGAGCGGGTCCAGGAAAGTGGCACGCACCCATTAACAGGAAGCCATGGTGTGGCAAGGTGGAGGCGGGTCAAGGAAAGTGCAGCACACCACACCCATTAGGAAGCCATGGTGTAGCAAGGAATTGGAGCGGGTCAGGAAAGTGTAGCATGCACCCATTAGGCTCCATGGTGTAAGGAATTGGAGCGGGTCCAGGAAAGTGTAGCACGCCCCCATTAGGAAGCCATGGTGTAGCAAGGAATTGGAGCGGGTCCAGGAAAGTGTAGCACGCACCCATTAGGAAGCCATGGTGTAGCAAGGAATTGGAGCGGGTCCAGGAAAGTGCAGCACACACCCATTAGGAAGCCATGGTGTAGCAAGGAATTGGAGCGGGTCCGGGAAAGTGCAGCACGCACCCATTAGGAAGCAATGGTGTAGCAAGGAATTGGAGTGGGTCCGGGAAAGTGCAGCACACACCCATTAGGAAGCCATGGTGTAGCAAGGAATTGGAGCGGGTCCGTCGGGAAAGTGCAGCACACACCCATTAGGAAGCCATGGTGTAGCAAGGAATTGGAGCGGGTCCAGGAAAGTGTAGCACACACCCATTAGGAAGCCATGGTGTAGCAAGGAATTGGAGCGGGTCCAGGAAAGTGTAACACGCACCCATTAGGAAGCCATGGTGTAGCAAGGAATTGGAGTGGGTCCAGGAAAGTGTAGCACGCACCCATTAGGATGCCATGGTGTAGCAAGGAATTGGAGTGGGTCCAGGAAAGTGCAGCACACACCCATTAGGAAGCCACGGTGTAGCAAGGAATTGGAGTGGGTCCAGGAAAGTGTAGCACACACCCATTAGGAAGCCATGGTGTAGCAAGGAATTGGAGCGGGTCCATGAAAGTGCAGCACACACCCATTAGGAAGCCATGGTGTAGCAAGGAATTGGAGCGGGTCCAGGAAAGTGTCCGGGAAAGTGCAGCACGCACCCATTAGGAAGCCATGGTGTAGCAAGGAATTGGAGCGGGTCCGGGAAAGTGCAGCACGCACCCATTAGGAAGCAATGGTGTAGCAAGGAATTGGAGTGGGTCCGGGAAAGTGCAGCACACACCCATTAGGAAGCCATGGTGTAGCAAGGAATTGGAGCGGGTCCGTCCGGGAAAGTGCAGCACACACCCATTAGGAAGCCTTGGTGTAGCAAGGAATTGGAGCGGGTCCAGGAAAGTGTAGCACACACCCATTAGGAAGCCATGGTGTAGCAAGGAATTGGAGCGGGTCCAGGAAAGTGTAGCACGCACCCATTAGGAAGCCATGGTGTAGCAAGGAATTGGAGCGGGTCCAGGAAAGTGTAGCACGCACCCATTAGGAAGCCACGGTGTAGCAAGGAATTGGAGCCAGTCCACGGTGTAGCAAGGAATTGGAGCGGGTCCAGGAAAGTGCAGCACACACCCATTAGGAAGCCATGGTGTAGCAAGGAATTGGAGTGGGTCCAGGAAAGTGCAGCACACACCCATTAGGAAGCCATGGTGTAGCAAGGAATTGGAGTGGGTCCGGGAAAGTGCAGCACACACCCATTAGGAAGCCATGGTGTAGCAAGGAATTGGAGGGGGTCCGGGAAAGTGTAGCACACACCCATTAGGAAACCATGGTGTAGCAAGGAATTGGAGCGGGTCCGGGAAAGTGCAGCACACACCCATTAGGAAGCCATGGTGTAGCAAGGAATTGGAGCGGGTCCGGGAAAGTGCAGCACACACCCATTAGGAAGCCATGGTGTAGCAAGGAATTGGAGCGGGTCCAGGAAAGTGTAGCACACACCCATTAGGAAGCCATGGTGTAGCAAGGAATTGGAGCGGGTCCAGGAAAGTGCAGCACACACCCATTAGGAAGCCATGGTGTAGCAAGGAATTGGAGTGGGTCCGGGAAAGTGCAGCACACACCCATTAGGAAGCCATGGTGTAGCAAGGAATTGGAGTGGGTCCAGGAAAGTGTAGCACACACCCATTAGGAAGCCATGGTGGTTGGACTTGAGAGTTATCGTGGAAGTTTGGACCAGGGTAAATGGGCATGGTGGTGACGGAGGACATTAGATTGAACGGAGAGAAATTCAGGAAGCAAAAATCACAGAACTTGGTGATGCATTAGATATAGGGAGCAAGGGAGAAGGAGAGGGAGTTCTGCATCCTAGGGTGCAGGGGAACAGAACCAGGTTTCCAGAAGGAGAAAAGGGTTGGAGAGAAGTTTGAGGACCTGCTGAGTGCAGAGCTACTAGTGACAGCTCAGTGGTGATACCCAGTGTCAGGTGGGCATGTGGATCTGGTGAGATTTATGCCCTCTTTGCAATTGGTCTGAATGAAAGTACAGGGCAACAAGGTCCAGGGCTCCAAACTTTAACAGACCAGCAATAGAAAAAGAGTCTACGCCGGAGACGCAAGAGGAGTAACTGGAGAAAACCCTTAGGGGACGTTACAGGACGTGGGTGCAGCTGCTAAATCAGGGGCAATTCAGGTCCCAAAGGGGACATGCTGCAGAGTGCTGCCAGCAGGAGCAGGTCCGCAGGAATCAGAGGAGCAAGAATCCAGGGAAGAGCTGAGCAGTGACATGGGAGGAGGTGGGCAGAGGAAGACAGCGTGGTGTAGGCGGCTGTTTTGAGAAGCTGAGCTGTAAAGAAGAGGAACGATGGTGATGGCTGGAGGGGGGGAATGAGGACCATTTTCCTCTTTCTCCCTCCCTCCCTCTCTCCTTTTGCTCCCTTCCCTCCTTTCTTCCTCCCTTCCTCCCACCCTCCCTCTCTTCTTTCCTTTCTTCCTTCTTAATAATAGGAGGGAGTTGAAATCCCTTAAAGACATAGAAAACTCAGCTGAGAGGAGGGGAAGATGAGTAGGAAGGCTCCTGAGATGAGCTTGGGCATAGCCCCGGCACCGGATCAGAGAAAGGAAAGCAGATGCGTGCTGCGGGGTAGCTTATTTGCTTGATATTAGAAGCCGAGGGGCTTCCTGTCTGGTGGCTCTGGCCTTCTCTGACAAGTAGGGAGCAAGAAGCTCTGCAGAGAGTTGGGGACAGCAAGGGCTTGGAGGCATGAGGAACAGAGAAAGTGAGAAATAATTGTAAGAAGTGGAAAGGACTTGGCCAGGGAAATCAAGAGGATTTCTGGGAGAAATTAGGATGACAGTTAATTAATGGCTGGAGAGCCTCGCTTTGTAGGAAGCCAGGCTTCCCTGTTCTCTGACTCTCCCCACCACCACCAGAGCGCTTGGCTGCCTACACACAGAGAAGGTGCGAGGCTGGCTTCATCCAGGGCTGGGGTTTGCCAAATGCGGTAAGGCTGAGGGACAAAAGAATTTAGGGTCGTGGCAAAAAACGTTATTGGATGATAGACTATGGAACATGATATGCTAGCTATAGGAGAGAAGTCAAGACAGGACAGGATGGACGAATGGGAAGAAAGCAGAGAGGACCAAGGACAGGTGAGAAGAAAGAGCAGTTTGGTGGGAGCAGCTGAGCCGTAAAGCTGCAAGGTGAGTTGCTGGTGGAGAATGCAGTGTTTGAGGTAGTGTTTTTGGAGGGCCAATAGTCACAAATGATGACAAAGTCCAGAGCAGGACATGGGAGCAGATGGCTGACATGGAGTGAGGGGAAGGCCTTTGGCAGGAGGGCACTCAAGGAGCTGAGGGGCCAGGGTGCTGGCCAGGCCGACATCCGTGTGGAGGTGGTCCCTCCTGGATGATCACAGGGAGCTTGAGGTGGGGGAAGTCTGTGAGTCACGAGCCAAAGCCTGTGATTCATGACGTGGTGGGAACTGGCAGTCCAGGAACCACAGTAGTGAGGTGAGTGGAGAGGATCTGCAGTAAAAAAGCATGAGCTTGAAGGGAGGAGGGTCTTCTCCCTACGTCAGGTCAGCCCTGGGATGTGAGGGGTGAAGACCAGCATCCCTGTAACACAGGAGGAAATCAAGACCTAAGAGGTCAGACAGTGTGTCCTAGTAAGCAGGGGTGGAGACTGGAATCGCCCCTGCACCATGTCCTGTACTCCATGTGGGTCCAGCTGCCCGGGGGGTGGAGTGCCCTGTCCCAGGATCTCAGGTACCCACAGCAGGACACCCTCTGCTGGTGGACAAATAGGCAGGCTGTCTCCTTCCCACCAGAAGGCCTGACAAACCCATGACCCATCAAGGCCAGCAGGGGTGATTGACCACCCTGCCTTTCTCTCCCTCCCCTCTCCCCAAACAGAGGGCACAGGAGCAGGGTGAGAGCAGCGGGGAGGGCCTGCGGAGAGATGGGCAGCCTGGAAGCTGTCAGAATATGACTAACACCAGCTACTATTTATTGAGCACCTACAATATACTGTGAGTGTCTTTGAATATTCAGGTATTTTATTATCTTAGCAGCCCTATTGTGGGCATAGCTTATCCCCATTGTGCAGACCTACGAGCTGAGGCATCGGAGAGCTTAGAGAGGAACTGGCTGAGGGCTCCACCTAGCACCTCCTGGCCCCTCTTTTGCTGCTGTGGGTGTTAGGCTGGCTGAGCCAATGGGATTCAAAAGAGAGGAGCGCTGAGTGGTGGCCAGGCTATAGGGAGCGATGCCAGCCCCAGAGAGCTTTCTCGGGGCGGCGGAGGGAGAGGACACCTTTTAAAGTCCCACACCCAGCACAGTGCTGCAGGACTCACATATAGATTTTTGTCAGAATGCAGGACTTTTTAATGACAAAGGCAAGTCTGGTTTGTTTTCCTAAGTTTCTTTTGTTTTATCTCCCAATTTCTTTTTGTTGTACTAGGATTTCTTTAACTTTATTTTTCCCAACATCTTTATTACTTTTTAAAGTGTTTACTCTCATATTTTTAACTTCAAAGACCCTCACTGATTCCCTGATGATTACTATTGTCATTGCAGTGACCTCTTGTTTTATGGATGCAAAATTTTCTCTTACACCCCTTGAAGATATCAATTACAGGCTAATTTAAAAAACTCATTGTTTCTGCGTTCCGCATTGTCCTCTCCTTTGTGTCTGCTAGCTTTGGTCTCTTCCAACGGGCAGCTTCATCAAAGCCCTGAAACTCCTGGCTCTCCCTCTAGAGCTCTAGAGGGGGCTCTGAGCCGGCTTCCCTGGCTGGGTGGCGGGGGACACCCTCCAATGCCAGTGTCCGAGTGTCTTTTCCATGGGGCCTCCAGGTCTGTCTGAGATATGCCTCACAGCTCGCCTTCTGGGGACAGCCTGGGAAGGGGCGGGCTCGCCTGTTCACTCACAGACTTGCACACAGTCTCTCCCATTTCAGCCAGGCTTGATCCTGGCCCTCATCACGTTTGGTGCGTCTCTAGTGGACATGGCTGGAGTTTCTCCACTGCCATCCTAGGAGAGGAAGACTCTGGCCTCTCCCGTGCGATGTAGTATCTCCTGGCCGTCTGGGCTGAGAGACGGCACTTGGCGACAGGTGCTCTGCAACAGATGCCCGGTGGTCTGCCTGTTTCCGGGTCAGGCTTCATCCCCACCAGACACATTCAAGTCCGGAGACTTGGTCCTGGGGTGAATCCATCATATTTCCACCACTTCACCCTTCACTGGCTCTGCTCTGCCAGGCCCTCCCTCCAATTTCCATTTTCAAAATCTGGTTGTCACTTCTTATTAGCTCTGGTTTCCTCTCCCTGCTCTTTGGCCTTGAGAGTCTCTACCTTCGACATTCCTTCACTGTCTTTCAAGGAACTTGCGGAGAGAACAGACATAAATGTGTCAAAAGCAGTGCTTTTATAACATTTTGGGAAGGTGATATGTTAAAGGGACAGTGAAGACCATATTGGATAGACATCAGAGAGGCCACAGGAATGCAAAACCTACTAAGGTGGTGGAAGTGGAGGCTGTTTGTCACATCCGGGGCTTCTCCAGAGCTGGGGGGAGCCTGCCCCGGGTCTCCTGCTCTGAGGCAAGCACAGAGCTGGGGAGGCTCTGGTGACTTTAGAAATGGGAGGTGGAAAATGCAAGGAGGCCCTCCAGGTGAGGAAAGGCCCCCTGGCTCTCCCTGGACTCCCAGCTCCCACTTCCCTGTGGCGGACTCTGGACTGGGAAGCTGCTGACAGAGGGAGCCGGAGGCAGGGAGTGGGGTGGGGCCCAAAAGGGCCAAACTGGCTGAGGTTTGATGGAGGAGGCCTACCCTGGCTTTGGTGGCTTCACCTCTGCTGTGACTAAGGGAGTGCCAGAGGGGCTGATTAGCGTTATGTGAACTGCCAGCCCTGCTTCCTCAGACAGCTCATCCAGGGAAAGGGTTAACTCTGCTTCCAAAGGCGGTGGCCTGAGAGGAAGGGGAAACGGTAGTATGTGAGGATATACAGTGTTTGGGGCTAGGATGGGAGGCCAACCCTTGGCTCTGTAACTTTTCAGCTCTGTGACCTTGGGCACACCGCTCAACCTCTCTGACCCTCAGTTTTCTCTTCTATGCAATAGGCATAATGTATCTACCTCATGAGGATGAAATGTGTTTGGCACACTGCAAGCCCTCAGAATTTGTCTGTTAAAATATTGAGAGATATAAAGTCAGGGGTCTACCTGCATTCCCACCCTCCCCCTTACTGCCCACTTAACTTTTGAAACAGACTCACTGAAAGGGGAGGTACCTGCGAAAAGACCTCCCTGGTGTCTTGCTCCTTGGGTACTGTCCAGAGATTCCAGGAAGAGGTGGGTTGGGGTGGCCTAAGTGCCCAGCCCTCTGAGCCTACCCAGAAAGGATCTGGAGAGGAAGATGGGACACGTATATAAGAAATGTCTGTGTCCCCTCCGATATGCCCTACACTTCCTTCCAATCAGGGCTGCAAGTTCAGAGTCAGGCTGGGAGTCACACAAAGCAGAAAGTTACCGTTTGTATCCAGAGACTCTCATCCCTCCCGAGCAAGGCCTGGGGCTGAGAACGGCAAAGCCTGGAGTCTCGCAGTCCTGGGCCGAGAGGCATGGGACAGGTGGACCTGCTCCCTTCTGTCCGTCTGCCAAAGCTGTGCCTGCACATAGCTAGACCCTGGGAGGCCCTTGGGCTGCAGTGGGAGCTGACAAGGCCCGAAATGTAGTCGGGGAGCCCACACCACACACAGGATCACACGTGCACACGTACATGGGTTCTCGTATTGGCCCTCATAATCACACATCCTCTCTCACACAGACAAACCTGCTTCTTATGCCAGAAAACACATTTCACTCTCCTATCCCTGAAGCAACACACACACACACACCCTCTCCCTGCCTAAACTTCAGGCGAGGTGGAGGGGCTCACAGGGCATTTTGTAAAACTAGGCTGGCTGAGGACAGTGTTCAGAGACCTGTTAGGCTTTTCCTACTGATAGTCGCCTGCAGAACAAGGAGTGGCCTGCAGGCTAAGAGAATGGCTCAGCTTGTGGATAAGCATTGAGTTTGTGATTCTTTACTCAGAAGTACAGAGATATTCCCCAGGTTGTTTGGGGATGGAATAATCCCTCCAAAATGAGCAGCACCACCCCTGCGGTGACATATCATGACGTGGTCTCCCAGGGGTCCTGATCATCTGAGAGGCAGGCCCTGGAGGGTGGTTTCAAGGGTAGAGATAGGCCAGCCCAGGTCACCACCTTCCCGTGGCAGCAATCTCATGGCCATAGCGGCACAGCTCTGCCTCCATCCCACGGAGTCTGGTTTCCATAGTGGGTGGGACACAGCGGCACTTTGTGGTATGGTGGTGGTGGGCCCCACAATCCCTCCGGGAGAGAACATTTCCATCCTAGGGGTAGAGATAGCTTGAGGTCGTCAAGTAGGGCTTGGCTTTCTTGTTTGCAGGGGATGTGGATTCCCTGGGGTTTCCCTACTGATAAGCTCTACTCCTTCCTACAGCAACTCCAACTCTTCAGCTACGGAGGTCTCCAGAACCATCCCCACAAGGTCAACTGCCTTTTCATGATCCCCAGCACAGCAGACTCCAGTGGAAACCCTGCCATTTCAGAGGGGTCACAGTGCAGTCGGGGAGCCAGGCTGTGGAGTCAGGAGCCCTGGGGGTCAGCAGAAGGCTTACCAGTCACTCACTGTGGGTGTTATTTATCCTTCTGAAGTACTTACAGAGTACTTACCTGTAAAAATGGGGATTTTACGTGATAATACACCCACCCACTCCCTGGGTGATTACAAGAATGAAGTAAAATGACACATGGAACATATCGCCCTCACGCTGGGCTTCCATGTGGCAGGGAGATGGACTCCGCTGCTGCTGGTTTCTCCTGCACATGGAGTGGGCTTTGGGGCCCTGAGGCCAGGCACCCCAGCAGAGGTCTCACTGGGAGGGTAGAATGGTGTTTAAGCCTTGCTGGACAGGACTGATTTGGGTATGGCTGGCATCCTCACCTAAAGTGAGCAGTCCAACTGGTTGTTCCGTTCCCTCGGAAAGGGGAAGTGTGGGCCCAGGGCCCATGCCGCTCTGCAAAATGTCTGTTACCCCACTGCAGCGAGACAAGAAAGAAAGTCTTCAGAAAATTTCTTACAAATTTGACATTGCTACATCCAAATGGCATCTAATTCTCTTTATTTAGGTTTTAAAATACCAGTTTCCTAGTGATTCATTTTTGTTGTATTTTTTTTTTTTAAGTATTGATCTGGAACAGACCTGGGGGGAAAAACACTATTTGTTCACAACATACAGTTTGAGAAGCACTGACCTTGATAACACAAAGCCATCTTAAAATTAACTATAATTAAGGAGGGATGGGAAACAACCTTGACAGTGCTTATTACAAAAATTAGCCACAAATCGCATGCTGGCATATTGTCAGCATTTCGTTTATTCCCCAAGGGCAGAAACTTCAGTCCCCTTCTCTCTTGCCCAGACCCCAGTGTGTGTGCTGAGCTCTGGTGCCTGGTTGGAAGTTCACTGCTTGGAGTCTCTGCCCTCAGCCCATCCCAGCACCTCCATCTGGGTTTCCCATAGCATGGCTGAAGGAGTTCGGTTGTAGGGCCTTTTCTCGCTGTGCTAGCACCAGCCCAGGTGTGGGGGTCAGGCAGCTGGAGTGGGGGCAGCTCACAGGTCTGGGCTCTGGGACCCAACAGAGTTTTAGGGGGAGAGGGACAGACAGGCACAGCAAGGCCCCTCAAGGGGACTGGGTGCAATTCCTTTACATACATCCTGGGCTCTGCTCCCTAGAGGACCAGGAGGGGTCAGGAGGTCCAAGCTGCTGGCCTAGAGCAGAGAGCCACAGGGAGAGGCTGACGTGAGGCTGGGGCCTGCGTGAGCTCAGGGGGACAGCTATGGAACCCACATTTCCTATTTGCTCCCAGACCTGTAGGGTGCACAAATGCCATCCAGAACTGGCAGACCATCTCAGCTTAGTGGTTAGCCCATTTGCTGCCTCCTCCTTCAACATGGCTTTAATATAAAATGTTTACAGTAGTAGTCTTAAATGTGTTTTATATTCAGTTACTTCCTTTTGGGGAGCAAACAGGGCATAGCTTAGAAATAAAGAAAACTGAAGTATTTGCTGGACACTCAGCTTGCCTCTTCTCGGCTCTGCGTGGCTTGTCCATGGAGTCCTTGCATCAGGCACCCCCACTGGACTGGGAGCTCCATGTTGATTCATCTGTGTTCCTTGGGGTGCCTGACACACTGGCTTGCACACAGTAGGGCCTCAGAAAACACTCATGAAATATATAAAAGCTAATGAAAAGCTTGTAGTAGTAAAAATCAAGAAAGTGGCTGAAAGACTTTACTTCCTTTACTTACTTACGATCCAACTCTGGCCTCTGAGAGCAATAATTGGGACCCCCTAATAAGCTATGTGAAGACTCAGTGAAGAGCGGGAATTATCTAGGTCACCCCAAACCCCTGCCTCCCTGACTCCTGGGATGTTTCTTCCCTTCACATTGAGGGTTATCAAGACCAATCTGGAAGGTACTTCACCTGCAAGGCTGAATAAATTACCTATAATCTTTGACAGCTGCAGAGTGCAAGGACCCAGAGTGGACAGTAACCCAAGCCAAGTGTGGCAGGAGATGCAGGGAAGGGAGGCCTGGGGTGTGTGCACTGAGGGTGTGTGGAGAAAATGAAGGTTCCTATGACCAGGATTCTCACCTGGCCCTGGTCGGCTAGCTCACTACACATGTGTGGCCAATACGTTGTTATTGACTCTATATAAAGAGCTCCACCCAGTGCTCTGGTGACACAGTGGCACCGTGCAATGCTGCAGCAAAGCAGAGGCTGAGACAGCTGCACGGGCAGAGAGGCCCAGAGGCAGAGACCGGCTTGCTGCACGCAGACTCACTCTGAGTGGATGGGATTCTAGTGATTGACCTGCCACTGTGGGAATAAAGTTGAGCATAAACTCTTTCACCCCAAGAACGTTCCATTGTCGTTCTTCGGTCTCATTGAATCCATAGTGAATTGTCCAGGGATGAAACCCATTGGCAAGACAGGGTGGCAGGAGATTAGGGGAAGCGAGGCTTGGTGTGAGGGTGTGGGTGTGTGCGGGGGGCGGTAGGGTGGCTGTGAGTCCCGCTCCTCGGCGCCTGGCATACTGTGGAGAAGAGAAGTGTTGCATGGTCCAGAATTCATGACAACCTGCCGGGAGGCCCTTCCCACCCTAGACCTGCCTAGGGCTTTGATTATGATCTAAAGTTGGATTTCAACTAGAATAAGCCCCTAGCATAAGAAATCTAAAGCCTTTCCCACATGTCTAAGCCACTCTCATTTCTCTCATCTGATCCTCTCATTCGCTTTGTGTACCCGGTGTCATGTTCACGTCTGAAGCATGAGTCGTTGCAGGCACTCACTCCTCTTTAAAGAGAGAACTTGGAGAAATCTGAAAAGAGGTACAAGACATTAAATGCCTGTTCTGGGCCAGGCATCGGGCCTTGGCCCTGGATTTGCAAAGGAGCATAACCACTCTTGCCCGGCGTGTCTCACCGTCCAGTTCCCACCTGTAACCAAGTGACGTGTGGGGCCCTGAGCGGAGAAGCTTCTGAGGAGGTGTAGTGTGGCAGAATTCTGAAGGTTGCATTGGATTCTGCCAGGTGGAGCGGGCGAGATGGACCCCATAGGTAGGGGTAGGCAGCGCACACGTGCGGGGTGGGTGAGCTATCTGTAGTTTTCCAGGAAATGGTGATGTGCCGAGGATGTCTCCTTGGAGACATAGCGACCCGTCTGTAGGTAGTACTGCTCAGTGGACTCTGAGGCCCAAGATCACCAGGATTACCTGGGACGCTTGCTAGAAATGCAGACCCTAGATCGCCTTAGAGGGTGACAACCACAGCACCCGACCGGGGCTGTGGGCCTGCGAAGTGCCTGTGGCCATACGACGCAGGACTCATGGTCATGCCCCCCTCAGATGCACTGATGGAACTCGGGTAGCATGTGAGTCCAGGTGACAAGCAGTCAGGTATGGCTCTGAGACACCTGCCTCAGCCTACAGGGCTTGATGATCTGAAAGGTGGTGGTTAACAAGGGACGGATCAGTTATCTCTAGGCTCCTTCCTGGGGCATTGGACAGGTTAATCTAGAATAACCAGAGCTGTCCAGTATGGTAGTCATGAGCTCGCGTGTGGCTGTTTAAATAGAACATTATCATCACAGAAACCTCTATTCAATATTGCTGAAGAGAAAATGAATTCTATTCTTACCTATGTTACTCAGAAATTTGACAGTGGGTCTCTTGCATGTGTTGGGATAAATGCCAGCCCTGAATGACAAAACTCGGGGTTTGTGTCAGATACCTGCACGGCCAGACTATCTGTTGGTCAGTCTGGTCGGGGAAAGAAATGGAACTGCTTAGTAAACATCGTCTGTGCGGGTGGTAACACTGCTAGCTTATTAAAAGATTCCCTTTTTTAGCTACTCAGTCATTTCCCAAACATGTGTGGGGTACCTGTTATGTCTCAGCACCATGTCTAGACACTGGGGATACAACAGTGACAGGACAGATGTGGTTCTCACCCTTGCAGAGCTTGCAGTCCTGTGTGGTCGGGTGCTAGCGCCACAGATGAAACACTGAGCATTAGCAGGATGGCTTCGGGATTTGCTCCTAGGATGTATTCCAGCCACCTGCGTGTGCTCTCCAATAAAGAGACACAGCACGATTCTAAAGATCCCACATTGTGTTTCACAGTAAGCAATGCACAGCTCTGCCCCTAAAAGTCCTAGCATTTGCTAGGGGGCTCTGAAACCCAGCGGGCCAGCCAGAGCCATCTGGACACATTTAGAGCAATGGAGGTGAGAGAGGAGTCCTGGAGGCAGCCTGGGCGGCCCCAGCGAGCGCTCCCGGGGCAGCGGGGATAAACAAATGCCGAGTGCCTGGTGAGATGGTTGGGCTGCAGGGGCTAATGCACAGAGGTTCAAAGCTTTGAAGAGAGTCTGCGGAGCAATAATAACAAATGACTTTGATTTAATTATGTACCACAGACTTTCTAACTGACTTTTGAGAGAGACAGTCCTTCTGGGATCCAAGTCTGGCAAGAATTTGCCATAGGTGCTTTTTTTCAGGTTATTTTACAGACTGACATTTTTGTTAGACTCAGGAAATAAACAAACCCTTTGAAATCTATGTGTGTGTGTGTGCTTATGTGTGTGATTCCAATTTTCTAATTTTAAAGTAGCATAGTTTGTGCTTGATTATAATGTATATTTCACCTCATAGCCAACAGTCTTTTTGAGTGTCACTCATTTGTTCTCAGAAAAATGTATAAAGAGGTAGGTTGAAAGTGTTTTATGAAAAACAGTGGTCCTTCTCAATTGGGTGGGGGGCTCTTTTGGTTTATATTTAAGGCAACTAGTAAAGGGATTGCATGGTGAAGAATGCAATTATTTGTGTTGAGAATGGGCCTACTGTTACCCAAATCTTCAATACTCTTCTAATGAGCATTTCTTGGAGACTTAGTGTGTCTAGCATTCCTCTGGCTGCAGGGAAAACACAAAGGGAAGTAAGGAAAATTTGATTTGGTCTCCACAACTTGCAGATTCCCAGGAGAGACAGGCATAAATCAGGCTGTGTAGGCAGGAGAGATTTCCCCTCAGGGAGTGGAATCTTGGGAAGGCTTCTAGAGGGAGGGGGCCTTGGAGCTGAGCCTGGCATGTACAATTGTCAACTGGCTCGTTGCACAAAGGACAGGACTTCCCTAAACTCCCCTAGCTTGTTCAGGCCTGTGGGCTCCATCCTGTACTTTGGAAATTGCCTCTAAATTGAACTTCTTACATATATATTTTATACTTTTAAGAATTCAGTCAGGGCACATGGAGATTTACAAAACTCTAAAATTTCATCTGTTTCTATAATAGATTTGAGAAATATTTCTTGGGGTGAGGTCTTTATTAATAAAGTCTATGCCACAGGCCTGAGCTTGGGAAGCAGGTATATAGTGACTACTCGTGCTGTCGCATCAGAGACACCTGGGTTTGAATCCTGGCTCTGCTCCAGGGAGATCTTGGGCAAGTTCCTGAACTTTTCTGTACTCATCTAGAAAACAGTAGTCAAAATGCCTATCTTGTGAAGTCCATTCGTGGTTGGAATTTAATGACATACTCTGGTGAATTTCTCAGTGTACTGTCAGGCACGTAGGAAGTGCTTGATTAACGTTGGCCAAACTACAGCTGAGCCCCTGGCTTCTCGATCTCCTCCTGTCTTCACTGGCCTACCCTGTCCTGTGGTCACTTCCAATACGGTACCAACTAGGGGAAAGCAAAATGTTTTGGGTGGGGGATAGTTGGGGCAAAAGGCTTTTCAGAGGTTTTTTTAAGTAAGAGCCTAGAGGAAGCTACTTTTCATGAGGAAAATTCTGGCCTATTTTGTCAAAAACGCTTGTCTGGGTAATCCCACTCAATGTGACAGGGACAGATCCATGTCTTCCTTCTCCACTTCCAAATAGCCTGTGCTTACCTCGATTCAGCCCTTGTCACACCACAGTGAAATGGCCTATTTACAGGTTGGTCTCCGCTCTTTGACTATGAGCTCCTTAAGGACTGTGACTGTTTCATTAATTCAGCAGCAAGCCCAGTGCCTGGGACAAAGTCGATGCTCAATATTTTATGAACTGATGGATGAGTAAAGAGTTTAAATCTGAACCAGAGCTCTGGCCAGGCACCAATATCTGGATTCTCCTTTAGTTCACTTAAATAACAGATAGGAGGCAAACTAAGAGTATTTATTCAGTATGTTATAATTTATTATCCTAGAAAAGCTAGTAGCATTTCCTTAAGTGGGCAAAACTGTAAAACCCAGAGAACTGTAGGGTTGAGTGTTAGCTATGTTCTATCCAGAATACATCCTATTTTATCCTAGCTCATCTAAGTTCTATATTTGGGTGATTAAGAAAAATTATGATGTTCTCCAAGCTTGTGGAGAACAATTCAGCCTATCTGCCTCTCCTCAACTATTAGACCTAAAACGGGGAGGAGAGAAGGATGTCTGTGAAAGGGCAGCTCAGGTTGGGTGTTGAACCAGGGGGCAGAAGGAAGAGGAATTTCCAGGGCCATGGAGGTCACTGACTGATGAGTGTCCAGAGGAAGGAATACCTTCGTGGCCGTATGCTCAAGCAAGGCCGTGTCAACACTTCCTGGGGCCCCCACTTCAGTGTGAATTCATCATGGCTGGTCACTCACTGATTCACCCTGTGCAGTAACCAGTAGCCATGATTCATTCATTCAACAAATACAGGGAAATTCCTGTATGTAGTATAGAAGGGCCCATAAAGGTATGTCCTACTTTAAACTTGTCCTCAAGGAGCTTGTAGCCTAATAAAATAACGCAGGTTACTAGATGTACACATAATAGGTGTAACGAAAGGTAGAAAATGAAAAGTTAAAAAGAGTCAAAGGGTCAAGGGAGGCCAGGAGAGTGGGATGTCACGGCCACTGGGAGGTAGCATGTCAGTGGGACTGACAGCTTCAGAAGTAAGCAGGTTCAAATCCCACAATTTCCGTTTCCTAACTGTATGACCTTTAGTGAGGTACTCAACTTCTCTGGGCCTCAGTTTCTTCCCTTGTTGGATTTTTGTGTGCGTTAAATGAGAAAAAATATATACAGCCTTGGCACAGAGCCTGACATGCAGGTGGCCAGTGCTTCTGGGCTCGATGCCAAGGGCCGGTGTACCTGTGGAGCATTAGAAATCACAGATGTCCAGGTGTGTCAGTCAGGGTTATGTGGTTATAAACATAAAACTTACTTTGGCTAGCATGTAGCAAGGAAGAAATTTATTGGGGACATAGACTGCTCACAGAATTGAAGGAAACAGAAGAGCCAGGCCTGGGAAAGGGCTGCCAGGGTGCCTCTTGGGTATGAGTGGGCATAATGGGCAGTTACATGCAGGGGGTCTTGCTGGAGGAAAATCAGCTCCTGTGAATTTTCATTCCTGTTCCGTATGCCTGGGATTTGGGCTCTGGGAGAGTCTGGGTGGCCTTGCTGGGTCCCACGCCCACGTCTTGGTTAGTAGGGTGGGGAGCAACCCTCAGTGACACCCCCTCAAAGCAGAGTGTGGTGATGCTTTGTTTCTCAGGGAGAAATGAGGTGGTTTCACGGGAACTGACCAAGAGTGGTGGGCAGATTAGAAACGCAGTTGCTCACAGCACAGTGTCCACCCTCTACCTGCACAGTGGGCATCTGTGCCCACAGCATGGGCAAGTCTACTTTTCAAAAGCACTGCAAATAATTCAGGGATGCACCCAAAGCTGAGAATTCCCAAAAAAGGCATTAAAAAGGGAGGAATGTCATGAATTCTTAAGGCAGGATGGGGTGGTAGATACAAACTTGAATAACACGTATTTTTTCAGAACTTGAAGTCCATTATGAAAACTGGCATAGCCGGATTGTGCTAAGTGTGATTTGGCCCTTTTGCCTTCAGGAGGTGGAGATAAACAATATTCTCATAGCTGCAAGGATATGTGCAAGGTTTTGAGGGAGCCCGGGCCTTTCCCAGAGGAGTCTTGGCGTCCACACCAGCTGCACCAAGGTCAGAAGGGGCGCGCCCACTGACCCAGGAGAGTGGCCATCCCTACACTGGGGGTTATTGCCCCTCCCCGTGGCGCCTCAGCTTGCCAAGAGAAGGTCTATAAGCATTCCGGTGACTGCCGCCTCCCTGGTTTCTGAGCTAGACTTTTCCACAGGGGGCTTGGGCATCTGCCAGGTGACCCGTGGGAGTAACCTGCACTTTCTGAACTTTTCCGTAGGGTTGGGGAGGGAAGAGGGAGCAGCAGACCTGGAAGTCGTCCAAGTGAGATGGCATCATGGGAATGCGCCTGGCCGGCTCTGGGAGGCTGCCCAGCCCTGCTGGACGTGAGCTTCAGGCTCTTCAAAGGACCAAACATTGCTCTAGACATTTTACTCCAAGTCCATTAATCCTGATGACAAGTTCCAAAATTTCCAAGAGATTGCTCTTTGCCAGATCACATGGATCAATAGCCTGACATTAACAACTCAGTTTGGCTTTTCTGTGTATAATTGGTACCCAAATATAGCTAAAGAAAAAAACGGAGAAGAGGAAAGAAAAGGAAAAAAGAGAGATTTTTTTTGGGGGGGGCTTCTTCACTAACTTAAAAATTACACAATGCATTCATCGCTCCTATTATCCAAAAATGTCCATTTGGAGCAAGCCTGGCCCTCTCTTTACAGCCATCCTACCCGCTCCATGAAGTCTCCCCATGCTGATCCAATCAACAGTGAGCTCTTGGGTCTGGAAATCCTATTGTACCTTCTGTCTTCACCAGGAGAGCCCCTGGACAGGATTAGGTCACAAGAGAAGGGTGTGTGGGGACACTTTCAGCCCCTCTTTTTGTATAGCCTTTAAAGTTCAGAAAGTATAGATTACTATCTCCAGAGATATTGACTTTTTTATCCGTATCTTTCATTGCCCAAAGAGTTGATCCCTTAACGAGATGTTATTTGGTTCCGTCTCTGGTTCCATTTCACTGAAGAAAGTAAATTTTCATGAAAGTTTTCATGGGAATTGATAACTGATCATTTTTATCTTCCTCAGAATGAAGGGGAAGGACAGTGCTTAATCCAAAGGTATAAATCTTCAGTCCTGGAGTTTCAGGCAGCATCACTGGCCTGGAGGAATTATTTTGACTGGGGAGGAAAATTAAAATACCGGTTTGGTTACAAAGTCCAAAATGGTAGTGACTTAGTCAAGGTAGAGGTTTCTTTCTTTCTCACATAACTTTCAAGCATGGACAGCTGGGGCTAATATGGTAGTCCACAGTCCAAACAGCTCTCTCCCTCTCTGGTTGTTGTGCTTCCACCTTGTGGCCCAGGAAGACGGTCCCAGGTCCAGCCACCACATCCGTGCTACTCCAGGCAGCAGGACCAGAAGAGGGGAGGGAACTGGCTGGCCTGTGCTTTTTAGTGGCCCAAATTGGAAATGACAGACTGTTTTTTTCTCACATTCTATTTTCTAAACCTTCACCAAAGGACCATACCGACTTGCAAAAGAGTCAGGAAAATGGAGTCTTTAGTTGGGCAACCGTATGTCCAGGCAACACTCTGTTACCACAGAGGACATGAAAGATGGATGTCGGGGTGACCACTTGCAGTCTCTGCCACAGGAGGCCTTCCTGCACCTTCAGTTCACGTGCTTCAAGTGACTGCTCACCCTGAACAAGGCTGGTTCTATAACTTCATAAAGAGTTTAACTTCTGACGTTCAAGCAGGTCTGTCCCCTCTGTAGGCCCTCTGCGTGAACGCCTCCACCATGTCCCTGCTGCCTAACCCAGAGACCCGTTGACTTTACTGGTACTCTGTTGCCCTCATACATTGGCCACCAGGTCCTGCTGTCCCTCCTGCAGAGTTTTCTTCCACATCTGGCTCCTTCTCTCCCATTGTACCACCGCTGTCTCAGTTCAGGGTTTCAACATATCTTCTCCTTCCCTCTGTTCATTCAGTAAGTAATTAGTGAGCACCTACACTGTAGCAAGTAGTAGTGTAGTTGCCGGAGATAAAAAGATGATCCTTGCCCTTCAGTAGCTCATAGAGGAACCTGGGAGACAAAACAAAATACTCATGTGATGAGAGGGTGATATACAAACTACTGAAACCCACTATTTCTTCCCAGGCCACCACCCCGCTTCATTCTCATGCATTCTCTTCATTTCTCCGGAGTTATATTCCTTAAAAAGAAAAATGCCTGATTATGTCACTATTCTCTCTTTAAAATCAACTCTCACCTGCTCCCTATTCCCTTTTTTAGTTAATATATGGAAGGCAGGAGTGATACTCAAGGTTTTAACAAATAATATGGCATGAACACCAGCCAACTAGCAGATAAGGCTGTGCTAATATGGATTAACGACACAGCCCTGTAGGAACCCAGAAAGTTCCTCCTCCTTTGGCCCAAAACCTACCTCCCCCTCCAAAGCCCATGTGCTCTGGCTGTTCTGAATGCCGTCTGTTATCCTAACATGCCGTCCTCTTCCATGACTCTGAATTTTGACTGTACTTTTCCTTCTGATAAAATGTTCTTACTCCCTTCATGGCAAGTTTTCATCCTCCCCCTCTTCTTCCTATCTGCTCCTCCCCTTCCTGATAGCTGATATTTTGTGAATAATTTCTACATTTCAGGCACTATTCTTAACACTTTACGTCCTGTAAAAATTTATATGATTCTCACAACCATATGGTCAGAGTACTATTATTATTTCCACTTCAGAGATGAGAAATCAGGCTCAGAGAAGTTAAATCAATTGCTCCTGGTACCCCACTCAAATGTCATTTTCTCTGTGAAACATTTCCAGACATACCTAGGCAAAGTTAGTTGCTTTTCGGTTTGTGTTCCCATAATACCTTGTGCCTATTTATTTACCTCACTGTATTATAAACCATCTGTCTACATCTCCCTCTTCCTCAATCATAGACGATAAAATCTCCAGAACTTGGCATATGATAGGCACTCAATGAAAGTCATCGAATGTTGAAGGAATGCTAAACTCCAAGTAAATGCCTCTGTGGTTCCCCACAAACCTTTTATCAACAATTTCAATGATTCCCTAAAAGTATCTTTTTAATTTTTCCACATTTATTTCACCAGGATAACATTACTTGAAAGAAGAGGAGGCAGCCATCAATGTAGTATGAATTTAGGAGTTTCTAGAAAAATAAATACATTCCTTAAAAATAAATTTCTACTTACTGACTACCTAGAAGCTGACTGGCCAGAATAACAGCTCTTTGATTTCAGGCTCTAACTGCTATTGGAATCCAAATCTACCTTAAACATCCAGCACCATAAGCTGTTGGTCTGCATGTACCCCTTCATGCGGACAGTGGCTGGCGAGGAAGCTTTGCCAGAGGGCCGACAGAGCTGGCAGGAGAGCGCTGCACGCTTCCCTGGGAATGGAGTCCCAATGAGAAGCATGGCTGGGGAGGAAGAGGGACAATCCTCACCAACCCAGAGCCAGCTGACAGGGAGAAAAGCAGCTTTATCAGATTGTCTTCCTCCTGCGTCACACTCTCCCAGGGACCCAGCCACGGCCCAGCATTGTCTTCATTAAGGTCTTGAGAGCCGGGAAAAGAGCCAGCCTCTGTCAACTTCCATGGGACCTAGAATCTCAACACGGCTCTTCCTAACCTTGGCAGTCTCTCTCCATTGGTTTTTATATTCTAAATGGTTAGCCAGCAAGAACACTGAATTTTCACACAATAATTTGCACAGGAGATGATGTGGAGCCCTCATTAATGATCAGAAGCTCCTTCAAGGTGATGTTGAATGCCGTGTTTGAGAAGATCTCTGTCCCCCAGGAGGATCTGAACCAGTACCTGGCGCATGGCAACATCAGTCCTGATTCCTTCTGACAAGCCACACCCAAGCTAATCAAAAAGAAAATGAGAAATGATACAGAACTGCTTCATTTTCTTTAAAGATGGCACTGTACACTCACACAGACTAATACCCACACCCCTGTATAATGGAAGTCACTATGGAACCATAATTTTGTATCCTCATCCTTAATATAAATAACAAACTCTTTTCATTTTTACAGTCTTCATAATGATAATTATAAATGACAAACTATTCAACCCAGAAGATGCGTCATGATTAAATTAGATATTCCTCGATAGTTGAACACTTTGGCTGTTGATTTTTTTTATAATTATCAGATTGCTAAAAATATATATATATAAACAAAATGACATTTCACTGCTAGGCACTTCAATTTGCATCTCTAACCCATAAGAACATTTTAAAATATCAGTATCAAAATCACTCATAACAAAATTAACATTTATTCCTTAGTATCATCTAATATCTGGTCAATATTGAAAAGTTGCCAATAATCCCCAAAATGTCTTTTTACCACCTATTTGCTCAAACCTAAATCCAGATGAAATCCATGGGCTGCATTTTGTGGTTAAGGCTCTTGAATCCATTTTAACTTGGAACTCTCCCTCCTGTCCCAATTTTTTTCCATTCCATTGACTTGTTGAGGAAACTGGGTCATTTTCAATTAGAATTTTCTGTATTCTGGATTGCTTCCTGGAAATGGCATTAAACATTCTCCCAATCCTGGCATTTAAATTAAAAGTTGGATCTTAATCACATTTTTAGTAAAAATACTTTATAGGGGACCGAATTTCATACTGCATCAGAATATACATAAGATAAAATGTTTGCACCAAAAATGATGATAAGCTTAATTGATCAGTGTGCTTAAGTGATGATAGCTTGATCTGTCTATTATAAAGTTGTATTTTCACCCCTTTAAGCCAGCAAGTAATCAGTGGGGTAACGTTCTAGCATCCGGCAAATATCCGTTTCCCTTCAGTCTTTCCTCTAATGATTTTAGCATCCATTGCTGAACATCATCTAAATCAAAATCTCATTAGGAGTTGCAAAATGTCAATTCTGTTTTTATCTGTTCACTGGAGTTCTTTTGAGATCATCTCTTTCTTTCTAATTTATTAGTAGGAATTCTTTTATAAAGAAGAGAGTCCCTTGATTAACTAGGGTTATTTAGTGATTTTATATTTTAGTTAATGTCAGTGTGTAGCAAACCACCCAGACTGTGGAGCAAAAGAATTTTATATGCTTGAGGATTCTGTTGGTAAGTTGTTCAGAAAGGGTACAGTGGAGACGACATGTCCCCATTCTGTGACCTCTGGGCTTTGACTGGAAAGATTTGAAGGCTGGGATGACTCAGTAACTTGGATGCCTGAATGATCTGGAAGCTCCTTCACTCTTGTTTTTCTCAGACCAGAATGACTTGAACACTGAGGCCAGCTCGGACTGTTAGCCAGCGTTCCTACATAGGGACAATGTGTATGGCTTGGGCTTCCTCACAGCATGGTGGCCTCAGGGAAACTGAACTATTTTTCTTAGATAGTCAGGACTCCAGAATGAATGTCCTAGCACACATGGCAGAATGGCTTCTCCTTGGAAATTGCAAAGTATCATCATTTTCTCCATAGTCTATTAGTCAAAAAAGTCACAAGCCTGCCCAGAGTCAAGGGAAATGGTCATATTCGTAGAAGAGCATGTGAAATGAGAAATAGTGGGACCCTTTGGGAAATACAATCAGCCACAACCTAACATACAGTTCTTACAAGAAAGGAAAATAAATTTCTAATTCTATCCACTTACTTATCAATATTCAGAGTAAGAAACCAGTGTAATAGATATCTTGAATGGTGACAAATTAAGGTGTTTTTCTGAGAGGTGAGGCTTTCTCATTTTTGCCTAACATTATTTAACACATTGATTTTTTAAAATAGTCATTGTGTTTCAACCCACCCTTTTTGATACACAGATTGCCCCAGCTTTGACTCATGGGAGTCTATTCAAGTTGCCTTCTGTTGGAAGGAATCCTTCTATTTTTTTCCCCCCTCTAGCCATTTCTCCTAGGAACTCCAATTCCTTTTAATGGAAAATGATATTTAGAAACCAAATCTGGATACTAAGGATGTTCATTAATACAGGGCTGGTGGTGTTTCAAGGGACAGAACAAAGACAGACCTTTAAACACTTTAAAAATAAAGAATGCATATATATATATGTATGTATGTGTGTGTGGTATCTTTAGAAGTTTAAGTTTATACTAATATTTATAACTCAAATTAAATATTATAGGATTTTTACCTAATATCTTTGATTTCATACTTTTATATCTTGTCTCTTACACTTATCTTGACATGAATCTTACACTATAAAACTATTTTAGAAAACAAAAAAATCAGTTCAAAATAGCAATGCTAAGGTCAGTTCTAACAGTAGGGAATGATCAAAAATAAAGCTGGAAATTTCTCTGAAGCTCTTTGTTGTTATTATGCTTATTTTATTTATTTTTAAATTTTGTCCTTAGAAGAAATCACTCTAAGCTTGTATAGTAAATTGAACTGTGTATAATAAGTGAATAAATCTTCCAAGTATACTCAGATGAATCTTGCTTCCTTCTTGCCGCTTTACCACCTCTCCCTCTCACACTGCAGGTAACCATTTTTACTAGATTTCAATGTACTTCCAGTGTTTCTTTTTTGCTTATATCCATACATACGTGTTTATATTTGGAAGTTGTATTTGTATATACATGCATGTATACATATACACATATATATAAACATGTTTGTATTTATACCCTCACCTCTCTACACAAACAGGAGCATGTAATTTCTTTTCTCTGCATCTTGCTGTTTTCACTTAACAGTATATCCTGAAGATCACTAGACTACAAGAAACTCCTTCTCACCTTTCTCATGGCAGCATGTACTGCAGTATGGGTTTACCAGAGTTTATTTAATCAGTCCCCTTATGATGGAGGTTCCCGTTGATTCCAGTATTTTTATTGATTTAAATAAAGCCACAATTAATTACTTTGTGTATATGTCATTTTGTTTTTGTTTTTGTGTACTGTATCTTTAGAATCCTAAAACTAGGACTGCCAGGTCCCAGGGTCAGCATATCTGTGTTTTTGCTGGATGTTGCTAATTCCCCTCCATGGGGCTATGCTATTGCATTCCTGAGAGCAAGGAAGGGAAGCTGGTCCCCAAACTTTTGGATATCAAATTTCTGGGTATTTGCCAATCTGATAGGCAAAAAATGGTATTTTGGTGTACAATTACTTTGCATTTCTTTAATTGTTTATGTGTGCTTGAGCGACTTCAGTATGTTTAAAGGCCATTCTTATTTTATGAGTCTTATCTGTTTATGTCTTTGGCTCGTTTTTCTATTGAGTTGTTGTGCCTTCTTCCAATATTTAGAAGTGTGTTTTGCCAGGCAAAAATTTGTTTTTCCTTTGGATGTGATTGAATTTATGAATATTTCCTTTTATTGATCATGAATTTAAGCCAAATTAGAACGGTTTTTCTCATTCCCAGTTGTAGGAATTCATGCATTTCTCCACTATTCTTAGTTAACAAAGAATTTCACTATTCCCCTATAAAGCTGGAAAACTTTCATTATCATAAATGATATGTTTATAAACATCCTTGTTCATACAGCTTTTCTTTCTCCCATGTTTCAGATTATCTTCTTAGGATAGAGGCTTATAGTGGAATTTCTGGGTCAAAGAACACAAAACATTTAAAGATCTTGGTACATAATTCTAAATGAACAATAAATCTTAATACCATACCATATTTAATTGATAACAAATCCTGACCCTTGATCATGGACAAAATGTTCAGTCTCCTTCTCAGTTTTCATACTTCAGAGCTTGCGTTACAATTATAGTGAAATTCCCTGGGGGCACACCTGCATAGCCAGAATATCCCTGTATCTTACCAACTACATGAGTACGAATGGATTCTTTTTACCTACTTACACCTGATTTGTTGACTTGTTCCCCTCATTGTCATACTACTCAGTTTCTGTATCAAAGCCTCCTCAACTAATCTGAGGGGTGGAGTAGTCACAGAGTATCCTTTGAGGAGCAAGGGTTCTTCTCTGGCCACCTGTGTGTGTCCACGGCCAAGGAGCCCCTGGAGATGTGCCTCACCATTGCCTATGGAGAAGGTGTCTTCGCTGAGAGTGTCACATCACCTCCCTGGACTGCCTCCCCACTGCTCCCCCCAGTCACCTGATGGCTCTGTGCCCTTTGTCCTCAGGGCACCAAAGCTGTACCATGCTCTTTGCAGAATTTGTACCTCCCCTACTTTGTCACCAGAGTCCTTCGTGGCTCTGCTCGTGCTGTGGGTTACAGAGGCCCTCACTCTCACTTGCATTGTTTGTCCTTTCCATTGCCCTGTCTGTCCATGTATGGGTCTGTGAGCCCATCACAAAGCTTCCCCATCCATGCCTTCCTGGGTCCCCTGCATATAAACTCATGCAATCAAATGTGGGAAGTTGGGTCAAGGTAGAGAGATGGCTCACTGATGTATCTGATATAACAGACTGAACCCAAATTTTCTGCTCTATGTACTACTTCATGAGATGGATATGGAAGCCATATAGGGTAGACTATCTGTATTCAACTAACAGATGTACTAAATGACTAGGCATTATTCTAGGTACTAGGGATTGATGGTAAAGAAAAAAAATCCTTGCCTCGTGGCGTTTACATTCCAGTGGTGAGAAACAGATAATTAACAAATGCATAAATAACATTACCACAGAGAGTTACGAGCCCTGCAATACTGTAATAACTGTATGGTGACATATGGTAATAACTGCATTATGGTGGTGAGCATTTTGTAATGCATATGATTGTCAGATTACTATGTTGTACACTTAAAACTAATATAATACTGTTCGTCAACTATTACTTCAGTAAGAAAACAAACTAAAGATTAAAAAAAAAAGTCAAGGAAAGGAGTTGAACAGTGAGGGGGGAGGATGTGGCTATTTTAGAAAGGCTAAGGAACATCTGCAAAGGAAGTGATGAGAGACAGAGAGGTGCACTTCCCCAGGAGACGCCCAGCAAACGCAAAGGGCCTTGGGAGGTGAGAAGGCGACGCACTGAAGCGGCAGCACAGGGGCGGGTGCGTGGGCTGAGCAGGGAAGGGCGAGAGAGGCTGGAGATGGGTCAAAGAGGAAGCCAGGGGTCATGTTGGCCTTGTAGGTAAGCGCTGTGGATTTTATTCCAAGTGTGATGACAAGTCTCTGGGGGGTTTTGGACAGCAGAGTGATTATCCTAAAATACATTGAAATAAGGTTTTTGTAGTTACTGTGTAGTGAACAGTCTGAAGACAGACAAAGATGGAATCAGGGAGCCCAGTTAAGGGATTGCTGTAGTGGCCTGGACTAGATTTTCTAGTACAAGTCAAATTTAAAATATTCTATCCACTTTCCTCTTAGAACTTTAAGACGTTGTTCATTTATTCAACTGGCATTTATTGGACGCCTACTGTGTGCCAGGTACTATTCTGGAGCTAAGAACACACTAATAAATAATCCAGATACAAATATGAATCTTTGCTTTCATGGAGATTTTGATCTTGGTGTCAGGGGAAGACAAACAATATAAATAAACAAAATGTTTGTTAAGTTAGGAAGGGATAAACTGCAAGGAGGAAAACTAAACAAAGAAGAGGTGAGGGAGTGTGTGTTTGTGTGTGTGGTGGGGTGGTGGGTCTTAGGTGTTGGAAAGGATACAAATTTTAGATAACATGATCGGGGAAGGCCTCACGAAGAACATGCTTTGAATAAAGACCTGAAGGAGGTGAAGAACTTATCAGACCACACAGCTCTAGTTCTTCTTTAGAAAACATGCTCATCGTGTATTCATTCAACAAATACGCAATGAGAATGAGCCACTCCTATGCTGGATGCTAGGGATATAAATGTGGATAAAATCATATATTTTCTGCCTTCATGAAGCTTACAGTTCTAGTAGGGATAAAGAAGTATCAAATCATTGTGAAAACAAATGTAAAATTATATCTGTAACATGTGCTAAGTCGAAGTATACTGTTGTATGGTCGCATATAATGGAGGGATTTTGACCCAAAGTCAGGGAAGACCTTGTTGAGCTGAGATCTGAAGGATAAATGGGCAAAGTGGGCTGGAAGGCCGCCCTTTCTGGATGAAATAGACTGTCAAGGCCATCCAGTGGAAGAAGCATGGCATACAAGAACTGGAAAGCCTGTACGGGTGGCTTAGGAAGCTCACAGTAGATTTCTAGTTTCTAGATACAGAATGAGGAAGTCGCTGATGTGTAAGCCTTGTTTTTTGTTTTTGTCTTTAGTGCAAAATTAATAAATTTGTCTCTTTTCTACTCATAAACAGGCTTCTCTACTGAAGAGTCAGACCTGGGAAATCATGAGAAGAGCAAGTAAAACTCCTTTATTTCTGAAGTTAGAACTTATTCTGGCAAAATTTTAGAGGTTAATACCACCCAAGACCTTAGGACTTAATTTTCCAGGTGGGGTGTGGTGAGGATAAACAAGGGTCAATGGGAAAGGTGGTCAATTATAAATTCATAAGAGAGGGAGAAGGTGGTTATTTACTTTGGGTGTTAGCCTTGTTACAAACTGCTCTTTGTATGTTTATAAGAACGTGAGTTTAATGACGAGTTAGAAGAGCTTTGCTGCACGGATAACAAACACGGTCCTAGCCCTGAACTTAGTATCCTTTTAGTATCCTAGGAGATGGGGATGATTTGGCAACTAGCTCCTGTTTGTTTTATATTATTTAATATGAATATAAAATATTATAATGTAACAAAACCTGTATTTTAAAGAGTATCAGCTCTTTATCCAGCTCTTTAGTTATTTTCACATGTAGTTCACTGTTTTTTAACTTATTCTTTAATCCTTATTCAACTGAAATCTTTTGTGGTCCTCAAATATATAAAATAGTTGAAAGTGGGGCTGCTTTAGTGGAAAAGATGGAAGGATTCTGATCCCGATTCCTTTGGCCAATCTCTTTGACCTAGTCATGACCTCAAGGCCTCAGCATGGAGATCTAAGGCTCTGCCCAACACAGTTTGAAATCTCCAGATCTGATAGATCCTTTCTTCCACTTTGCAGAGCTACTGGGTGATTCAGTGCACAGAATCTATTCACATAACCTGCAGCCACTGAACCTTAATTAGTTTCTAAATTGGCTTCCACGGAGAACTCCCAGCATTTCCCAGGACAGCTGTTTATACACTTAATCTGAAAAGCATTGAGATTTTTGTCCAGCTCCCACTTGGTCAGACTTGCATGGTTGCTCTGAGCCCCTAGAACCGGTTCTTCATCGTGATCTCCCTGCCTTCTGTCTGCTGGAGGCCCTCACCAACCAGTCATGGCAGGAAGAGTCGTGAAGCCTTTGAAATGACAAAAATGGTGACAGTTTGTCCTATCTAGAGCACTCTTCCAAGTCATCCCCACCTTTCACTGTCTTTGAGCTTTTTAAAACACGGTAAGTTGTAGAATACTGAGAGTAATGCACATACGGTAGAAATGCTTCATGTCTGTAGAAATTCAAACTATGTCTCCTGGAGATGCACTTGATTATTGCCCTGTAAATATGGACCGATTTTGAATTTATTTGTAAATCCATTTTATATTTTTCATGGTCTGTATATGTGTGTCCTTTTTGAATTCTCCTTTAATCTTTGGTTGCATCTTATCCGTTCCCTCTTTAACGAGTTAAAAAAATCTTTGACTCATGTGTTCACTTTATATTTGTATGAGAATTTTTTATTTTTAGCTTTTCAAAAAATTATCCTTTAACAGGCAGTAACTGATGCCTGCCAAGCCCACTTATTAAAGTAGCAAGAGAGCTGCAGAAACCTGCTCTGATATTGCCAGAAATGGCAAGAGAGAACAGAACTTAACTCTTTTTTTGTTGGAAGGAATCCTTCTATTTTTTCTCCCTTCTAGTCACAGTCTTCTCTTCTCTTGGCAGTAAGTCACTTCCAGTGTCTGTTGGGTTGTCTAGGGCCCTCTCTGTCTCACAGTGTTTTAGACCCTCTGTGCTACATCCCTGTCTCTCAGCCTTACTATATTTAATTAATGTGTAGTAAATCTGAGATCAGACAAGTCTGGGCTTGTTCAGTGACAGTGACGCTGACCATCCGAAGTCCATTTACAGAGGCCCTGAAGTGCCATGGTACAACCCCAAACCAAGGGCAGAAAGAAAGAGGCACAATGAACACTACTTAGCAGAAAAACATTAATCTTGGCACTGCGGGGCATTTGAGAGAATGATTCAATGTCTGGCACTCAGATTTATCTTCAGTGCAATTTCCATTAAGATTATGTCTGAGTTCTAAGAAGAGCAGAGGAGCTGAAGTAGAACCCAAACAAACAGTTAAACTTAAAACTGTAGGACTTGGGGGCAGAAGCAGTTTGGGCCACAGGGTGGTCCTCAAAAGACAAAAGGCATCTGTCTTTTTCTCACCTCTGACCACTTACCAGCACTGACCGCACAGGTGTCACTGCTTCAGACACGAGTATGCAGTGGAGTAGCAACCAGGCCCCAAAAGGCACTGTTTGCTGCCCTGAGAGTCACTTAGAAATAATTATGAGGGACTTCAGGACCTGAGCTATTATATATGTGGATGCAATATAATAGCCAGTGAAATTGAGTTATTACAACTATGACCGCCACCCACGGTGTGTTCAGACCTAGAAACACTTTTTCAATACCTCATTCAACAAAAGTTGTTTTTTGGTGTGTTTTTAAGCACTTAATGACATTTTAGTCCCAGGATGTAGACTTACACTGAACCAAACCTGCTTCCATGTACTTTACACTTGCTCTGCTCACTGTGGCTCCCTTAAGTATTTTTGTTAAGTTCCTGTGCTCCTTTATTGCAAAACGACTGAGACACAGTCCAAACTGGCTTCAGCAGATGTGGGTCTGTATTGGCTCCTGGGACTGGATGGTCGGGAAGCAGAGGTGGGAGGGGCCTGGTATTACAGCACCAGCTGCATCAAATCATGGCGTCAGTTCTACCTCTCCACCTCTCTCTCTCAGTTCAGATTGTCTCTGTATTGACTTTACTTCCAGGAAGGATCTTCCCTCATGATGACCAAAATGGCTTTTGGTAGCTCAAGGTTTTATAGGGCTCCTAGCACCTTTGATTTCAGAAGAGAGGCCTTTCCTCCCATAATCCATCCGTTTTCCTGAAGTGTGGTTGGTCTGGCCTGACTACATTGCCCACTCTAGAACGGTCAGTGAATCCCCTGGATAAAGCACTCTGCTTGGCCAACTAGGTCACTCACTGACCCCACAGTTCCACCAGGAAGGTAGTGCCATGTGACTGGCAGCCCCCTTTGTAGCTTTGCAAACACTTCTTTCTTGTCAACACCATAAATGCACCAGCTCACGGAGACTCTGTCCTTGGTGAGCATGCATTCTGTAGCCAAACTCCCTTGCCTTAAATTTTAGCTCCATCACATACTAACTGTGTGACCTTGGGCAAATGACTCTGGGCCTCAGTTTTCACATCTGCAAAATGGGCACAATCATAGTACCTGCTTCATAGTGTTATTGAGAGGATTAACAAGGGTAATAGGTATAAAACAGTCTGGCACATAGTAAGGGGTATGCAAGTATTGATGATGACGGTGCTGCAGGGCCCAAGAAGCTTGACCAAGAGCCTCAACTCCATGTATTTGAATGAAGACTCAGAAGGTAAAAAGCAGCATAGCTCATACTACTTTATACGCCTTTTAATGTGTCTTTCTCTGAAAGAACATACTGGAGCCTCTTTTACCAGGAGATCCACAAGGTATTCACCACAGCTGCACAGTTAAGGATCATTAGGTAGAGATGTTCTGGTTAGAAAATTGGGGTTTTAGACTTCAAAAAAGATCCCTTCTCACTAAGTGAAGATGAATGGCATTTTCTGCATTCACAAAAGTGTAGATCAGCATTCTGAAAGACCTTGCGTGCCTCTAACCCTCATCCTAATTAGTCATGGCACTTAAAAATCTGAGAGAGACAAGCATCCTTTGTGGGTTTCCATGTCATAACTCTTTCTCTTAGAGTCTGGTACGACTGTATCGGCTTGAGATATGTAAACCCAATTAAAGTGTGTCTGGCTTTTTGGAAAGCAGAGGGGAGATAAGGCCACTGAGAGCAGCTTTCTCATTTTATGTTCTTTACCAAAGCACTTGACTTTTTGCCACCTCATTCCTAGCAGTTAAATCTTGGGTCGTGTGGCTAGGTGACCTACCATGAGGTTAAAACCCCAGCTTGAGTCAGAAAGCAAGCTACTTTGGAAATACATCCCCCACACACAAAGGCATGTGCATCAACTCAAGACCCATTTCTCCAAAGATGTGTTTTGGGAGTTAGAAGTTCCTGATAGGGCATTTGAGGTGACCGTCTCACGGTTCCTGTCTGTTTCCATTTTCTTCAATAGTGCGCATATTCAAAAATAGAAGACTTGCCTCCGATCAAATAACCCACAAGTAGTGGAGCCTGGATGCAGGTACAGGTATTGTGAGCAGGGTTCCCACCTGCTTTCCAGTCCCTCAATCCCTTCGACAGAGCGGCACCTCTTCATACACGAGTAATTATCACCATGATTGTTCACCAGATGGGGGTCACGCAAGGTGCCTTCATTTTCTTTTCCATGAAAATAACTTTATATTTACAGAATGAGACTCTGCAATGAGAACCTACAGGAATTAGGATATATCTTAAATCTCAGTATACCCATTAGTTCCTAGGTTTTCTATGTTTAAAATATAATAATAATGATAAAATAATTCCATGGTTACAGTAACAGGAAACACGGGAAGTTTATAACAGTTTACAAGGTACTTTAGTATACATTAATGCATTTGATTTTCACACCAGCCCAGTAAAGTTAAGTACAGTAGAGGGGATACCTATTTTTTAAAACAAGGAACTGAATCTCAGAGAGGTTGAATGCCTGGTCCACATGCTCTAAACAAGTAAAAGTTGTCCTGTGACTTGTCCCAAAGGTTTTGGCTTATTCTGTACCTTTTCCAGTCACTCCAGCATGGCATAACTTGGGGTGGGAGAGAAGGTCAACTATTCTGTCCTAGGGCAATGTTTCTGAAACTTTGTCATGCATGAGAACTACTTGGAGAGCTGTTACCAGCCTGATTGCTGGGCCCCGCCCCCCAGTATGTCTGGGATGAGGCCCACGCATTTGCATTTCTAACAACTTCTAGTTTGGGTTGCTACTTCCTGTCTGTGGACAGTATTTGGAATAAGGTAAATGAGTGACTCATCGCTCAAAACTTAGTTCCATCATCTCTAACGGGGGTTAACAGTACCTGCTTCACAGGGTATAAAAAAGTAATGTGCATAAAAGGCCTTTTCAAGCTATTGAAGGCCACTAGTGTTATTATTATCCATTGCTTATAATGTATAATGCAAAAAATACTTGAAAGTTGGAAAATTACATCAAAAGCATTCTTACACAGTACTCAAGGGTGCTGCTGTTCACATACTATTCTATGCACATAGTGTCCATGGATTGTGTAACATGGTGGAATTGGCTAATCGAGAACCCACTCCTTTCTACTCATCATTGTGACCTTCTAGACGGGGCTCCGTTCTAAATTCAGTGCAGATCGAGGATCCCCACCTCCCCGGTGATAAAGGCTGTATCGGCACAGCTGGCTTGCCCTCCCTGGCAGCCTCACCATCTCAGGAGCAGATTGCAGTTCCCCCCACATGGTGAGCACGGACAAGGGATGGGCACCTGGCAGGAGAGAAAGCAGCCAGGAATCCCCTGTCCTCACCCACTGCCATCACAGCCTTCTTTTTTCACACCATCCTTGGCCAAGCGGCCAGACTGGAGCACAGACATTTTTGTTTTCTAGCTTACCCTAGGACAGGAATTACTGGAGATTCGGCAGTGCCAAGAAGCAGCTAGCCAGAGGAGGAAGGAGCCGGGGCAAGGGCCCTTCAAACCACACGTTGGCTCGTCAAGCTCTGAGTGAGAGAAAATCAGCCCCAGGAGGATTCATTTATTCCTGAGCTTTGGAGTCAGACAGCGTCGGGTTTAAACCCAGGTCTGTCCCTTATTAGCAAGCATGGATTTATGTAAGTGACTTTGCCTCCTTGAGCTGAAGCTTCTTTACTGTAAAAGAAGATGAATAATATCCCAGGACCCAGTGCACTCAGTAAATGGCAGCTATCATCATCATCGTTATTATTCATTCAACAAAGATTTACTGTGCGTGTTTTATGGGCCAAAAAAACATGTTAGGCACTGGCAACCCAAAAATAAATACATCATGCCTGTCCGGGAGAAACCTGTAGTCCAGGGCGGGAGACAGCAATTAGCACAACATGGGTGCTGTTCTCAATACACGTACCGAGAACGCTACAAACAAGGGAAATTGGCAGAGAGCTGTGGGAGTGCCAGCCCTCTGACTCCTCACCCTGCCCTTCTCTGTGCCCTCCCAGCCATGAGAAGGCAAGCCCCCATGTCCACAGTTTAAAGGACAGCTCTGAATAATTGTCCCGGGTCAATCTTCCCTAAGCACCCCTGACCTGCTGCAAGACTGCGCCCTCCCCAGCCAAAAGCAACATCCCCTGGGGTGAACACGCACACCATCCACTCGGCGTGCTCTGTCCACACAAGGCATTTCATTCAGGTTTGGAAAGTTACAGGCTGACGCAGCTCTGGAGGTTTGTTTGACTGTTTTTTCTTTCACATGTTTCATTTCTTTCCTTTTAGGATCCGTGCCCTACTTGTTCTGGGAAACTTGTGACCTCTCTGTGTTTTTAATTGGAAGATGTCATTTTTCCATGGCAACCTATCTTGATGTCCTAAATAGAGAATCTGTAAAATCAGTCTCCCTATGAAGGTCCAAGCAATTGGAATAGGAGGCTGCCCAGGGTGCATGGTACCCAAGCCTGGCAGCTCCACCCCTGGGGAAGGGCCCCCAAGCAGAAAACAGCACCAGGGTCTCCTGCCACAATAGACTTGCACCATAGTGGCCCCCCACAAGGCCCTCTGTTGGTTTGGGCTCACAAAACCCAGTTCTTGTCAATTGTGTGAGGGAATTTTTACTTTCTGACTGGCATGGGAACAAAACTATGTCAGCTGTGAATTATGGTGTCTCCAGGGCCAAGAGCCCATAGGTAATAACTTACGGAAGTCAGAAAAACATTGATGGGAAACAGCTGAAACCAACCCAAGCTCCGTGGCTGCCGAATTTGAACTTGACCCTTTTGCCGCAGCATCTCACCTCCAAAAGTGGATGCCTGTCTTCAGGAAATGATGAAGGAAATAGAGAAATGACATACCATGCTTTGCAAGTCAGTGCTGAGGATTTAATAGTAGTTAAATTTGGCAGAAAAAAAAAGAGATCAGTTTCAAAAAGAATGCCCCAAATTCTGTAATTCTGGTTTTTCTTTCTTTTTTTTTTTTAAGCATTATTTCCATTCAGTAAAGCAGACATTTGACAAACAAAAGTCATCCTAGCCTTGGAAATTTTATTGATGCATTTGAAAATGAAATGGTAAAATGATACGCCAAGTCCTCTACACTTTTATTGAGACAAAACATCGTGAGACACACCAAAGTGACCCTCTCCTTTAGTGTACACGTTATTGAAAACCCACCAGGTGCTAGGCACCAGTAACAACAGCTAACACTTATTGACTGCTTGTTATTCCAAACAACTGTTCAAGCACTGAGTATGTATTAGCTAAGGACTCATAATAACAATGTCAGGAACTTTCCCTTATTGACTGCTTGCTAAATACTAAGAACTGTTATGAGGGTCTTCGCGTGTAACTTAACTTCATATTTACTTTTGCTTTCCCTGATTTGCAGATCAGGAAACTGAGGCATGGAGAGGAAGGGTGATTTCCCAAGGTCTCAGTCTGCATATGAAACCAGGCAGTATTGGCTCCAACGTCTGTATGTGCTCGTAACAGCTACAAATATGACTGCTTCCTCCCCTGTGTGAGAAAGCTTCTGGAATCAGCAAAGCATAGTTGCCCTCCTGAGCTCATTCCCACCTCAAGACCTCTCCATCTGCAATCCCCTCTGCCTGGAGTGCCTTCCCTGTGTCTTTGCTTGACTGGCCTCCTTCACAACATTCCTAGCTCAGTGTGTGTCTTGGAAATGCTTTCCCTGACCCCCACGCCAAGCCCCAGTCCCTCCATCCCCTTTTCTTGTCTTAGTTTCTTCAGAGTGCTTTTCATGGCCAGAAATGGCCCTGTTGCTTTATGTGTTGATTCTCCCCCTGACTACGATGTAAGCTCTGTGACAGGCGAGCCCTCGTCTCAGTCATTGCTGCATCTCTTGGGCGTAGAATAGTGCCCAGCCCAGGCAGGCTGTCAGTAGCAATTTGTTGAATCCATGCACGGTGCACAGCGGTACCGACTCCTGTCTGAGCACCAATTTTAGCGATGCCAGGGCTGCAGAGGTGGGTACAGTCCTAATATGCGATAATGACTGTGTTTGTTGGAAGCCACAGACTGTGCTAAATGTTCCTCACTGATTCCTATGAGGTGATATGATTATTGCCCCCATTTTACAGAAGAGGAAACTGAGACTTAGACGGGGTATGGATGCATGTGCCTTGTACGTATGTCATTGCATCATCGCAAGGCCGAGCAACCCTCAGGGACACATTTATACAGCAACATGACAAGCATGGAGCTCTTATTAGTGAAGCAAAGGGCGCAGTGGACCATGCACACCGGCAGGGCCCTGAGGCCCCTGGGGCCTCCACTTCCTTCTCAGTTAAAAAGGGAAAGTTGAAGCTCCATAAATGTCAGGGTCTAGAACTGCAGTGTGGTACAGTCGACAGAACCAAGGCACTGGCTTTAGAAATCACTGGGTCTGAGTCCAGGCTTTGCCTCTTACTAGTTGCGTAGGCCTGGGAAGTCTCCTGATCTCTTTAAGCCTCAGTTTCTCCACCTGTGAAAACGGATGACAGTCCCAACGTGCCTGCTCTGCAGAGATGCGTGAGAAGTGGTGAGGTAGGGTGTGTGAAGGCACTGAGCACTGTGACTAGGCCCTCGTAGCCCTCAAGACATAACATCTTCTCCTCCTGCCTTCCTTTGCTGTCACTCATTCACTATTTATCCCCCCCAAAGACCCTGTCACTTCTGGATGTTTGAATTCCATGTCCCCAAATTAAGCCAATCTGTGGCTGGATGGCTCCGTTTTTGACCTCATTAAAGGGTGGCGGCAAAGTAAGAGAAAAAAAGACAGACCGGGAAAACAATTTTAAGAGATAAAATAGAAACCTTTTGACAGAGAAAATGTGTGGGAAGAGAGGATATTGCAGGAACCACATAGCAAGAAGAGCCCTGGCCGAGGAAAAAAAATGTGTCAGTCAACGCGAGTCATCGAGGACGTGGTGTTTCCTTCGCTCCCCTTAGAGAAGAGAGCACCTGGGGAGTGAGCCACATGAACTAGCTGGCGGCGTCTGGAACCTGCAGGCTTCTCACCCTCTCCCCGCCCAGTGAGCCAGGGGACGCTCTCAGGCAGACACAGGCCCTCGGGTTCAGCGGGGCAGCGGGCAGCCGCACCTGGCAGGTGAGCCCTGACCTGAGCTGTGACCGGGATGCATGGAGTGACGCTTCTGCCCAGTGCCGCCTCCGCTGCCCTGACAGATGCTCACCTGCTACTCAGCTTTGGAAACACCTCTCAGCCCTCTGTTTCAGGAGGCTTTCTTGGGTCATGAAAATGTGAAGTGAAAAGGTAACATTAGAGGTTGATGAGCCTAATCGATTCTGAGACTTTATGAATGTGCAGAATGGCTGTGCCAAATGTCCAGATGGATATTTAACTAATTTTATAAAAGATTTTTGTTTTCTACAGGGAGGGAGATTTGGATGAAACTAAGCTGACCTGTGAAGCAGTGGTCCCCTGTGTCCTCATGCACAGAAACTGGGAGCACCTTGGGTTCCGCCAAGGATGGCCTTTGGGAAATGACGGTTGTCATCGCAGCACAGCAGGGCACGCTGCTGGGCCCGACCAGCAGCCCAAAGAGGTAAAGATCTGCACAAGTGGCTGAGCCTGGCAAGGATGACATGATCTCCCACCGCAGTCCTCAGTCTGCGTTTAGCAAGACCCTGCCTCAGGTAATTGGCGTACCCACTCAAGTGTGAGAAACCCTCAGCTATATAAAACACCCAGTTAGTTCTCTCAAGGAGGCCTGAAATCCAGGCATAGAAATTCTGAGGTGCAAAGAGCCGATCCATAGAGTGACTCTCCATATGTTTGCCAACCACCATTCACTCAACTAGGAATTTTCCTCATGAAGAATGAATTACATTCTCAGTCTGAACTTTAGTCTTTCCAAAAAAATCTCTGCACTTCTCTCTTTGCATGTACTAGAGACTCTCTAATGATTCCCTGATTAAGTTAAAGGGAAGTCAGTAGATGAGAGTAGTTAAAAGCTCAGGCTTTGGAGTCAGAAAAACTACCATCCATCTTGGCTCTATTTTTTCCTGGCTGCACGAATGTACCCAAACTCTTATGCTCTCGGTCCTTGGTTTTTTTTTTTTTTTTGGTATCATTTATGTACAATTATATGAGCAACATTATGGTTACTAGACTCCCCCCATTATCAAGTCCCCACCCCATACCCCATTACAGTCACTGTCCATCAGCGTAATAAGTTGCTATAGAATCACTACTTGTCTTCTCTGGGTTGTACAGCCTTCCCCGTGCCCCAGCCCCCACATTATGTCTGCTAGTCGTAATGCCCCTTTTCCTCCCTTATCCCTCCCTTCCCACCCATCCCCCAGTCGCTTTCCCTTTGGTAATTGTTAGTCCATTCTTGGGTTTTGTGAGTCTGCTGCTGTTTTGTTCCTTCAGTTTTTTCTTTGTTCTTATACTCCCCGGATGAGTGAAATAATTTGATACTTGTCTTTCTCTGCCTGGCTTATTTCACTGAGCATAATATCCTCCAGCTCCATCCATGTTGTTGCAAATGGTAGGATTTGTTTTCTTCTTGTGGTTGAATAATATTCCACTGTGTATATGTACCACATCTTCTTTATCCATTCATCTACTGATGGACACTTAGGTTGCTTCCATTTCTTGGCTATTGTAAATAGTGCTGCAATAAACATAGGGGTGCATATGTCTTTTTCAAACTGGGCTGCTGCATTCTTAGGGTAAATTCCTAGGAGTGGAATTCCTGGGTCAAATGGTATTTCTATTTTGAGTTTTTTGAGGAACCTCCATACTGCTTTCCATAATGGTTGTACTAATTTACATTCCCACCAGCAGTGTAGGAGGGTTCCCTTTTCTCCACATCCTCGCCAACATTTGTTGTTGCTTGTCTTTTGGATGTTGGCCATCCTAACTGGTGTGAGGTGATATCTCATTGTGGTTTTAATTTGCATTTCTCTGATGATTAGTGATATGGAGCATCTTCTCATGTTCCTGTTGGCCATCTGAATCTCTTCTTTGGAGAAGTGTCTGTTCAGCTCCTCTGCCCATTTTTTAATTGGGTTACTTGCTTTTTGTTTGTTGAGGTGTATGAGCTCTTTATATATTTTGGATGTCAACTCCTTATCAGATATGTCATTTATAAATATATTCTCCCATACTGTAGGATGTCTTTTTGTTCTATTGATGGTGTCCTTTGGTGTACAGAAGCTTTTAGTTTGATATAGTCCCACTTGTTCATTTTTGCTTTGTTTCCCTTGCCCGGGGAGATATGTTCATGAAGAAGTTGCTCATGTTTATGTCCAAGAGATTTTTGCCTATGTTTTTTCTAAGAGTTTATGGTTTCATGACTTACATTCAGGTCTTTGATCCATTTTGAATTTACTTTTGTGTATGGGGTTAGACAATGATCCAGTTTCATTCTCTTGCATGTAGCTGTCCTGTTTTGCCAACACCAGCTGTTGAAGAGGCTGTCATCACCCCTTTGTATATCCATGGCTCCTTTATCGTATATTAATTTACCATATGTGTTTGGGTTAATATCTGGACTCTCTATTCTGTTCCACTGGTCTGTGGGTCTGTTCTTGTGCCAATACCAAATTGTCTTGATTACTGCGGCTTTGTAGTAAAGCTTGAAGTTGGGAAGCGAGATCCCCCCTGTTTTATTCTTCCTTCTCAGGATTGCTTTGGCTATTTGGGGTCTTTTGTGGTTCCATACGAACTTTAGAATTATTTGTTTCAGTTCGTTGAAGAATGCTGTTCGTATTTTGATAGAGATTGCATTGAATCTGTAGATTGCTTTACGGAGGATGGCCATTTTGACAATATTTATTCTTCCTAGCCAAGAGCATGGAATGAATTTCCATTTGTTAGTGTCCTCTTTAATTTCTCTTAAGAGTGTCTTATAGTTGTCAGAGTATAGGTCTTTCACTTCCTTTGTTAGGTTTATTCCTAGGTATTTTATTCTTTTTGATGCAATTGTGAATGGAATTATTTTCCTGATTTCTCTTTCTGCTAGTTCATCATTAGTGTATAGGAAAACAACAGATTTCTGTGTATTAATTTTGTATCCTGCAACTTTGCTAAATTCAGATATTAGTTCTAGTAGTTTTGGAGTGGAGTCTTTAGAGTTTTTTATGTACAATATCATGTCGTCTGCAAATAGTGACAGTTTGACTTCTTCCTTACCAATCTAGATGCCTTGTATGTCTTTGTTTTGTCTGATTGCTGTGGATAGGACCTCCAGTACTAGGTTGAATAAAAGTGGGGAGAGTGGGCATCCCTGTCTTGTTTCTGATCTTAGGTGAAAAGCTTTCAGCTTCTCACTGTTAAGTATGATGTTGGCTGTGAGTTTGTCATATATGGCCTTTGTGATGTTGAGGTATTTGCCCTCTATACCCATTTTGTTGATAGTTTTTATCATGAATGGATGTTGAATTTTGTTGAATGTGTTTTCAGCATCTATGGAGATGATCATGTGGTTTTTGTTCTTCTTTTTGTTGATGTGGTGGATGATGTTGATGGATATCGAATGTTGTACCATCCTTGCATCCCTGGGAGGAATCCCATTTGATCATGGTGTATGATCCTCTTGATGTATTTTTGAATTCAGTTTGCTAATATTATGTTGAGTATTTTTGCATCTATGTTCATCAGGGATATTGGTCTGTAATTTTCTTTTTTTGTAGTGTGTTTGCCTGGTTTTGGTATTAGAGAGATGCTGGCTTCATAGAATGAGTTTGGAAGTATTCCCTCCTCTTCTATTTTTTGGAAAACTTTAAGGAGAATGGGTATTATATCTTCTCTAAATGTCTGATAAAATTCAGCAGTGAATCCATCTGGCCCAGGGGTTTTGTTCTTGGGTAGTTTTTTGATTACTGATTCAATTTCGTTGCTGGTAATTGGTCTGTTTAGATTTTCTGTTTCTTCCTTGGTCAGTCTTGGAAGGTTGTATTTTTCTAGGATGTTGTCCATTTCTTCTAGGTTATCCAGGCTTGTTAGCATATAAATTTTCATAGTAGTCTTTAATAATTCTTTGTATTTCTGTGGTGTCCATCGTGATTTTTCCTTTCTCATTTCTGATTCTGTTTATGTCTGGTGATTCTCTTTTTTTCTTAATAAGTCTGGCTAGGGGTTTATCTATTTTGTTTATTTTCTCAAAGAACCAGCTCTTTTTTTCTATTGTTCTATTCTTCTCAATTTTTTAAATTTCTTCTCTGATCTTTATTATGGCCCTCCTTCTGCTGACTTTGGGCCTCATTTGTCCTTCTTTTTCCAATTTCAATAATTGTGAATTTACACTATTCATTTGGGATTGTTCTTCCTTCTTTAAACAGGTTGGATTGCTATATACTTTCCTCTTAGAACTGCCTTTGTTGCGTCCCAGAAGTTGGGGCATTGTGCTGTTGTTGTCATTTGTCTCCATATATTGCTTGATCTCTGTTTTAATTTTGTCATTGATCCATTGATTATTTGGAAGCATGTTGTTAAGCCTCCATGTGTTTGTGAGCCTTTTTGTTTTCTTTGTACAATTTATTTCTAGTTTTACACCGTTGTGATCTGAGAACTTGGTTGGTAGAATTTCAATCTTCTTGAATTTACTGAGACTCATTTTCTGGCCTAGTATGTGGTCTATTCTGGAAAATGTTCCATGTGCACTTGAGAAGAATGTGTATCCTGCTACTTTTGGGTGCAGAGTTCTGTAGATGTCTGTTAGGTCCATCTGCTCTAGTGTGTTGTTTAGTGCCTCTGTGTCCTTACTTATTCTCTGTCTGGTTGATCTGTCCTTTGGAGTGAGTGATATGTTGAAGTCTCCTAAAATGAATGCATTGCATTCTATTTCCTCCTTTAATTCTGTTAGTATTTGTTTCACATATGTAGGTGCTCCTGTGTTGGGTGCATACATATTTATAATGGTTATATCCTCTTGTTGGACTGACCCCTTTATCATTATGTAATGTCTTTCTTTATCTCTTGTTACTTTCTTTGTTTTGAAGTCTATTTTGTCTGATACAAGTACTGTAACAACTGCTTTTTTCTCCCTATTGTTTGCATGAAATATCTTTTTCCATCCCTTCACTTTTAGTCTGTGTATGTCTTTGGGTTTGAGGTGAGGTGTAAGCAGCATATAGATGGATCTTGCTTTTTTATCCATTCTATTACTCTGTGTCTTTTGATTGGTGCATTCAGTCAATTTACATTTAGGGTGATTATGGATAGGTATGTACTTATTGCCATTGTAGTCTTTGGATTCGTGTTTACCAAAGGTTCAAGGGTAGCTTCTTTACTATCTAGCCATCTAACTGTAACTCACTTATTACGCTATTATAAACACAGTCTGATGATTCTTTATTTCTCTCCCTTCTTTTTCTTCCTCCTTCACTCTTTCTATGTTAGGTGTTTTATTCTGTACTCTTTTGTGTTTCCCTGGACTGATTTTGTTGATAGCTGATTTTATTTTTTGCCTTTAGTTAGTATTTGGTTGGTCTGTTGTCTTTGCTGTGATTTTATTTTCTCTGGTGACATCTATTTAGCCTTAGGAGTACTTCCATCTAGAGCAGTCCCTTTAAAATACCCTGTAGAGATGGTTTGTGGGAGGCAAATTCCCTCAACTTTTGCTTACCTGGAAATGGTTTAATCCCTCCTTCAAATTTAAATGATAATCTTGTTGGATGCAGTATTCTTGGTTCAAGGCCCATCTGTTTCATTGCGTTAAATATATCATGCCATTCTCTTCGGACCTGTAAGGTTTCTGTTGAGAAGTCTGATGATAGCTTAAGGGTTTTCCTTTGTAGGTGATCTTTTTTCTCTCTCTGGCTGCCTTTAATACCCTGTCCTTGTCTTTGATCCTTGCCATTTTAATTATTCATTTTAATTAGTATATGTCTTGGTGTTGTCCTCCTTGGGTCCCTTGTGTTGGGAGATCTGTGGGCTTCCATGGTCTAAGAGACTATTTCCTTCCTCAGATAGGGGAAGTTTTCAGCAATTATTTCTTCAAAGACACTTTCTATGCCTTTCTCTCTCTTCTTCTTCTTCTGGTACCCCTGTAATGCGAATATTGTTCCATTTGGATTGGTCACACAGTTCTCTTAATATTCTTTCATTCCTAGAGATCCTTTTGTATCTCTATGCCTCAGCTTCTCTGTATTCCTGTTCTCCGATTTCTATTCTATTAACAGTCTCTTGCACCTCATCCAATCTGCTCTTAAGACCACCGATTGATTGTTTCATTTCTGTTATCACCCTCCGGAGTTCATCCCTCAAGCTTTTGCATGTTTCTCCGCAGCTCCATCAGCATGGTTATGACTTTTATTTTGAATTCTTTTTTAGGAAGATTGGTTATATCTATCTCACCAGGCCCTCTCTCTGGGGTTGTTTGAGTGATTTTGGACTGGACCAGGTTTTGCCTTTTCATGGCATTAGAAGTGATGGCCGCAAGTGGCGTGTGTGTCAGCTGGGAGAACAAAGTCCCTTCTTGCTTGCTAGTCACCTTGCCCTTCTCTGCTGCCTGTGCCAGTTACCCACACACTGGGAGCAGTCTCTGGGTTAGTTCCCTGAGCTGCCATGGGCAGGGCGGCCCTCGGGATGGCCTAGAGCACTGCAGAGGGTCTCAGGCATGTGGCGTGTGTTCTCCTGTGAGAACGGCGCTCCTTTGTGCCTTTCAGACTTTGCGCCAGCTTCCTCTGTCTGTGCAGGGCAGCTCTGTGCTGGCAGCAGCCTCTGGGTTTGACCCGGTTAGCTGCATGCTGGGAGAAGACTTTGTATGGTTGCTGTGGGCGGGGCTGTTCCCTGGCTAGTCTGCAGCAATGGCGGGTCAGCCAGTTTGCTTGCAGTGCTGGTGGGGGGAAATGAACCGCAGGCTGTTTATCGCCAGTGAGGGGCTTTGGTGCTGCATTGCCACCCAGGGGGTTAGGGCACCTGAAGTTCCTTAAGATTCTAGTCTGCTGGGCTGAGTCTGCCAGGACGATTTTGTTCACCTGTTAAGCCCTTGTCCTTTTTAGACTTTTAAAGTGCCTGCTTTTCTTTTGTCCCAGAGGAGCCGGCTGTCCGGACCCACTCGCAGTCTCCATCCCGGATTTTACTTTTCCATTTCTCTAATATCCAGTACACCGTGCAATGTGTGCCTGTGCTCCAGTGCAGATTACTAGGGCTGGTTATTTAGCAGTCCTGGGCTTCCACTCCCTCCCCACGCTGATTCTTTTCCTCCTTCCGGTGAGCTGGGGTGGGGGGTGTGCTTGGGTCCTGCAGGGTCATGGCTTTGTATCTTACCTTTTTTGTGAGATGCTTGAGTTCTTGCAGATGTAGATGTAGCCTGACTGTTGTACAGTATCTTCTGGTCTCTCTCTTAGGAATAGTTGTATTTGCTGTATTTTCAAAATATATATGGTTTTGGGAGGAGATTTCCACCATCCTACTCACGCCACCATCTTGAGCTCCTCTCTGGGTGACTTGGTCCTTGGTTTTCTTATCCGTGGAAGGATAGTAAGAGCGCCTACTTCATGAGGTTATATTAAAGATCAAACTAAAAAATCTATGCAAATAACTGCCCACCGATTGGCTGCTATTATTGTGCAATAATATTGTAATTATTTACAGATGCATTCATCCCAGAAACACATTTTCCCTTTAACACTCTATTGGTAACTCCCCAGAGGTGTCTGGAAATCCTACCCTCAACAAAGAATTAATCTTCTAATAATGTGTACTATGAAAAGTGACCCTTACCTGCCAATCCTGAAGAAACATACCAATGAAATTGTATGGCATTTCCAAGTGCAAGGGCTTTTAAAAGATTTGTTTCAAATCACTTGCATTGTGCTGATTTAGGATTTTATTACATCTGTTTACAAAAGCTGGTTATTGGGTAAGGAGATTGGGTCTTTGTCCTCAGGCAGGTCACAGGGTGGTTGGAAAGACAGAAACACAGACAAGGAATTGGAGTAGCTTAAAATATATGTGCTAGTGGAGCATAAAAGCTTGCAGGGCACAGTCATAGTGGCAAAGAAAGGTCCTGAGTCAGTACTGGAAAGGAGGCAGGGAGTGATTTTGAAAACTGAATAAAGTTTTCAGGTTGGACAAATGAAAAGGAAGAGAATGTGTGTTCTGGTCAGAGAATAGAGGCAAAAAGGGTGTGTGTGTGTGTGTGTGTGTGTGTGTGTGCACGTGTGTGTGTAACTTACAATAATGTGGTATTGCTGGTTATTGGACAAAGGCAGAGATCACATCATGAAGGGCTTTAGATTTCACACACGAGTTTATTCTGTAGCAAGTGGGAAATCCTGAAGAATTAAGAATTTATTGAGGTTAGATTTGAGTTTCTGTAGGGTCCCTCTAGTGACAGAGTAGGAAACTGAATGAAGGGCAGAACAGAGACAGCTACAGTAGAGAAGAGAGAAAGGGAATAGCACAAAAGGGCAGCATAGTGATATTTAGAGGATAAAATGGGATATCAAAGTAAGAGGGATAATGGTGTGAAAGTACTCCAGAGAGGTGCAAACGTTCAGCAAACAAGTACAGCAGACACTGCTCTTTGCTTATATAACAATCAACCCTGACATCCCATTTTCCTCCTCCTAGAACCCCAGTTTATTTACTGAGTCACAGGCAGAGATCCTTTGATATTAGAAGGGTATAGGCCCAACTCTTATGGGTGAATTATGATTGGTCTAAACCAGTTGTGTTAATCTCATTCCCCTTAGCCACTTAGTCAAACTGTAGGCAATTGACTCATTTATTCTGACTAATAAACATAACAAGGGACTTCCCTTGATAAATAAAAAGATACACTAACTGGAAAATAACCCTTTGCCTTTTGCCCCTTCTTCCTGCTGGGAGTGAGCGTAACCCCCACACCCAGCATATCGTCTTGCAGAAGCCATCTTGTGACCATGAGGCAGAGCAAAGCCAATGTGCTGAGGATGGTCAGCAGAAGTGATGGCTGGTCCCAATTGGCACCTTTGAGCATCTGAATAAATGTAACATCTACCAACCTCTGAACTTCCGGTTAAGTGAGAAAAAAATGTTGTTAGTTTTAGGCATTTGTTTTATTTAGGATAGGTATATTAAGATAATAAGTAGAGTCTAAAATTGATGGCTCAGAAATGATAGACATCTATTTTTTGTTTGGGTTGTCAAGGCTGGACGTTGCAGATCAGGGGTGGTGGAAAGCTCAGGGACACAAGCTAAGGGTGGCTCTGCTGTTTTCAACTTGTGGCTTCTAAGGTAGCTCTGAGTATGGAGTCAGCCAGAAGAGGAGAAAGGATAGAAATGCCCTTTGGGAGGTTTTGTGGGCCAGTCCTGTAAATAGCACTTATCACTTCCACTCACATTCCATTGGACAGAACTGAATCATTGGCCACACTTAACTTCAAGGGAAACAGAGAAATGTAGGGTAATCAGGGAACCATATTCCATCTTCTGTGAATGGATGGATTGCCACACTACTTTAATTGAATTTTACTGTTGTTTTTACTTACAACTAAAAGAATGCCTAACTGATCCAATGCTTAAGGGAGAACTTGTGGTGAATTATACAGAGTTTTTCCTTGACTACAATATCTGTGTTTTTCAAGACAGATCATATGTGATAGGTAAAACCAACAGAGTGGATGACAGCACTTAGGAGGAATGTAGAAAGTGAGAGGAGACACAGAGAAAGAGCCCTTTACATTGTTCATGGGACCCATCTAATCAAGAATTCCTCTTGGCTGTCTGTGAAAAAATGACTCAGACATCTCAGTGGCCTAGAGTGGCCATTGGTTGGGTAGACTCATGGCTCAGATATAAGACCAAGTCTACAGATCAAAGTTGCCCAAGCGTTTTTGTTTTGGGGAACTTCTGGATATAAAATCCAAGCAGAGCTGTCTGCCTCTGTTTTCTTTCTATAAAGCACTAACTTTGACAAACAGCTGAAAAAAGTTCAGCAAAATGTGTTCAACTTACTTCTTTCTCTGGTGAAGTTATTTTATGTGGACACCTAGCAACACAGATCCTGAAATAGCTTAATGTGGGAAATGTTCCAAGTGCAATTCTGTTCCTTCGCCTCTTCCTTATCCTCACTCTTGAGGCTTCAGATTGGGAGGCTCTGACTTTTCTAGTTTTAACTGCATAAAGCCACAATAAAAACAATGGATGCATGAGCTGGAAATTTCCTACACCAGGAATCTACCTTGGCATTTGAATTTTCGTGGAAGGGTATCTCCATTAGGCGATGGTCTTCCCTGGTCACTTGAACCACTCTCTAAAATATGTACAGTTGGGCCCTGGAACCTGAGTTGACACAGCCTGCAGGTCTCATGGGTGTGTGGTATATACAGTAGTGGACAGGCTGTCAGCTGGCCTCCATCTGGCTGGCTAACTGTGTCCTTCACTCTTCTCAAAGCTCCCAATCACAGGGACTAAGCAGAGAACACTCAAGTATGGCTTGGTCTAGAAACTTGGGGATATAGGCATGAATTAGCTAAAAGTCCTATCTATTTATTATTAAAATAATTCCATGAATATCACCTCACACCAGTGAGGATGGCCAACATCCAAAACACAAACAACAACAAATGTTGGCGAGGATGTGGAGAAAAGGGAACCCTCCTACACTGCTGGTGGGACTGCAAATTAGTTCAACCATTGTGGAAAGCAGTATGGAGGTTCCTCAAAAAACTCAAAATAGAAATACCATTTGACCCAGGAATTCCACTCCTAGGAATTTACCCTAAGAATGCAGCAGCCCAATTTGAAAAGGACAGATGCACCCCTATGTTTATTGCAGCACTATTTACAATAGCCAAGAAATGGAAGCAACCTAAGTGTCCATCAGTAGATGAATGGATAAAGAAGATGTGGTACATATACACAATGGAATATTATTCAGCCATAAGAAGAAAACAAATCCTACCATTTGCAACAACATGGATGGAGCTAGAGGGTATTATGCTCAGTGAAATAAGCCAAGCCGAAAAAGACAAGTATCAAATGATTTCACTCATATGTGGAGTATAAGAACAAAGAAAAATACTGAAGGAACAAAACAGCAGCAGACTCACAGAACCCAAGAACGGACTAATAGTTACCAAAGGGAAAGGGACTGGGGAAAATGGGCGGGAAGGGAGGGATAAGAGGGAAAAAGGGGCATTACGATTAGCAGATGTAATGTTGGGGGGGCACGGGGAGGGCAGTACAACTCAGAGAAGACAAGTAGTGATTCTATAGCATCTCACTACGCTGATGGACAGTGACTGTAATGGGGTTGGTGGGGGGTACCTGATGATGGGGTATTTTAATAACCGTAATATTGCACATGTAATTGTAGATTAATGATAATAAAAAAAAGTGAAAAAAAAAATAATTCCATGAGGGCAAGAGCTGTTATACACATTGCATTGCATGCCGTACCCTTATCAAACTCTGTGAAGTGGGGACAATCATACAAGCATACAAGTCCTTCTTACTTTAAGCCAGACAGCATGTTGTATGTTTTACCAGAGGTATCTCATTTTATCCTCATAAAAACTACCAGGTAGTTCGAATTGTCGCCATTTTGCAGATGAGGAAACTGAGGCTAAGAAGTTAAATAGCAACCTAAATAACAGAGTTCACAAATGGTCTAGCCAGGATCCAAGTCCCCCAATATGAGTAACCCCTACCCTAGATACTCCCCCCACCCATCAGTCCTTGTAACGATTAAAGACTTAGGTAAAGCACCTTGCTGAATTATATAGTAAATGCTCAATAAATGGGCATTATCATTATATGAGCATTTCTTCTTAATAGGTGAACATTTTCTTATAAGATTGCAAAATTGGACTAATACTAGGTGAACTGTCTTGTTTCTTTTATGACTGTGAGGAAGCTATGCAAAGATGACTCCTCAGTTAGGAAATGTGGGGACTTTGTGACATGGTAACAGCTGAGGTCTTGCCAACAGGCCCGTCTGGGGGACCTGACTCAGAGGAATTAAAGGTCCCAACAGTCAGTCTCCTGACATTCTAAGTTATAAGGCTTTACTTACTAGTAGAACTTATGAGTCCCTTGGAAAGCAACATTAAATTGAATCAATTAGTTGTTATTCTAGTAATTCTTCCTGAGTAAAGCTTATTTTCCCAGTACAAAAGCAATAAAAGTTGGAAACTGAAATAAAGTAAAAAGAGGAAAAATCAACATCATTCTGCTGCTCAGAGATGGCCCCATTGACATTTTATTCATTTTTAAAAATTTGTTTGCTTTGTTGATAGCACGAGAGACCCTCGAATTCCCATGCACCTAAGTCATCAACTTTTCTAAATCTAGTCCCTTTAGCTTGGGACATAGAGAGATGCTGCTATTGGTCAGTTCTTAGCCCTAGAGTCTCAAGGGTGCAATAAGACAGATTCTGGCAAGACAGTGGCCAGAGGGGCCCCTCTGGATGGGGTGACAGAGGCTCTGATATCGCAGGGAAAAGAACTCCGCTCTGAGCCAGTATTCTGCACAAGGGTCGACCCAGTCCAGGAGGAAGTTTTCCTGGGCCTGGTTCCCACCCTCGTGGTCACATCACAGTGACGCAGCAGGAAGCCGGCCTCCCCAGAGCCCAGGTCTCTCACAGGAAAGTGTTGCCAGAGGTCTCTGCATGGGCAGGCGGTCCGTGCGCACTGGGCTCACGGCAGCATTCCCAAGCCGCAGGATCTGTTCTCAGGCTGGAATGCTGGCCTCAGGGCTGCGCTGCGGCGTTTCCCCCACTGGGTCCCGAGGCCTGCGGGACCGCCTGCGGTGGTGACATAAATCAGCTCTGCACCCTGCTTCCCAAGAGATTTCCAAATGGACTGCCCTCCAAGCACGGAGTCTGAGATCCCTCCTCTCAGATGTCATGTCCTAAACAATGATTGACCGGAGGAAATTTATTTTCCAGTTGAAAACAATACTCGGAAGGCGTGGATGTGTGCTTCCTTTGGCTAGACGTTCTTGGTGGCCGCAGAAAAGAAGGGGAGATGTCTGCCTTCAACTGCCCTCTGGATGGAATTGCTTTGTGGCAGAAATGAACGGCACCTATTCATTTTTCCTCAGTTGATCTCCACACCAACAATGAGCTCAGCCTCGGAGGTTCTCTCCCCTCGGTCCCAGCAGCCAGAGGTAGGAGCAAAGGAACGGGAGTCCAACACCCGGATGGCGGCCGCAGGTTTGCCGCACCCACTGCCCGGCAGCAGTCAGAACACCTTGCCTCTCTGGTCCTGAGCTTCCTCGAAAGTTCCTTGTCTTCACTGGACAATTTATCAACTGACATTCCCTTGCAGCTGTCAGGCCAAGATCACAATAATGATCCTTGGGCACTGCAAGATCCTAAATCATCTTCTAGGCACTATATAATCTCAGGGCTGCATGCATTTTATTTACTCACATGCCCTGAGAATTGGTAATTCGTGTGCGTCACTTACACGTTGGTGACCAGAACGGCGGACTGCCAGCATCGGACCTGGAGTGTTCACCAAATTCTTTGTCCTTTATTTTGAGGATGATGTCATGTTACAAGATGCCAGCAGGGCTGAAATGACACCCACTGGATCACAGGCCTGTCACGGGCACCTCCAGGAAGACTTGCTGTAGGTGTAGGGCCATGGCTTAGGTTGTAAAGACCACTATTCTATGAAGCACCATGTTTTTGCTCCACAGATGTACCCAACTTACGTTGCTCGTAAAGGCTTCTTGAGCCTCACATTGCTCTAGCCAGCTGTTCTCTCTGCTGCCTCCACTTCCCAGCTGTCCTGTGGTGTGGTGTGCCCTTTGAGGTCCAACTTGCCCTAACTGCATTTGGCCTGTGGTACATGTACTTCAGCATGCGGCACAGGGGTTTGTATTACAATAAGGTCCTGTTTTAGCCACTGTGTGGGCTGGAGATCAGCTTAAAACTCAAACTGTACATGAAGATGAATGTAATTTGGAGGATAAGCCTGTATCTCAGAACCACTGCTCCATAGACCTGTATGGTAGACTACAGTGTTTCATTCTTACTCTGACAGAATGTTATATGAGACTTAGCCTATTTTCATAGAGTTTCATCTGAAGACCCCCAAGGTAACAAGTAACACTTATTTTCTAAAGAAGCTACGAGACCATCCATGTAGGATTTGCTAAGTGGCAGCTCAACACCAGGTCTACAGCCCTTGCCCATCACCTGCCTCTGGCCTATATGTAAGGGAAGGCTGGAGCTTGATTGAGGATGCTGGGGGGCAAAGATATCTTCAGAGCAACTTATCAGAGTGTCTATTTGCCTGGTGAGAGTTGGAGGAAAGTTTCCTCTTGCTCCTTCTTCAAGCCAGGTGAGGAGATCCTGCTGCCCCAGTGCTTCAGAGAACATAGCAGAAAAGGATTGAAGAGTTCTCAGGAGAACAGGACTGTGTCCCTTGGAATTTGAAAAGTACAGACACCAGCACCTGCCTCTCCTCCGGAAAATTCTAAAGGAGAGAGGGCAACTAGAGCTGTTTATGAAAGTCCAAAGAAGACAAAGAGCTGACATTGGCAGGCTGCCCTTTCAGCAGACACTGTGGAAGTCAGCTGGGCCTGACCTGTCTTGAGAGTCCTGCCCAGTTGGGGCAAATTAACCCCAGCACAAACTACCCCCTAGGTGCAGGAGCTGCCAGGAGGCAGAATCTGTCACCCAGACAATGCCTTGTCCACGAGAGAGAACAGTACATCACCTGAGTTCCCGCAAGAGCAGAGTCTCAGGACAACCTACGACAGAAAGAAAAAGCCACATTGGGGCACTTGCCAGGCAGAGGGCACTTCCGTCTGATTCCAGCAGCACCAGCCTGTAACGTAAATGATTATCCCTTTTCCTTTAATCTTTCCTCCCCTGACTCCAACCATGGAGGGAAAAGCAGCAGCAGAGAAAGAGCTAGAGAGGAGACAGAGCAAGTCAGATGGGAAAGCAAAGCTGGGCCCCTCTGCAGGTTGGCCCGGTGGGGTCGGGCCAGAAGGGATAGAAAGAAGAATCCTTTGAGGTGTGGGTTTAGTTTGGAGTGCCTTTTTGAGCCCTGAAAATGGAGAGTGTTCACACTTGAAACTTGCCTGAAAACTACAAGGATCTGCTCATGACACCACCCCGTAAAGGGAGGCTGGCAGAGTGGATTTTGAAGGGAAGCAATGAAGAAAAACAAAGCTGCTTTCTGATCCAACCTCTTTAATAAACTCAAGAATTTAGAGGCAAAATATTAACAAATATAATTCAACAATACAGGAAAAAATTATGCTCCATGACCAAGTAGGGTTTGTTCCACAAATGAAAAGCTGATTCATTATTTGACAGTCAAACATAATCTGCCTTATTAATAAACTAAAGAAAGGTTACATGATGATTTTAATTGAAGAAAAAACATCTGACAAAATTCAACACCTACTCATGATAAAAATGTTGAGAAAACTAGGAATAGAGGGGAGCTTCCTCATCTTGAAAATGAACATTTACAAAACATTTGTAGTTAACATTATTCTTAATGTTAATAATTCTTAAGACTGATGCTTTCCCTCTAAGATCAGGAACAAGGCAAGGTTGTTCTCTCACCACTTTTATACAGTATATTGCTGGAAGTTCTAGCTAGTGCAATGGGCAAGAGAAGAAAAGAAAAGGCATACAGATCAGAAAGAAAGGAAGAAAACTGTCCCTCTTTGCAGATGATATGTTTGTCTATGTGGAAAATTTTAAGGAATCAACAAAAGAAGCCTTCTAGAACCAATACATGTGTTCAGGAAGTCACAGGCTACAAGATAAGTGTACAAAAGCTATTTCTATATACTAGCGATAGACACATAGATACTGACATTTAAAATACCATACTATTTACAACCAGTCAAAAAAATGAAATATTTAGGTATAAATCTAACAAAACATATATAGGACTTATATGCTGAAAACTATGAAACATTAATGAAAGAAATCAAAAAAGATCAAAATGAATGGAGAGACATACCACGTTCATGACTTGGAAACCTCAACTTAGTAAAGAGGTCAATACGTACCAAATTGGTTTAATGTAATTCATATTAGTTTCCTGCTAGACTTTTTGTAGGTATATACAAGATGATTCCAAAATTCACATGGAGAATGTAAATGAGCTGAGATAGCTCCAACAATTTCCAAAAAGAAAAATAAAGTGGGTGGAATCCATCTACACAATTTTATGACCAGTTATGCAGCTAGAGTAGTAAAGATTGTACGGTGTTCGTGGAGGGGTAGGCACATATGTCAGCTGAAAAGAATAGAGAGCCAGAAACAGACCCACACAAACTTATTTTGGACAAGGTTGCAAAAGCAATCTAATAAAGGAAAGATAGCCTTTTTAACAAACCCTGTTGGAGCAACTGACCAACCATGAGCAAAATAATCTTGATCGATTATACTTTATACAAAAATAAACTCAAAATGGATCATGGACTTAAATGTAAAACTATGAAACTTTTAGGAAAAAAAGAGAAAAATCTTTGAGATCTGCAGCTAGGTCAATTTTTAGACTTGACACCAAAAGTATGATCCATAAAAGGAGAAACTGATAAAATGGATTTCATCAAAAAATTTTAAACTGGTTCTTCAAAATAACTTAAGAGAATAAAGAGCCAAGCTACAGACTGGAAGGAAATATTTGCAGACCATAAATCTAACAAAAGACTGGTTTCTAGACTATATAAAGAAATTTGAAAGCTCAACAATAAAAAATCAACCCATTGAATTAGAAAATGGACAAAAGGCATCTATAGACATTTCACTGGAGAAGATATACAGATGACAAATACATGAAAAGTTGTTCAATAGCATTAGTCATTAGGGAAATGCAAATTAAAACCACAATGAGACATCAGTAGCTACATACCTGTCAGAATGACTAAAGATAAAAGAGTGACAACATCAAATGATGTCAAGGATGTGGAGAAAGTGGGTCACTCATTCATTGGTGATGAATATGTAAAATGACACAGTCACTTTGGAAAACAGTTTGGCAGTTTCCTAAAAAAAAAAAATAACATGCCATTACCATCCCAGCAATTGTACTCTGGTCATTTACTGTAGAGAAATTGAAAACTTATTTTCACAGATAATCTGTATACAAATTTTTACAGAGGTGTTATTCGTAATAGCTCCACACTGGAAACAACCCCAACATCCTCCAGCAGGTGAATGGTTAAACAAAATGTGCCATATCTGTGCCATGGACTACCACTTGGCAACAGGAGGGGATGAGTTATTGATATATACAACAAAGGATGAACCAGGGTGACCCTCCAAAGAATTATGCTGGCTGGCAAAAAAAGCCCCCAACCAGAAGATTACACATTATATGATTCTCTTGATAAGACAGTCTTGAAATGACAATATTATGTAATTGGAGAATAGATTCAAGGTTTCAGGGACTGAGCAGGGGGTGGGGACAGGAGAGAAATAGGTGTGGCTATGAAAGGGATCCTTGTAGGGATGGAAATGTTCTGTATCTTGACTGTATCAGTGTCAATATCCTGGTAAAGATTGCATGCCACAGTTCTCCAGGATGTTCTCAGGAGGGGAAAGCTGAGTGCCATGACTGAACTGTGTCCCCTAAACTTCAAATGTTGAAGCCCTAACCACCAGTGTGACAGTATTTGGAGATAGGGCCCTTAAGAAGGTAATTAAGGTTAAATGGGCCATCAGGGGTGTGGGGGGGGCTAATCCAATCAGACTGTGTCCTTCTAAGAAGAGAAAGAGACACAAGGGACAAGTGTGCACAGAGGAAAGGCTAAGTGAGGATGCGGAGAAGGTGGCCCTCTGCAGGCCAAGGAGAGAGGCCTCAGGAGGAACCAAACCTGACAACTCCTTGATCTTGGACTTCCAGCCTCCAGAACTATGAGAAAATACATTCTTTTGTTTAAACCACAGAGAAGCAGTCTGTGGTGTTTTGTTATGGCAGTCCTGCCAAAGACACTGGGTAAAGGGTACATGGGCTTTCTCTGTTGTTATTTCTCACAACTACATGTTCATCTGAAATTATTTCAAAATAAAAAGTTTATTTTTAAAAAATCTTGGCATCTCAGAACTTAAAGAGCTCTATTTGGGAAGTACATGAAAGACAACAGTGGCTCTCTTAACCAGATTTTCTATACTAGGCCACGTCAGGTGCCCCTCCTTGGTTGTACCACGGTACCCTGTGCTTGTCTCCACCACCCCACTGATCTTACTGTTCTACAACTAGCAGTTTACATGCCTGTCTCCTCCTCTGTACCATGCCTTTTTTAAGTGTATGGACTATGTCTCAATCATCTTGTACTTAGCATAGAGCTGTTTGTTTGTTGACATGATGTTTGGTACATAGCAGGTACTCAAAAAATGTTCATCACATGGGCAAGTCAGTGAATGCCTATCTGGCAGCATTAGTGGGCAGACTTCAGTCTAAGACTGACAAAATTAAAATTTTAAACCCAGCTGGTTTGTACAGTATGCCTGAGAACAAATTTAAAGATGAGACTGAGTAAAATGGAGACACTAACAAATTTTTATAAAGAAAGCATTTTCCATTGTAAACTCTACTAAAACAGTTCCTATAAGTACTGTTAAACTATTCCAAAATTTCCCACTATCCTTCTTATTTTATTGAAAGTATTCTCATTGGGATTAAGTATTTTCTATTTAAATATTTAATAAAGCTTTGATTTTCTGATTTATTTTTGTTCATATTTCTTTTCTGATTAAAGCTTCTGCACTTGGGGTCTGGCTGCTGTTCCTTGTGTCAGACTTACAGATGTAAATTTTGTCTGATAGATTTTATTTTTCCATTAGTTTTTTCCCAAATAACACATTTTACCCTACAGAGTTTAATCAACATCAGTCTTACCCTCAAACATAGTAAGGACCCAATAAATGTTAGCTGTTATTATTATGCATTTTTTGTAACAGTATTCTTTATAAGTTTGTTTTGAACTATAACTACATACCATAAAATTTTAAAGTGCACCATTCAGTGGTTTTGAGTATATTCACAAGATTTTACCACCATCACTATTTAATTCCAGAACATTTTATCAAACCAAAAAGAAACTCCATACCTGTTAGCAGTCACTCCCCATCTTCTCTGGCAACCACTAATCTACTTTCTGTCTCTATGGATTTGCCCATTTCAGACATTTCATATAAATGAAATCATGTAACACGTGGCCCTTTGTGTCTGGCTTTTTTTCACTGAGTAATGTTTTCAAGGTCCATCCATCTTGTGGCAGGCATCAGTAATTCATCCCTTTTTATGGCTGAATAATCTATATAGTACAGCTAGACCACTTTGCATATCCATCGAATGGATATACCATTTTGTTTTTCCATTTATCAACTAATTGACATTTGAGTTGTTTCCACTTTTTGGCTATTATGAATAATGCCTTTGTGACCAGTTGTGTCCAAGTTTTTGTGTAACATGTTTTCAGTTTTCCTGGATTTTTACCCAGAAGTGGATTTGCTGGAACAGATTCCCACTAGCAATGTATGAGAGTTCCCCTTTCTCCAAATACTAGTCAATACTTACTATTGTCTGTCTTTCTGACTGTAGCCATCCTAGTGGGTTTCAGGTGGTATCTCATTGTGGTTTTGATTTGCATTTCTCTGATGACTAGTAATGTGGAGCATCTTTTCATGAGTTCATTGGCCATGTGAACATCTCCTTGGAGAAATTTCTGTTCAAATTCAGATTTTTAATTGGATTTTTGTCTTCTATTGTTGAATTGGAAGGGTTCTGTAAAGATACTGGTTACAAATCCCTTATCAGATGTATGATTTGAAAATATTTCCCTCTGTTTTCTGGGTTGTCCTCTTTCTTGATGGAATCCTTTGAAGTACCAAAGTTTTTAATTTTAATTTTTTTGTGCTTGTGCTTCGGATGTCCTAGTTAAGAAGTTGTTGTATAATCCACACAAAGATTGATGGGTCCCATGTTTTCTTTTATAGTTTTAACTCTTACATTTAGGTTTATGATTCATTTTTATTTACTTATTGTATATGGTTTAAGGTAGGGGTCCAATTTTGTTCATTCCATGTGAATATCTAGTTGTCTCAACATCATTTATTGAAGATCATTCTTTCCACATGGCACTGTTGGGACACCGTTATTGAAAATCAACTGACCATAAATGTAAGGGTTCATTTCTAGATTACCAGTTCTGTTTCATTGATCTATATGTCTATCCTTATGCCAGTATTACATTGTGTTGATTACTCTGAGTCTGCAGTAAGTTTTCAGATTGAGAAGTATGAGTTGTCCAGCTTTGTTCTTCTTTTTAAAGATTATTTTAGCTATTCTGGGTCCCTTGATTTCCATGTAAATGTTAAAATCAGCTTATTTCTATATGAAAAAAAAAGCAGGTAGCATTTTAGTATGGATTATGTTGAATTCATAAATAAATCAGTCTGGGAAGTACTGCCATCTTAACAATATTAAGTTTTCTGATCTATGAACAAGGGATTCTTTTCCATCTATTTAGTCTTTCATTTCTTTCACGGATGTTTTACAGTTTCCTTTATACAAGTCTTCCACTTACTTTGTCTTTCCACAAATAATATAGGTTGATAGAATTTCTTTTTTAGTTAACACAGAAATTTTTCTCACTTGAAAGACAGAATGAGTTAGGCAGAAAGATGAGACAGGTGCAGAGAGAGGCCAGAGCTATTGCAGTGAATTGACCGTTGAGTTCCTGAGTAGCTGGCAAGGTAAAGCACAGTGAGAACATTTGGGTACCACAAAGGCAGGGCACAAACTTTAAGCTAAAAGTATCCGGCTCTGGCAGTGAGATATGGAGGGAGGCAAGGGAGGCTTCTGACACCCTTCAGGTTGTACCTCGTGGTAGACCCCTGGCCTCCCAGGAGTGAGTCTGGCCCTTTCGACAGTGACCTCCCAGAGCAACTTTAATGTTTCTATGAACTGGTCTGCTCTGTAATCACCTGAATTCAGAGTCACTAATAATATGGTATGGGAATGTTTCCCCCAGTTCTTCCTGACCTACCAATCTGTGAAAGACACCGATTCCAAAAGTCCTCATTTCATCAGCTGATAGCACTCCAGGAATGGCCTGCCTTTCACCCTAGGACTCTGTGGTAAAGGGGAGGAAGACAGGAGAGGCTGGGAAAAAAACAGCACCAGGAACTCTCTTGAGTCTGAAACAGAATTGTGGAAAAAAAATCCTGAGAAATCCCCCTTGGAAAGAATGGGAAAGAATCCACATAAAACATTTTATTGCTTATGGCAAACTTCTGCTGCTCCCATAAATTTTTCCACAAACTACACTAACTATATATCCATATATATTAAACATATACACATACACACCCTGACATATTGACTAGGCTGCATTTATAAGGTGCTCTGCAGAAGAAGATATTTATTTCAGTCTAAATATCTTCAAATGCAAATGGAAAAACAATTTCAGGAATCCAGTTTTCAAAGACCTTCCCATTCTGCAGTGGAAATCCCATTTCAGTCCCTATTTCATTCAAGATAATCTTCTGCTCTCATAAACCAGAGCAGACATTTATATTGAATTTAATTTGCAGATGTGCTATTCCTCAATTTACCAGAATATTTTTGCTACCACCCTTTTAAAGAGTGGAGCTTTGGAAGATGCTCAGATATTTTATATTTATTACATCATTTGTCTTCCCAACATTCCTAGGGATAGATAAAAAAGAGAGCAGACAAGGTAAGAAATAGGTGTATTCTCCCCATTGTACAATTGAAGAAACTGAGACATGGAGAAAGAAATGGACTTTCATTAATTCATCAGTGTATTCACTCGTCAGTCATTTATTGAGAGCCATCACACATCAGGCCCTGACTCTAGGGTTACAGTAACTGTCTTGGTCCCAGGTCTCATGGAGTTTCTAGTCTCATGTGGAGCCAGATAATTTTCAAAATGCAAATCTGATCATATCACATATTTGCTTAAATTATTTCTTGGATTTTCCACAGATTTCAGAATACAGGCTGAAATCCTTATAATGTTCCCATGGTCTTATCCCGTACCTGCTAATATTAGCTGCATCTAATTTCTGCCCACACACCCACAATCATGAGGTTTGTATGTTTTAGCCTTTTTGAGAGGATGTCTTTATGTAATTATAGTTTTTACATTTATCAAAGTTTTAAAGGCATATAGTTCAAAGAGTTGATATTTCTGACAGTTCTGTTAGAACCACAGCCCTGTTCTCTCCAGACTCAACCACTTTTAAATTTTCAGTCTATTCTTTTGATTTCTACCTCAGTATCCCAATAACATGGTGGTGTTGCCACTCTCCATTTTCCAGTTTTAAGCATTCTCTACTGACTTCACACAGAGGACGACGAGGCTTTAGTTTTACTTACCAACTCTCCCCCTTCTGTAGACTGTCTTGACTTCTTATTCTAAATCCAGACTCCATAATCAAAGGCAGACTTTAGGTGCTACAAATTAGAGCATAAAGTTACATTTATTTGTTCTTGGTTCAGAAACATCTGAATAGAAGGTTCAACGAAGGGGGAAAAAGATAAAAGATGTTAACTGGCTTAATGGATTTTTTTTTCACTAAATGGAATCTACGAGATCATTTCTTCCTCTCCTTGAACTTAAGAGTATTGATACCTAGGTTCAGCATCGCATGGCAAATGAATGACAAACAGGAAACTAGCAGGTGGTTCTCCTCCATTCCCAGGGCTCTTTAGCATATGCCATGCTGTAAACTTTCAATTCATATGAATTTAGGAGTGATCACTGAGTGTCAGAAAGTTTAAGCTGTTTACTTAAAAGTACTACTCTGCAGGACAGATCTGAGCAGAAGTAGCGGAGCTGGCATTTAAGCTCGTCTCTGTCTGACTCTGAGCTCCATTTCTTTAATCAGCATCACATTGTTCCTGCATTTCTCAGACCTTGATCGTCACCGATTCACAGATCCTGAAACTATCTGGCCTTTTGTCAGCCTCATACACCTGCTGTAAGAATCAAACAAGCACAGATGTAAACACCATGCCTCCGAAGAATGCCTGGCGTGTGGTAAGGACACAGTAAATGGTTGCTGCCATTGTAATCCTCCTCCTCTTCCTCTTCCTACTCTAAGTGCCTTACCTTCCTCATTGCTGACAAGCCTACCTTTTTCTCTTGGTCCTAACAAAAACCCTTCTTTTCTTGGATCTCCCCCTTGAAAAGTTTCCACTGCCCCCCCCCCATAGTCTTGCCATTGTCCATTCAGAGTTCACCTGGAGCATAAACTTTTATCTTCTCATCTGGTTCATGGCTGCCGATGGCCCTAGAATTGTCCCGTTGGGTTCCACTGCCCTAGCATGCGCCTCATCTTACCTCTTCACATCAATCTTTCAACTCCCAGCTCATCCCCGTATCTCCCAAGAAGTCCTTTCTGGACTAGGCAAACCCTCTTCAGGGCCACAGAAAGAAAAGAACCCAAGTGCCACGGCCCCAGCTTCACCCCTTCTTCACCCGCCTTCCCAGCACTGAGAGACTTCACGGGGCTCAGCTTCCTTATCGGTAAAAGCAGCAGCCTAACTCCCAGATTCTCGGAGTTTTTAAATGCTCTTGTTTCATTTCAGATATTAGATTCTGCTCTCACTTGGGAACCTGGGGCTGCTGCACGCCATGCGGACCTGCCAACAGCTGCTCGGCCTCCTCACTGCTCTTGCCTTTGGTTTTATTCTTCCTTAGAAAAAAGTAAAATTTATTAGATTCAGAAACTGTTGGTAAGGACAGTGTATTTTTTGCCATGGGGAAATTCATAGTAAATTAAGACCATCTTTCATTCATCTTTCTGGGAATGTCCATTTGGGAGGTAGAGGTAACTAAACACCTCCATATCTTTATTACTTATTATGTATTATTATTACTCTCTGTAATAAAATTAGAAAAACAAACCTGTTGCCAAGAAATGGATCTTTAGGGGTGATTTCTCCTTTCTTGGACCTCTCCTTTCTCTCCTCACTTCTAGATCAAATGATAGCTTCTCTATGTTTGAAATTCTACTATAGCCTTTCTCCTTAAATAAAATTGGTCTCAAAACTTTCCAATCTCAATACAATTTCAAATACGCCTTGCCCAATAAAGGGCAAAAAAGAAGTGAGAAGTGATTAAAAGGGGGTACCAAGGAGAGAAAGAGAAATGAAATACTAGATTAGCACTCAGTCTATCTAAGGCCTTCACCTGTCACTTAGCATATGCGATTCAGTTCAGTCATAGCAACTCTGCTAGGTAGTCACAGTCACATTAGTCCAGTTAGCCTTTCATCAAGTTCTGCTTAACAGCAAACATTGATTATCTCCCAAGTTCTGTGAGTCAAGAATTTGGGTGCAGCTTAGCTGGGTCTGATTCAGGGTCTCTCTCAAAAGGCTGCAGTCAAGGTGTCAGCTGGTCTGCCAGCATCTCCAGGCTCACTCATGTGGCTGCTGGTGGACCTCGGGTTCTCTTGGGATGTTGCCTGGGAAACACATGCTTGTTATAGATATAAAAATATTGTTATATTTAAACTATCCCTTAGGTAAAACTACCATTCTACCTATGTTTAGCATCTCTCATGAATCTTTTTTCACTATAAATTTTCAGGAAATTCGGAAAGTTGATATACACAAAAACAATATTAAAATGCTTTCTTCGTACTGGCTGCAATATATAAAACATATAATAAAATAAAGCCAAATGACAGGATAAGCAGCCTGTGGCACAATGTTTATTACATTTATGCAAGTTCTATTTTGCAAAGATTTCTATAGTGTTACAATTTGCTTAAGAATCGAATGAACTGTTTTAGTGACCACCTGACCTATGTCACATGCACATCTGTTCGTGACATATCATTCATGTGCAGAATTAGCCAGGAATAATTACTGACTATGCCCTAGGACAGAGTCCTTCATCCTGGTGAACACGTAGTAAGTAGAGCTTTTTATACCTCCAAAGCTTTAGAATTTAATGGAAATATCTGAACCTCATATTACCTAACAAAAAGGTGGGATAGATAGCAGGCTACCTGAACGAGGCCCTGAGGTCCCAGGGACCTATCTCCACAGGTCTGCTCTTCTGCCTGGGGGTTCTTGGGCCAGTGTTCTTGTCTGAAAAAAGATACAATTCCTGCCCCCCTGACAAGATAACCGAGAAAAGGCAGCATAGACAAGTGGTTGAAGCACATGGATTGAGAAGCTCAACTGTGGGGGGGAAGGGGCATTAATTCCTGGCTCTGCCACTTACTGTGGGAAAGCCTTTAACTTCTCTGCTTCAGCTTTCCCATCTGAAGAACTGGACATGAGGATAGCACCTACCTTACAAGGTTGCTAGGAGGATTAAGAGAGTTACTATGAGCAAGGCACTTAGAAAAGTACTTGGCACTTTGCGAGTAAATCAGTAGGGGCAAAGGAAGTCATTGGCCTAAAGCCCTTATGGGTGCTGGCGTGAAGTAAGGACATTGACACATTTTTCTAACATTTTTAACCTTTCCTTTCTTCATCTGTGAAGTGGGGATACTAATGACTGTCTCACAGAGTTCTTAATAAAATAAAACAAAACAAAACAAAATAAAGCACCTAGTGGTTTATGGTCTATATAAGGACACACTAAGTCATAGCCTTATTATTATGGATATCCACAAGCAGCTGTAGAGCTATGGGGGAGGTCAGAAAGCCAAGTAACTCAGTGCTAATGCAGGGAGGTGCCTATCGCAGCTCAGACAGTGCCGTGCTCTGGGATTACCGCGGGATGTTCCCTTTGGCCTGGGCGCTCTCTCTGGAGTTCCTTTGGGGCTGCATGTGTCCAAGGAATTCTGAGTATGAGAAAGGTTTCTCCTGGTTTCCGCTTGGTATTTTAATTGGCATATTACATTTCTTATCTGCTTCTCTTTTGTATTTTTAATAATACTCCTTTGTGGTTGCAGGCCGAGTGCAGAAGGAATGTATTAGAAAAAGCTAGTAGAGATAAACGCTGTAGACACATGGAGAGCCTGTAGATGTGGGATCATCTGATTCCAAACAGCAGGAGCTGGCTGTCAACCCTGCGAGCAGTTTCCGAGGGCCTTGCTCACAGGGGGATGAGGAGGGAGCCTCAGGGCCCGCAAAGGCCCGCTGCAGTTCTCCTGTTCTGCTTTCCCAAGGACCACCTCCATGCCTACCTACCCTCTCTCCTGACAACGCCGCTTAGGAACACTTAATGTCATGGACCTCTCTCTCCTTCAAGGCCGAGAGGGATGTTTCAGAAGCAGCACCAGCTTGGGTTGAAAAGAATCCATTTCTCAAAAACATAACCCTGTCTGTGGCCCTGCTAATGATAGCCACAAACCAAGGGGAAAGAAAAGCATTTTTAAATCAAGTTCTGGGAAGCAGGTCGCCCCCTGACCTTTCTCCCCAGCCAGAGCACCGACTATCAGACTGAAGGCAAACATACCACAAAACAAGACAGCAGAGAGACACCACTTCATGACTAATTGGCCTTAAGAATATGGGATAAAGGAAAATAATATAAACAACTCTTTGAGTTTTGAAAATAAATACTACTGAGGAGAGTGGATTGCTCATTCAATTTTGTTGTTATTAGAAATACCAACCTTAGTGACCATCACTGTCCCCACCTCATGTTGAGTTTATTCAGCATGTATCATTGCTAATGATAATCTTCAACTGTATTTGAAATTTTATCTGTTTTGGGTTCCTTTTTCTTTCTTTTTTTTACCTTCAGGCTTCAAAGAAGTCTCGTCAGAGTTCACTTGGCAATATTTTATGTATCTTAAATCAAGTACATTTCACAAAAGTCTGAACTTTCATCACCTTTCAAATGGTATTAGCCTGGTTTTAAACTCCTTAGCTAGAGAATCTCAGTGGTAAAGGATAAGTTCCTGGTATCTGTTATCAACTCCCTGTTTGGGGATTAGTCCTGTGTTTTCATGTGGGATATAAACATATCCGGATAATTCTCCTGGGCTTCACTTGTTGAAAATGTGACATTTGTCCTATCGCTTAATTATGGCTTAGCTCCCAGAAAGCTTTGCTGGCACCCCTCTAACAGCTGCCTCCCCCCCACCCCAATACACACTCGGTCCAGGTTCCTGGGCCCCCTTAGCTCTGAAAGCAAAGCTAATCACAAGATGCAGACTAGGAACCCTCCATCCTGAAAGACTGTCTCAGCTTTGTGTGGCTTGGGGCTGTTAGGCACAGAGAAGTCAAAAGATCACATTTGGGTTTTTGCTGTCCTGGCTGGGCAGGGCTTCCAACTACCTACTCCTGAGTAATCTCCCTACCCAACATTTTAGCTTTACTCCCTCTTAGCTCGTCTTACTGGGTCCCGGGAGCGTCTTTTCTAGGAAGCATTTGCTGCCTCCAATGTGGCTGAAACAGAAGCTGTTATCCTCTGAACAGCTCCACAGTTGACTACAGAAATGGAGGACTAGAACTAGTAAAAAAGACCTGAGTATGTATATGTCCTTACATGAGATATTTGCAGCTCAGAAGGATCATATAGTGGTTCTAGCAGTGGATTTCAGTTCATGTTATAACTTGGTTCTGCCATACAGAGTTTTCTCTCTGTGAGGTAACCATCTGGATTGTGTCAAGTAGGATGCTGGTAAATGTGTACAGACTAGCTCTTCAGGGGAAAAAACTCCACTTAATTGCAGCACTTGCCAATTTCCTTGGTATAAATACTCCCAGCGTGATTGATTTTGAAACACCAAAGTAGAGTCACTGAACAAGGGCCTGGGAAGAACCACTCATCATCAGCTCTGCCAGCAGCACAGTGTGGCCTGGTCCAGGCAGCGGGCGAGGCCAGCAACAGTGTACAGAGCCAACAGTTCTTGAACTTGAGTCTAGAAAGACAAGTCGGTATTTTCTGATTGGATACAGACATGGGGGAAGAAGGCAAGCAGCAGTGTGTCTGGCAAAGGATGAACAACTTTGACTACATCTGACTGTGTATGTGCTCACCTGTGCATGTGGCCTATGTGGAGAGTGGTGGGGGGGACACTGAGGAAAACACGCCCTCCGACAAACTGTCTGTGTCTCCTGCAATGAGCCTTATTCATATACTGGATTAAATATAACACAGTCTCCTCTCAAGACTGCAGTTCCAAACCATGAGGAAGGTCCTCCAACAAAAAAGAGTTGCTTCAAATAATCCTTTGGTTACAATTGTCAGTGTCATAGTGAAATCGTCATTATTCTAGGAGCCAAGGTCAATACATTATTATTACAGAGAATGGCCACCCAACAGAGCACAGCCAAGCCAAGGAAAAGGAAATTTCAGACAGGCTGTTACAGATCATGCTGTGATTCGGTCTGCATAGGAAACGAGAGAGTTTAAAGGGGAAGAGTGATGCATTGATTTGCGTCAAAATAAGAGCTCTGTGAGGCAAGAACTATTTCAGAGCAGTCTGATTGCCAGTTGTCTCCGTCGCATTAGCTGGCCCTCTGAAGCCTGCATCTCCTTTGTTGCACCCAAGGGCGATTAATGTATTGCTTCTGGGCGAGAAGTTTATTATTCCAGAACCAAGCATTGGTAGGTCTCTTCTCTCTCAAATAAATCAACAAATAATTATGGGATGGCATCTCCGCTGTGCTAGCAGGTTGCACATACTTCTCCAACAGCACCTCAGAGCTCTGAATGCTCTTCTCTCACTGGCTTTTTCAGGAACAAAACGAATGTCTCTAGAGATTCCTCATCACCTCATTCCACTCCTGCTTCTCGACCTACAGGGCAGGCTCCAGGAATTAGAGTTTCTCAGACACTCTATTTCTCTGGCTTCTTTCTCTTTCATGAGGATTTTATATTCTAGCTTCTGTAATTCATTTAACTACTGTTTGTATAAGTTAACTATACTTAAACATATAATTTAACGTAACGAGATACAAAAAAATGTTACAAATGTTAACTATAACTAATTCAACTGTATTTTGTAACATGGCATGTTCTAGATGGCTTTGAGTGGTGGGTACTATAAAAATGAACCAGAAAAGGTCACCACAAATCAGCAGTACAAATTGAGTTTCTCCTTTAAGTTGTCTTCTTAAAAAAAATTAGTGTGCCTTTTTTTTAACTATGAGAAAAAGGTTAATTTTCTTACACAGGAAACTTTAACAATCCAATTACAGTGACTAGTCCTAGTGGGACTACGTTAGGATATTGAAATAAAAACCCACTGATGACACCAAATATCAACTAAAAGTATATGAATAATTAGGATAGAAAAATTCCTCTAAGAAACAGAAATAAGAAATTGGAAATACTTTATTAACTAAGTTGTTGTATAACTTAGGCTACCTGGTCCTAGCGGCCAGCATGGTTATTTTCAAGTTGTTTAAATAATGTCGTACCTGGATAAACAAGAGATGAAGGTTATATTATCCTGCCGTCAACAACTTTTAAATGCTATTTCCCCTTCAGTTACTAAATAATTGCTCAGAAACTATCTGATAGCCAAGAATGGCCATTATGAGACATTGCTTCCCTAGCACAGTGAAGACTATATTGTGGCAAAGAAAAAATATAAGAATTTGTATTAGGTAAAGACATTTTTTAATTCTCCAAAATCGGTTCAAAAGGAGTCGCTGAATGAGCAGAAGGCAGCCCCTCCTGGTGCCCCAGGCTCTGAGGCTGCTCTCTGATGACATCATCCTTCCATCTTGTTTCCATCACTTTAAGCCCAGCCCCATCACAAAACAGGGGAGTGACCCTGGGGTTAAAGGCATTCCCTTAAGCTCTGAGCTCTGGAGCTGAGCCTCCTCCCATCCCAGTGGCAGCCTGGGGCTCATTCGCCCCCCTCTCAGTTGTCCTGGAAGGACGGTGGAACCAAGCCCGAAGGGAACTTTCCTTTGGGACGTGACACTCACACAGAGGTGTCCACATGCACAGCAGGATAAGCAGAGTCACCAGAGGTTAGCTTCTTACCAACTGAGTGAGCTGGTGGGCTGCTTAAGCCCTCTGCACTTGTTTCCTCATCTGCAAAATGGAGCTAGTAATACTTACCTTACAAGATTGTTTGAAGGATTAAATGAAATAGGGATAAAAAATACCTGGTACACAGTAGAACCCAGTCAATGGTAGACCTCAAAGCTACTGCAAATCCTCTCCAGAATGAAGTTTCTTTCTCTCCCCTCCCAGAAACTTTTCCACTTCACCTCAAAGGAGAGGAGCATGGACAGTATGCATAGCCTCTTCTAGCACCACCACAGGCAGCCCAGCTACACAGGGAGGGCAAGGCTGATGGAGGGAACCAGCCCATGAAGAGGGGCTAGGACAACTTGGAGATAGCTGTAGAGGAGCCGGCTATCCGAGGCCGAAGGTCACATGAGTAACTTTCAGTGGACGTGCGCTTAGCTCCGTAAAGAAGAGCCAGGTCACATGCTCCGAGAAGACAGACAGCCCTGCCTCTGCCAGCAAGAGGCAAAAACATCCTGTAACTTTCTACCACTTGGCTGGGATGCAGAATGCTTGAGCTGTCCGCAAGTACCTATGCTATTATACACAGTGTACATTGCTCGTTGTCTGTCTGCCTACCCATGTTTGTTTTCAGTGTCTTAGCAGATTGGCTCTGGGTTCGTGCTGCTTGTTATGTTTGGCAAGAGAAAGTGTTTTAATATCCTTGCTTGACTGGAACTATCTCGGTGCTGATGAGTTCAGTTATTTTGAATAGGATAAAGTATTGCCCCAGGTTTCTGCATAATTGTAGCATAGTATAGTTCAACTTTAAACTTGAGTTAACTACTTTAGGAAATAGTCACTAAAATAACCACATCTGGAGTGTTCTCTACAGGTTCTGGATCTCTGACCAACTCTTGGGCAAGCCATGCATGTCAAAACACACTTGGGGACTTATCTGAGCTATCATCTAGAAGCTAAAACTGATAGATCATCTTTGTTCCTGCCCTTAAGCTTTCTCCACATGTGTCTGTAATCCACTATCTTAAGTGGGTGAGACCAGTGAAGATTTAACATTTATCTATCCAAATTTTCTGTGATGTGTATTCAGTCCAGAGAGGATGTGTTCACCCACCCAATGAAGTAAGGCTGAATTTATTCATCCATTCATTCCCAAATATTTTATTGCATCCCATTTGTCCCAAACATTTGAGAAGCACTGGGGATACAATGTGAAGGCTCAGTTTCTGCCTGAAGGACTCACAGCCCTTCTGATAGAAGAGGTGGTGTTCAGGATATGAAGGATCCAAATGAAGGGCGTGGACAATTCCAGGGGGATTGGAAATCAGGAAAAACTTTGTAGAAAAGGTGACCTTTGTTCAGGATTAAGACTTCAAGAAGTCTTTTTGATTTCCAGTCCCCACAGAACTGACCACTCCCCTCATGAATCAGGATTATCCAGGCAGCCAACGATAATCAATCACCCTGTGACAGCTTTTCTGGCTTGAACTATCCACATAGATTATTAGAGTGATCCTAAATTCACTAGATAATTGAATGGTCACTAGTTTTATGACTTGTGTTCATCTATTAAGTCAGCAGAGGAAACTGCTTTGAAATTTGACAACCTCAACAGTTTTAGCCAATTCTATTAAAGACCCATGTGATCGAACTCTGCAAACAGAGGCATTTGGGAAAAAGAAATATCTGAAATCATGCCCTTTGTTTAGAGCTCATGTCTTCTCAACAGTGAAAGTTTAAAAGTTGACTTTTAGAAGGATGTGTGCTTCAGATGGGCTGCTGATAACAAAGCCAAGGAGGGGATGGGAGAACTGGATGAGTAGCAAGCCATTGACAGTCAGCATGATTTCAGAGGCACTTATCTTCATTCCCAAATGTTTCTCATACTTCCACCTCCAAGTGATGATAGCGAAAGGTTCCCTGGTGGACTCTCCTTCCCTTATCATAAGGTCTGATCCTATTTAAAGTGTAACTACCCCCATAGATGCCTTTTACACTTTGGTGTGAACAAATTTATCACTCTTTCTTGAGACTGGTGAAAAAGGAGTACCCAGATGGAAGGGGGGGGGGGGAGAGTGAACAAGATAAAGCCTGAAAGTACCCCCAAGTTTTTATTTTTTTTACTTGCAATTTGCTAAAGGCCAACCCTGGTCACAGTTTAGGAAAAAAACAAAAATTTACAGGTGAGAAATGGTGCCCAATACCTGGGATTCTAAAGAGTTGTAAGACAGGAGAGCTTGATGGTGTTGATAGTCAAGACTAAGACACGCCACCCTTGTTCCCTTTGTAGTCACATGAGAGTTTCTGGTCCAGAACCAATCAGATTGCGGTAGGTGCCCAGCAGCAGGACGTCACCTGCCCCTGCGGCTCTCTGAGAAAACAGCCGCAGTCATAACTCCTCAACAAGGGTGTTCAGAACCTTATTTCATTTTTTTTTCTTTTTTTCAGTTTTATTGTAACACAATATTCCTCATTCTTCCATCTGATTGTTGCAGAAAGCATCTCATTTCTCAGCCCCCACCCCAAGGGCCAGTGCAAACCTGCCAGGAAGGGTTGAGTCAGTGTCTCAAAGCCCCAGCACAGTCACCAAAGGAACCTGGGCAGAGTTGGGCCTGCACACATTCATTCAAATGTGTGGATTGTACGCCCTGTGGCGCATACTGGACCTGCCCCACGACAGCTATCAGAACAGTACCAGACACAGTTCTGGTTTTGTTGTGCTCACAGTTGTGTTAGACAAGCAAGGCATAAACGCATGGAAGGTTGGGTCACCGTAGGAGGTAGTGGGGGACTGACTTTCCAAAGAGAACTATAGTGGATCAGGAAAAGGAGAGATCCTTGTAGCTGGAAGGGTTAAGCCCCAGGAATGAGTAGATGGAAGGATAAATGATGGATAGATGGTTATTAGGAAATGTTCCATGAAAGAAGTCGTTTTTGAAAGCTGGCTAGGCTTTTGATACAGAGGAGTAATGGGGAGGCAAAACCAGAAAAAGTTCCTCTCCTAAAAATCCCCAGGACATTCAGCAGGACTGGGATCCCACCAAGACAGAGCAAGCATTTGAATACCCTTCACCGGACCTGAACCCTGAGCAATGCCACAACTTCAACCTATATCTCCACCAGTGGGCAGCAAGGACAGTGTCAGGCTAGAATCCAAAAGGAGAAAGTGGGAGATAGAAAGTAGAAAGGAAGCTTCTTATTCTAAACACAACTTCAGTGTGACTGGGGGCACCTCTCCTACCAGCTGTTTATCCCTCTAAGGGGCAGGCTCCCAGAGAGCTCCGATCACCATGACTGCTGGTGTCCATGGTACCCCTGAAGGAACCGGAGCCAGCTTGTACCAGTCACAGGCTGGGCACAAAGTATGAAGGCAGGGATTCAGCAGGTTACGATCTTTCACATCTTTTTCTGCTGGGCCCTACTACATTTGGCTTCTAACTGTGACTTTCCCCCAAGCCGAGCCACTTAGTCCATATCAGAGGCTCTAATGCCAAACTACCCGATACATCTAAGCACTGACAACAGTACCAATCCCTAGTAAGACATAAGACCCAGCCCGCTACTGCTTTTATGGCCTATGGAAGCAGCAAGAGGTGTTCAAGCTGAAGGCAGCAAGCGTCTCCTCTTTTGTATTCCCAGCCTCTCGTACAATGCCTGACACATAGTCGGTGCTTAGCCAATGCTTGCTGAGTGAAGGAGGAAGGCAGCTCTGGTTCCATGGGGAAGGTAGCCTTCTGCTAGTCTTCCCCTGCCCTAAAGCCTAGTTTAGATAACTTGGCTTCTACCGTTGCTCTGTGCTGGTAGCTTACTCCCAGGACTGGCCTTCCCACCTTTCTCTTACATATGCAGGAATGAAATCCTGCCCTAGGACCCAACTCTGTTATGTACTCTTTCCCTGGACAGCAAAATTCCCCAGATTACCCTTAGCCTCAAATACTGTTTCACGTCTCACTGCTCCCATCTTCATTATTCCCTCTGTCACAAACTCACCTTCACCTCACTGATTTCTAATCATGCTTTGGCTTTTCTCAGTCATCACCTCTTCTTGGAAGCCTACCCAGATGTGCTCACCCTCATATAGTGTGTACAGTCCTCCCAGAGTTTCTTATGGCGTCCAGGGCACATCTTTACCTTCCACTACCTATTAAATTGCACTGCAGTCACTGATGGGCTCATATCTTCTCCACATTCAACTGTGAGCAAATGAAGGGCAGGCCGTATGTGTTCGACATCATATTCCTATCATCTCCGGTGATGTCAAGCACATACAGGTTAATAAAAGTGTTTTTTAGAAACAATGAGTGAGTGAATGAATGGATGGATGAATGTATTCTATTCATCCACTGAGCTGAGACCTGTTTTTGCACTCTGCCCAGGACACCGAATGTTGTCTCTTTAAATAAATCTAACAATTTTCCCTTTATTGTTGGAATAAAAGAGCATTTCTCAGTATAGACACTGAGAACACTGATTATTCCCTTCCCTCAGTCCCTGTAGCTCAAGGGTCTGACCAACTCCCCCTCGTTCCCATTTACCACCTTCCTGCATGAGGGTTTTGCCTTGTCCAATTAGGAGTTTTTACTGCCGTGTCCCATGATAGGACACTTTGTTTAATATTGGCCGTAGTAGAGTCTCACAGATGTCCACAGACTTCTAAAAATTCAGCTTTATGCTGTCAGCACTGCTTATGGCTTTAGATTAATGATACACATTTTTAATACAACTTGGCTCTTAAAAATATACTCCATCTATTTCATTTGGCACAAAGAAACACTCATTTGTTCCAACAGCAAAAGGAAAATTGCTAGATTTGTTTAAAGATAGTAGACTCTCTAAGGGATTTTTCAAGGATAATTGTTGTCTATAAAAGATTTTTACCTTATACTCTGAATGTGTTGTAATTATTTTTAATTTCATCTGTGTAGCTCAGTATGTATCTCCAAAAGACAAGGATTCCTTTTCAAGCATAATCACAATACCATCATTACACAAAGAAACCCCCAAATTCCTTAGTATTATCAAATATCCTTGAATGTCCTATATATATTTCGTTTTTATTTTTATTAATTTTTTTAGAGTTTGAGGTTTGAACTGAGATCTGAATAAAATAAATTTCAACCTATAGGTTATTCTCCATTGCTTTTTTTTTTTAATTGTGCTTTTTTTTTGCAGTCCTTGTTATAAAAACTACATTGTTTAACTTGTAGTTTCCTACAGTCTGGATTTTGCTGGTTGCATCTTTATGGTGCTCTTTAGCATGTTTCTTTGTTCCCTATATATCCTTTACGTTGGTAGTTAGATCTAGAGACTTTATTAGATTCATATTCTATTTTTTTTTCAAAACTTCTTCATAAAAAGTATGTGTTTCCATCAAGAGGTACACAACATCTGGCTGTCTCCTTCCTATGATATGTTATTGATGATTGTTTCCTAGATCCATTATTTCATTAGGTTTTGCAAATTAGTGAAATTCTAATTCCATTATTCCTTCTTCATGTTTTAACTGGGAAACTTTTAAAGGGCAAGCTTTCTCTCACCTATTATTTATTTATTCTAAGCTACAGGTTTTTTTTTAGGAATTGAGAATAATAAATACCTGATTGCTTTCTTTCATATCTCAGTTTTCAGTATTTCTCTAATCATCTTCAGAGATGATAAATGAAAAAAAAATGAAAATACCTTTGTGAACTCATGGATTTAAACATATTTGATGCATTTCACTCATTCCATTGTGGTTATCATCCTTACTGATGCTTAAATTGTTCCTGCTTTACCCAAAAAGAGATTATTTCATTGGCTGCCAAGACCTTCTGACATTACCCCAGTAGTTGCTGACAGCTACCTTTAATATTAGTAGGACAAGATGTTGGGACTCATCTCGTACATTTCCTGTCCCAGACCTGGAATTAGCAATTTCTCCAAGAAGCCCTGTTTTGTTTCAGTTGAGAAATGGTGTTTATAAACAATACTGGGGTCCTGTGGGTAGTCAATACTGCTGGATTGCTCTTTACTTCTAGGTCTTTTGGGGGAGCTAGAAAAATCATGACTTTATAGAGCTATTTCCAGTTCAAATTCAGGATGACAAGGTTTTCAGTGATCCTTATTGCTTGCTAATTCTTATTTCCTTTCTCCCACACCAATAACCTTGTTTTTTGATGATTCCGCATAACTATTGATTTTCTTTATCTTAAAATAATAATAATAATATTACTACAGTCAGTGACTGAAAATAGTTTAAGATCTTGTTGGTTTTTTTTTATTTTGGTTCGGTTTTGCTTTGGGGAATGTACTATTAAAGATATACATTCAAATGACTGTGCTTTAAAGTCAGTTGGAATAGTTCCAACTAACTCGATGTATCATTAGAGTCATTTGCTTCATTTTACCTTTGTTTTTAGAGATTATTCTTGAACTATAATTTTGGTTTATAATCATGAGAAATACAAAGTTCGGAAGTCAAATTTACACAAGAAAATACATTTTAAGAAGTCTAGTTTCTTTCCCTCTTCCCTCCCTCCCAATAACCAAAATTTAAGTTTTACAACTTATTCTTCCAAATTTCAAATATGAACATATATGTATGTGAACACATGTGTGTGTGTGTGTTAACCTCCATTCCTAGATAAAAGGTGGAATGTTATGTGCACTCTGCTTCGCCATGACGTTTGCTAATTCACCCAGAGATGACGTCACTGCGGTATAGTGTGTACAGAGACCGTCCCTATTCCTTTATACACGTACAAAATGCCCCACTTAGCGACACAGCATACTTTATTCAACATTCCCTGGCGATGGATATTTGCGTTATTTCAGCCTTTGCTAATACTGAAAGGGCTACAGTGGGTCGCTTTGTGCATATATCTTTGTGTAGTTTTGCTGGTGTATCTTTAGAAAGATTCCTAGAAGTAGATGACCAGGATAAAGGGCAAACGTATAAATAATTTTACTAGATTTTGCCCAATTCCCTTCCATAGTGTTCAACCTTTTGTATCTCCACCAGCAATTTTTGAAAGTTCCTATTTCCCTAATAGATGTGGTAGTAGATTTTGCCGTCACATTTGAATTTTTGCCAATCTGTTAGATAAGAAGTGATATCCTAGTGTGACTTATTTCTCTTATCATGGGTAGGATGGGGAATTTTTCATAATAACACCTAAGAGCTTTTTCCAACTTTTTGGGTAAACAGTCTATATCTCTAGCCAATTTTTCTGTAGTGTTGTTAGCTTTTTCCTTTAAATCTATTAGGAATATTAGCCATTACCCTGAGACATAAATTGCAAATGTTTTTCCTAGATTATCTCTTGTCTCTTCACTTATGATGTATTTTCTCATGTAGAATTTTTTTAAATTATATAATCACATAATCTTCTCCCTTAATCATATTTAGATTAAGTTTTCACTACTCTCAGATTATAGAAGTCTTAAACCATGTTTTCTTTTTCCCTTTTGTACTTGTACTTGTACTTGTATGATCCATTTGGAATTTAGCCTGGTGTACAGTGTGGGGGATGCATCCAATTTCATTATTTTCCATGTGACTATCCAGTTATCCTAACACCACTTTTTAAAAAGTTGCTCTTCTCCATTGATTTGTGATGCTGCATTTATTATATACTAAACACCCATGTACCATGGTATCTATTTTTTATTTTTTATTTTTTCTATTGATCTGTCTATTCGTGCACTAACATAAATCTATTTTAATTATAAAGGTTTTCTAGCATGTTTTATTGTCCAGTATGGAAAGCACACTAAATACACTTCTTGTTTCAGGGTTATCCTATCATTTGACATTTATTCGTTCTTCCAAATACACCATATAGCCAAATTGTTTAGGTCCAGAAAATAGAGTGATAGCATTTTCTTGGGATTGCATTATATGTACGAATTGACTTACAACTGACATCTTTATAATTTTGACTCTTTCTAATCAAGAATATTATATATCTTCCATTTCTTCAGGTCTACTTTTATATCATTCAGGAGAGTTTTATAGTTTTTCTCTTATAGATTTTCAACATTTGTTGTTAACTTTATGCGTATTTTATTTTCTTTTTGATATCACGAATGGTATCTCCTCTTCCATTATACCTCTAACTGGTTTTTATTTACACATATAAAGGCTATTGATTTTATGTTAATTTTATAACTTGCTACTTTACTCAATCCCTTTATTTTAGTAGTTTTTCCATTGATTCTTACAGGTTTTCCAAATATATAATCATGTTTCCTGAAAATAAAGATAGTTTTACTTATTATTTTCTAATTCTTATGGCTCTAGTTTCTTTCTCTTGTCTAATTACATTGATTAAAATACCCCCAATGTAATATTAAATAGTCAAGAACTTAGAACCTAACACCAATGTAAGAAATGACTATATTTTAAACAAACTCTGTTTCCAAGAAGTGATTAAAAGAGTTAAGCTGTGATATCTATGTCAGTTTAGAAGGCATTACTACCTATAGTCTTTTACATAAGGCAACAACTTTCAGTGGAGATAAATTCCTCTTCATGACATCTGAGAACATGCCTTCCTAGACCTCCCAAAGATAAAGAGATCTTAAAGTTTATGGGATCCTTTCTGAATTAAGCCTCAAGAGTCACTAGAGAAAATCTAAGATTCATCCCATGAATAAATGCACTAATCTTTCCAATGCTTCAACTATTTCTAACAGATTTCTAAAGATTTGTTTCATAGTAACATCTTTACCCATTTTGACTCATAGAAAAAAAATCAGTCTAAAGTAAAGGAAAAGTTGATACATATTTAACATTGTTCATCTGGGTAAGATGGTGGTGATAGGTTTCTGAGGTCAGGTGGGGCTCCAGACCCCAGGGGAAGTGCAAGCCCAGGTCAGAAGGGTCTTTCCTGACCTAATGGGTTGTGGTCAGGGGCTTAAGCACAGGGTCTTTCCTGACCTATTGGGTTGTGGTCAGGGGCTTAAGCACATGCCCTCATCTGCCTCACAAACCAGGATTCAGCCTCCATGCTTCACTCTTGGTCTGCAGGCTCTGGGCAGACCAGCTTAGTGGTTAAGGGCTCGCCCTGGATAGATGCGTCCTTGAATACTGGCCCCTATACTTAATACCTACATGGCCTTCAGCAAATTATTTAGCACATCTGCCTTGTGTTGGATGTCTGTAAAATGGGGATATTTCCTACTTCCTTAGGTTATTATAAGGATTAAATGAGACAATGTACAGAAGGTGCTTAGCAGACTGTTATGTAATACACACTGGAAGAATGGTAATTGTTATTTCTATTATTAAGTTAATAGGAAATGCCAAAGAAACAACATATCAGCGCTATTGCAATCTCAGCCACAGGGAGTAAATTGTCAATTTAATCAATCAATTGTCAGTTAAATGTCTGCTGCCATCAGACATGTTTAAAAGCATAAAGATGTATCATACTGACCACTTCCCATTGTTAAGTGGGTGGGAATAATTGGTTTTCAGTTAGGGTTCCAATCAGAAAGTTATTTTTCCCCCTCATTACTACTGAACACCCAAGAAAACAGCCTACTCTCCAGTAGCGCCTCTCATGTGCTAATGCTGAGGACTTAATCCTGGGTGGAAAGTCAGACTGGTAAAGGGAACTGAAGTCTGAGGTCGGCGTGAGAGAAGTGGTCTCCATTTCTAAAATCAGCTAGAAAAGAAGTGGTCAGTTTGAAACATCAAGACCCGTGCTGCAGACAGAGGCAGCCCTCGAGGCAGGAGTCAGCCGCTGGCCACCGACTAAAGGAGGTGAGCGAATGTGGAGTCGACGCCTGGCAAGGTTACTGAGGCAACAGTGAAAAAAGAACCTCGGGCAACGGTGTGCTGTTAAGGGCATCACGTGGTTTCAGACAAATAAGCTGGAAGCAGAGTGCTCGCATCAAAGCAGGGAGAGGACTGGCTGTCCCAGGCATTGGCCACTAGACACTGAAGTCATTCTTGGGCTTATTATTCAGTAGTTGTAGGTGACTTGCAGAAATGAAGGGAACAAACCTACTCAGCTATGTTGATTTATGTAAGTCGAAATTCCTATAATAAATCACGTATTCTATATCACTGATAGTGGTTTTCTTCTGAGACCACATGTTAAGTGACACCTGATTTGGTGCTGGAAGTGGGTGCTCTGGTAAAAAAAGAAAAAAGTGGCATAAGTTTGAGGACAACATGGCAGACAGAAGTCTGATGGCCTCAAGGAAGACATGGTGACACTCTAAGAAAGTGACAAAAATGTTCCTGGAAGCTGGACAGAAAGAGGACGTTTGTTGCCCAGTGGTGGAAATTTTTGCCATGCTCTCTGTGGAAATATGGGAGACTAGAAATGACATAATGAACATAATGATTTAGTTAAGACTATTTCTAAGCAAAGTGTTGAAGCATCTACCTAGGATTTTTGGCTGTATAGCAAGGGGTACAGATAAAGATTGTCAAAAGAAGGAATTATTAAGTTTTCAAGTGGAATTTAGAGCAAATACAAGGGTCCCAGAACAATGTTTTCCAGCCAGCAAAATTTTCTCAAATAAAAAATAGTCTCCAGGCAGAATTCAGAAATATGTAATCTCAGGGTAAAGAGGAAGCCAACTGTGTAACTATAAAACCCTTTGCTAAGAGCTCTGAAATGTTGTAGGTGGTGCCTAACAGATGGTTTTAGAAAAACAATAGTCTTTTTCAAGAGCTCAGATGTATGCCTCCCAAAACCTCTCTGTTGAATAATCGGATATCTAAGAATCATAAGGATGCCGTCCCTCAGAAGCATTATGGGGAACCCAAGGAAAAGAAAGCATTTTGAAGCAATTTGAAGGTATAGATTTTTTATGGATTTAATGGAGTGGATTAGAAATTGAAACATAAGAAACCCAGTAAATTTTTTAAGAAATCATGTCAGGTCAGACTGAAAGGGACAGAGAAGTATGAAATAAAAGAGTCCCACAGACTCTATAACTCTGTGGGCAGGAAACAGCTTGGGAAAACTATTCTTCTGCCAATATGGACTTTGCTCATGGAAATGTAAAGATCATTGAGAGAGTGAAGCCAAGAGTCACGGAGTACAACCCACAGAAATCAAGATAGCCCCAATCAAGGAATCAGCAACATGGGCCAGCTAATTTCAGAATTGCTACAGACCAGTGGTTGCCCTTGTTTTCTCCTTTTTGAACAAGAGTATCTATTGCAGCTATTCTATACCTGTCACATTATGTGTTGGGTGTGGGATAGGAGGAGATAACTTGTCTCTTTAGTTCCTAAGTCTTTAAATGGCATGTAGACATTATTTAGATGATACAATAGTAAAGCTTGAGGCTGACACTCATGGGGTAATAATGAGAGTTTAAGATATTTAGGGAAAGGTGAATATTTTCTAGTAGGAAGGATCTGAGAGGGAGAATGGTGGAATTGTACTTTCCAAAGATGGCCACAATATCTGCCATCCCACATGCTCATCTGCAATGTGACCTTGTCACCCCTACCCTGCCACTCCACCAGGAGGTTGAGTCTAAATTCCCTCTCCTTAAATCTGGGTTAAACAAGAGAATGCAATAAAAGTGACACCATAACTTTTTAGGCTAATCAAAGGAAGTTTTCAGCTTAAGCCCACACCTTTTAGAACACTTGATCTGGATACTTCCTTCCAAGATAGTCTCCTTGGAAGCAAGCTGCCATGCTCTAAAAATCCCAAGTCACGTGGGGAGACCATGTAGGTCCAACAGCTAAGTCCAACCTTCAAGTCATCCCAGCCCAGGCATCAAATATTTGAGGGAGAAAACCTCCAAATTATTCTACCATGCCCATGTTGGCGTCATCTCAGCCATTTGAGTCTTTGATGTCCCAGATGGGAGAGAGAAACAAGCTATTCTTGCTGCATCCTATCTGCATTTCTGATCCGCAGAATCCATAAGCATAAATATTAGCTGCTTTCTTGCCATGAAAAAAACAGCAGTTTACTACACAGCAGTGGATAACCAAAACAGTGACTTAGAGTTGGGTCTTGGTACAAGAAAATGATAGTTCATCAAAGACCACTGTAAGATAAGAAAAGAATACCTTTTGACATCCACACAAAGTTTCAAGAGAACCTGGAAGAATAGAATTTATAATAAAAGTAGAACACAGAATATTCATCCCACCCACACAGAGGATTAAGCAGTTCCAAGAGGAGAAAGAATTGGAGATTACTTTTTAGACCCTATTGTATATCATTTGTAGATCGTTGTATGTATTTTGGCCTAAATTTTACTGTAAAATATAAAAAGGTCCTTATTCCAGAGTTTAGGTTACATTATTATTAATTATTTTTGTTATATCTATAGAATTTTAAGTCTAAACCAAGTAAAATAAAACCAAAAAACATTTCATATGTGAACTTCTGCTTCCAGCTATGAAGAAATGAGATGAGCCAGAATTATACTCCCATGGAAAACCATTTAAAAACAAGAAAAAGATAGAAAACAATTAATTTCAGACATTGGACAATAAACAGCACTGCAGGAGTGCAGTCCCTGAGAAAAAGGAAACAACTGAGGTAAAGCCTACCAACACCTAGACTTCCTGTTTGGGGGGCATGGAGAAGGAACCCAAAAAGAGTCTACCAGTCTTGCTTTGTTGAAAAGACAAATCGAGTTCTGGGAAGCCAAGGTAGCTAGAATTCCAAGGGTAGAATAGCTAAAGGGTCATGACACCAAGAAAGAGCTCCAGAAATCTGCAGAGGGATTGAATACCAATCTGCACATATTTGGAGTAAATCCAATGAGGCCAAGCACGAGTAACATCTGGCAAAAAGACACTCACTGGGAGTTATTAGACAAACAATTTCAAAAGTCACACAGGCTAGAAATTGTTCACATTTTCATTGGATAAAATAAAGAAATCTTGATGTATAATACATGGGGCAAAAAGTACAGATGCAGAAAGACAAAACCTTAGAATCAGGGCTAAATTAGCACTAGAATGACAATTCTAGACCTGCCTTAAAGGATTTAAAACAAAACTACAAGGTCAAATTAATCTGTAATACCTTAATTGCCCACCCATAAAAGTTCCACACTCTTAAAGGTAATACAATAAAATATAGAACTGAACAAGATGAAATTCACAATATCTAGCATCCATGTAATATTATTAACATACAAAGAAAAAAATTAAGTGACCCATAATTAGGACAAAAGTCAGTCAATAGAAACAAAACAAGAAAAAAACAGTGTTGAAGAAATTATCAGGAAAGACATTAAAATAAATACTATAAATATGCTCCTTGTTATGTACTGAATTGTGGCATCCATAAAATTTATATGCTGAAGCTCTAACCATCAATGTAATTGTATTTGAAGATAGGGCTTACAAGGAGGTAATTACGGTTAAGTGAGGTCATAAGGGTAGGGCCCTAATATAATAGGATTAGTGTCCTTATAAGGAGATACAGAGACCTTTCTCCCATTCTCTCTCTCTCTCTCTTTGTCTCTGTGTCTGTCTCAGTCTCTCCTCTACCCGTGTGAGTACATGGTGAGAAGGTAGCCATCTGCAAGCCAAGCCAGGACCCAAATCAACAGAAACCTTGATCACGGACTTACCCGCCTCCAGAACTATGAGAAATAAATTTCTGTTGTCTACACAACCTAGTCTAGGGTATTTTGCTATGGCAGCCCAAGCAGACTAATACACGTCTTCCATTCAAGAACATAAAGTATCAATGTGATGAGGAGATAAATTAAAGATATGAAAGTGACTCAAATGAACTTATAAATAAAAATATACGATAGCTAAAATGAAAACAATATTGGTTGATATTAAGAGAAAATGGGACACCAAAGAAGCAAGTATCACTGAACTTGAAGACATAGCACTAGAAACTATGGAAAATGAAGTGCAGAGAAGAAAAAGATTGAGAAAAAGTGAGCAGAGCCTCAGTGACCAGTGGGTGATATCAAGTGGTCTGACATGTATAAATAGAATCCCAGAAAAAGAGGAAAGAAGAAACAGAAGGAATATTTTGGCCAACATTTTTCTAAGTTTTATGAAAAGTATGAATCTACAGATTCAAATCCAACAAATGTCAAGCAGAATGAATATAAAGAAATCACAGTGTGGCACATAACAATCAGATTGCTGAGAACCAGTGATAAAGAGAAAATACTCAAAGCAACCAGAAGGAAAAAAGATAATTGTATACAGAGAACCAATATTTGATGATAGTAGACTTCTCATCAGAACAAGTAGAAAACAATGGATTGACATCCTTAAAATACTGAAAGAAGATTTTCAATTTAGAACTCTACGTCCAGCAAAAAATATCATTCAAGAATGAAGATGAAATAAAGCTAAGAAAAACACTCAGAAACTTCATTGTCAGCAGATATGGATTACAATTAAGTTTTTTAAAGTTCTTGAGATACAAGGAAAATAATAATGATAGAAACTTGAATTTTGGCCAAGGAAATAAAGATCACTAAAATACACAATTTTCTGATTTTGAAAATGTTTTTAAAAGATAGTAGATGATTTATAACAAAATGTGGTGTTTATAACACATAGAAATAAATTACGTGACAATGATAGCATAAAGAAAAGGTGGAAGGAAAGTATGTGGTGGTAAATCTTTATAAGATTTAAAAGTAGACTGTGATGAGTTAAAAAAAATATGTGTATTGTAAATCCTAGAACAACCACTAAAATAATTAAACAAAGAAGTATAGCTAATAAGCCAATAGTTGAAATAAGCTTAAACCAAAAAAAAAAGATTAAAAAGACAGGAAAAAAAATAAGGGACTGGTAGGAAAAATAGAAAGCAAATAACAAATAGTAGACTGTAGCTCTGGGGGGAAATTCCCAAGGCAAAATACCTTTGAAACCAAAATCAGTCAAAGGAAGAAATAAATTGGGAGAAACCCATTTATTGTTTACAAGCAGTTGTCCACTTCTGCTCGCCAGTGTCTCTCAGGACCCAGCTGCACAAAGGGGCCCCACCTAACCTCTCCAGTCCAGATATGCCCTCGCTCTCCCTTGTAATTACCTATTGGTATGGAGATGGACTACTTCTCTCCACCCCTTGGAAATACTTACTGATATGGAGATGCATTAAGGCCAGGCAAGAGATTCTGGAAATATCGCAATTTTACCCACACAGATTTAAATACAATTATTCCAGTAATTAAGTTAAATGTTATGATCTAAGCACTCAATTAAAATGCATAGATTGTCGGATTTGACTAAAAATAAAGCAAAGCCCAACTATGTCTTCAAACAAAATGTTCACTTTACATATAAAGACACTGATACATTAAAAGTGAAAGAATAGCAAAAGGTATGTTATGCAAACATCAAACAAAAGATTTTTTTTGAAGTGGATATAATACCAGAAATCTGAGTCAGCAAATGGTATAAAGAGGGAAGTTTCATGAGAAAAGAATCAATACATCAAAACAAACTGCTTGTAATGATTATTTCACTATCCATACATATATATTAAATCACCATGTTGTGTACCTTAAATATATAGTTTTTACTGAAAAAAACTAATTCAGATAAAAAGAAGACATACAGTCCTGGACTACATACACCTCATAACAGAAATATAAAAAATATGAAGCAAAAAAACTGACAAAATTGAAAGTAGAAATAGACATCCAGGATTGTAGTTGGAAACTTTAATATTCTTCCTTCTTCATTGTTTAGTAATTGATAGAACATGTAAACAAAAAAAACCAGTAAGGGTATATAGAACACTTGAACAGTACTGTCAACCAATCAACTTATTTGATGTTTAGAGAACATACAACTCAATTAAAGCAGAATAAACATTATATTCAAGTGCTCATAGAACCATTTTCTGGGCCCCAAAATAGATCTTGATTAATTCAAAAGGATTAAAATCATACACAGTATATTCTTTCATTACAGCAGAATCAAATCACAGATTAGTAACAGAAAATCAGCTGGGAAATCTGAAAATACTGGGAAATTGAACCAAAGAGTTAAAAACACACCATGGGTTAAAAAAGAAATCACAAGGTAAATTAGAAAATATTTTGAAATAAATGAAAATGAAAATACAACATATCAAAATTTGAGGGATGCTGCTGAGATAATGCTTAGAGGGAAATTTATAGCAATAAATGATTATATTAGTAAGAAGTCCCTAAGTCAATTATCTAAACTTCTAGCAAGAGAAAAGAAAAAATGCAAATTAAACTTGAAGGAAGCTGAAGGAACAAAATAACAAAGATAAGTGTGGAAACCAATAAAATTAAAAATGAACAAATAATAGACAAAAGGCTATGAAATTTCAAAAAAACTGTTTCTTTGAACACATCAGTAAAATTGGGAAGTTTGTAGTTTATATAGGTTGACCACCTCATCCTGGTTTGCCTGGGAATATCCCAGCGTTAGTACTGAACATTTCACATTTCAGGAACCCTTCCGTCCTTGGCAAGCTGCAATAGTTGGTCATTTTACCATAGACAGGTTGGTCAGAATATAGAAAGAACACAGAAAATACAGTATCAAGAATGAAACAAAGACATCGTTATAGATCTTAAAGACATTAAGAGAGTTAATAAGAGACTATTAGGAACAACTTTATGTCAATTAAGTTTAACAACTTTGATGAAATGTACAAATTTCTTGAAAGACAAAAAATTCCCAACACTGACTCAGGAGGAAGTAGATGATCTGAAGTGGATGCATTATCTTTTAAAGAACTATTTATGGATAAAATTCCTCCTTCCAAAAAGAGACTTCCTAACCTACTTTATGAAGCCAGCACTACCCTGATACCAAAAGGAAATAAAGACATTACAAGAGAATAAAACTGTAGATCAATATCCCTTTTGAACATAGATGTAAAGATTCTTTGCAAAATATTAGCAAATCCAATCCAGCAACATATAAAGTGAATAATAAATCATGACCAAGTGAGTTTCATCCCAGGAATGCCTGTTTGATTAAGTACTCAGAAATCATTAATGTAATTCATCATATTAACTGACTGAAATAGAAAAACCATATAATTTCAATTCATGCAGAACAACATTTGATTAAATTCAAAACCCATTTATAATAAAAATAATTCTAGCAGAGAAGGAATAAAAGGGAGCTTTCTTAATCTAACTAAAGACATATAGGAAAAGCCTACAGCCTATAGTACTGTTTACAGTGAAAACAGTGAAGGATCAGGAGAAAAAGGACTGATGTCTGTTCTTACTACTTCTATTCAACAGTCTGCCTAGATCCTAGCCATCACATTAAGGAAAGGATAAAAAGGCTTCCAGACACGAAAAAAAGTAAAATTGTCATTGTAGGCAGACAACATGATTATCTATGTAGAAAATTCTAAGAAATCTAAGGAAAAGAACTAATAATAAGTGAACTTAGACAAAGTGCAGGATACAAGGTCAATATATAAAAATCAATGGTGTTTTTATACATTAGAAATAATAATTAGAATTTAAAATTTTTAAAATAGCATCAAAAGCATTAAATACTTAGGGATAAATTTAACAAAATAGGTGCTAGACTTATACAGTGAAAAAAATATATTGTTGAAAGAGATTAAGAATCCTTAAATAAATGGCACAAGATATGGTCTTTATAGATTAGGAGACTCAGTACTGTTTAGAAGGGCAATTCTCCTCGCTTTCTAAGTCTATAACAAAATACCACAGACTGGGTGGCTTAAACAATAGAAATTTGTCTTCCCACAGTTCTGGAAGCTAGAAGTCCAAGATCGAGCTGTTGGCAGGTTAGGTTTCTCCTGAGGCCTCTCTTCTTGGCTTGGAGATGTCGACCTCACTGTCCTCACATGGTCTTTTCTTCTGTGCATTCCTGATGTCTCTTTCTCTTCTTATAAGGACACCAGTCTTACTGGACTAGGACCCCTGACATCCTCATTTTAATGTAGTCACCTCATTAGAGGCCTTATCTCCAAACAGTCACATTTTGAAATTATGGGGGTAGACTTCAACATACGAATTTTTTCAGGGGAGGACACAGCCCATAACACTTCTCATATTGATCAATAGATTCATGTCAGTTCCAAACAAAATCTCAGCAGATTTTTGTAGAACTTGATGTTTGTTTTTGAAATTTATATAGAAAACCAAGGGGCCTAGAATACCCAAAACAAATTGGAAGAGACGAAAAAGAATAAAGCTGGGAGCCTTATACTACCTGATAGCATGATTTCCTATAAAGTATTCAGTTATCAAAAATGTGCTATTAGCAGAAGGATAGACATATGGACCAGGAGTTGGCAAACCACAGGCCACAGACTAGCTGTCTGCTTTTATAAACAAAATTTCATGGGAATACTGCCACTTGTATTTGTTTATGTATTGTCTATGGCTGTTTTTTTTAACTCTAACAGCAGAGTGGAGAGGTCATGACAAAGACCACCTGGCCCACAAGCCTAAAGTATTTACTGTCTGGCCCTTCAAGTAAGTTTTCCAATCCCCGATTAGTGAAACAGAGTCCTAAAATAGCCTAACGTAGGGTTTCTTAATAGCTGCACTATGGACATTTGGGTATGCATAATTATTTGTCAGGGGACTTACCTGGGCATTGTGAATGTTTAGCAGCATTGCTCATCTCTACCCACTAGATGCCTACAGTGTCCTGTACTTGTGACCCACAAAAATGTCTCTAAGGCATTTGCCCAGGGTGGGCAGAATGGCCCTCAGTTGAGAACCACAGGACTAATGTCTATATGGTTAATTGATGAGCAACAAAACTACTAGATCACTCAATGGGAAAAGAATAGACAGACTCTTCAATACACAGTGCTGGAAAATCAGATAACCCTATAGAAAAAAAATGAACATTCCACTATATAAAACATTCACTTTAAATGGATCATCTACCTAAACATAAGAGCTAAAACTATAAAAACATCTGTAGGAAAACATAGGAGAAAATCTTTGTGACCTTGGGTGAGCCAAAGCTTTTTTTGGATAAAGCATAGACTGTACAAAAATAATAATAAATTGGGCATTAACAAACTAAAACTTTCACTCTTCAAAGAAATTGTTAAGAAAATGAAAAATAAGCCACAGCCTGAGAGAAAATACCTGTAAAACATACAGCTACTAAACAACTTGTATCTAGAATATATAAAGAATTCTCACAACTCAGTAAAAGAAAAGCAAATAAACTTTGGGCAAAAGATTTCAACCATCACCTCACCAAATAAGATAAACAAACGGCAAATGAAAGTCCATAAAAAGACTCTCAAAATCATTAGTTATCAGGGAAATTCAAATTAAAACCAAAATGAGGTGCTGATATATACTCATCAGAATGACAAATATTTTTAAACATAGAAAACGAAAATGATCTGACAATATCAACTTGGTGAATTTGTAGAGCCACTGAAACTCTCATAAATTGCTGATAGGTGTACAAAATGGTACAGCCCCTTTGAAAAACATTTGGTGGGGTTTCCTATAAAGTTAAACATCACTTGACGTACCACCAAGCATGTCCCCTTCTAGGTATCTTTTTAAGAGAAATAAAAACATGTTCACAAAAAGATTTATAAGCAAATACTCATGGCAGCTTTATCATAATCGCCAGAAAACAAAACAACCTAAGTGTCCACCAACTAGTGAGTGAATAAATAGCTGGTGGTATCCATACAATGGAATCCTACTCTGCAACATAAAGAAATAATCTACTGACAGTGGCATGGATAAAGCATTTGTTGAAGATAGAAGCCTAACACAAAAGACTACATATAATGTAGTCTTCTATATGAATTCTAGGTTTTATCATTATAGTCACAGAAATGAGGTCAGTGCTGCCAGGGGCTAAGGGTGGGGAGGGAATCAATTGCAAAGGGGTACAAGGGAACTTTCTGGGATGATGAAGCTGTTCTATGCATGTGACTAGGTACAACTAGATTGTTCTACAAGGTAACTACAGCTGTCAAGGTCCTTGTGATAAGAGAGGCAGAACAGGTGGAGATTGTGACAGTGACTGCAACAGCTGTAGTGACCCTTTATTGAACTCATACACTGCCAGGCACTGTGACAAGCCCTTTGGATGCTTTACCCCATACGGTCTTCAAAGCAGCCATTTGAGGTGAGTGCTATTATTCCCCATCTTACACAGGAGGGAACTGAACCCCAGAGACTTTAGTCATTCCCCTAGTCAGCAGGTCTGGCTGACCCCAAGTCTGTGCTCTAAATTATGGACTTATCCTGCAACCTGCTGGGAATGCTGCTTTAACACTTATTTCTATTTGTGTTGTACAATGATACAGAACCAATATTTTTTATTCCAACCTGACCCCTTGCAATATAAGTTTGTATGGGTATGACACCCTAGACACAGATCGTTAGAGCATTGCAGCCCAAACTGAGATCCTTGAATTAGGTTTCCCTTGGCTGACTAGGAGAAGAGACTTCAGGTCTTCCTGTGCACTGCAGTTTGTGTTGCTGGAAGCAGCTGCTGAGACCAAATTTGGGGTGAAAATTCTGTGATGACGGACAAGGAAGGGAGAGAAACAGGACTGGTCAGAGGGATCAGTCAAACCACAGTATAGGCCCATTGAAGCCTTGGCCAACCGGGTAGGGAGCTCTGGGGTGAGTAATGCCCAGCAAAGTAGCCAAGTTGTACCCAAATGGTCACTCCTCTTCATTGCCACCTGACTCAGTCACTGGCTGAGGGTTGCCGGAAGGGTGTGACCTCTAGCAAGGTGACTGCAGCTGAGGCAGCCCGAGACGCTGCCCGCTCAGGCTACTGCCAAGCCATCATGCGGCTAGGTAGCAAGTCCTCCCTTGAAGTGGGCATCTGGGGGAGCGCCTCTGAGTCTGTGGCCTGCAGCTGCCCTCAGCATGCTTCCCCCCTGGCCCTGCAATGTCACCAAGTTATCCCAAGTTTTACTCAAAAAAAGTAAACAAAGTCCAGAAAGTGTTCTCTTAAGGAGCTTGATTTAATGATTGAAAACAAAATCCACTTAACATAATAGAAACTAGGTGCTATAAAAGAAAATAAACTCAGTTCTTTTATTAGCATCATTAGTTTATTCCTCGAAAGTATATAGTACACTCCTATGCACCAGGCACTCCTCTGACTATTGAAGATAAGGAACAAATGCAATATGGTAAGAATAAACAAACAAACAAGCTTCTTATTCTCTGGAAGACTACGAGGACAATAAGCAATTAAGTGACAATAAAGCAGAGGGCAAAACAAAAGCAGCTTTGTGACATCTGAGCTGGGCTCTGCGAATGAGCTGCCAGAGATGGACGGAAAAGGGTAGAAACGTCCTTAGCAGAATTGGCAACATAAACAAACTTAGAACTGCGAGTAGTCCAGCATGAGAATTATGTAGGAGAGGAGTGGCAGAATGAGGGGAAAGAAGCCTCAAAGGCTGGTGGAGATTTCTGGGCTGTGAGTGACTTTGCACACCACGCTGAGGTGGCCAGAGGAAGCGCGGGGAGGCTCCAGACGGGCCAAGGCGAACCCATTCCTATGACGGGACAGCTCAGGGCGCATGTCCTTCCAGGCTCACTGGACCAGTCATGGGCTCTGCTGCCGGCCTGGTCGCCACGTGTATTTCCTGACTTTCAATTTGTTTTCTTTTCACACCCAACATTTTCATATTCTTCCATGCTATTTCTAACTACAGCTAATAAAGCATGTGCCCCCAACCCTTTATTAAGCAAGATGGGGAGATCAGGCCACATAGTAGCAGCAAGACGTTGGGCTGAATGAGCAGCTGAGGTCAGGCCTACAGTGCAAACACCATTATCCCGTGGACAGCAGGTGACAGTGCCCACACCTTGGGCACTTCCTCCTCTTTGATCAGCAGTGCTCAAAAGTGTGGGTAGCATTGTTCTGTGCTCCCTACGGTCCTTGTTTTTGCTTGCAGTTCCTGCTCCATCTAAGGCCCCTTCCAACTGGATTAGATACAAATACTTTATTTTGATATGATCCCTTAGAAATCAAAGAGAAATCTAACAGATTCACTTAACTCAATCAATTTCTAGAAAATCTGCCTCTGAATCACACAGCTGATTTACATACGGTAAGTAAAACAGGAATTAGCAAATATTTTCTGAACTTGTAAAATGTTTTTAAGACACTGATGAGTCAGTGTTTAAGCCCTTCTCCCATAAATAGGATGAAAGATCTTTGCCATGTTTTCTCTTAAGTAAATATATTTCAAAACTGTGCCTACATTGTGTTCCAGTTTTCTTTTCAGCTGTCGCTATGAATGGACATAGCAGCTGGAGTGAAGGATAACACATCACACCTCAACTTTGAATTTCCGGCCTTTTGTTTTCTTGAATCATAGCCTTGATGTTGTTTAAATAGTGCTCTGTATATTTAATTTCCTTTTTCTCTTCACAAAGACCAACCAGTTTTTTTTTAAATCACCCCATCTTTCACAGTAGGTTATAAAATGTTCTTGAGCTGAAATTGAACTGGTCTCTTTTTAAACATATAAATATATATTTAGGCATTTTCTTCCATTGTATTTTATTTTATTGATTGACTGCTTGGGCAGAAATATATTTGTGCACATTTTATCCATGTCATGTGCGTCACATTTAAAGATAACACCGCTGATTGTGACTGTTAATCTTGTGCCCAGATGGTTGGGCAAAGAACATGCATCTTCCAAGGTACATGTACACAGAGCCTGTTCTTTGCTGTTTGCAGACTGTGTTGTTTGTGACTCACTCTCTTCATCATAGATCCTCCCAAAATAGTCAAAGATATGTGGAGTTAGAAGGACATTTAGATATTATTTAGCCCAACTACCCAAATGAAGCAGACACCTAACATTCTCTGGCCTCCACTTGTAACTTTCAGTGATAAGATAGTCAGCTCTTCAAAAAGATAGCCCATTTCACTGTCACTCATCTCTAAGTATTAGAAAATTCTTCCTTTATGGAGCCAAAGTTTTCCTTCTAACCTCCACCCATTACTGTGCCCTCTAGACCTACACAGAAGAAGCCCAGGGAGCTCTTTGAAGACAGTTCTTGCATCTTCTTTTTTATCTTATCCAAAGGAGAATTTCTTTTTTCTTTCAGCAGTTCCTCACTATTCTGATAACTGCCTCTCAACCTACATCAATCTGTCAGCTTTTCTCTGTTGTGTAGTTCTTACAACTCCCATGTGGCCTGACCAGTGCCGTGTTTCAGAGGAATCTACACCTTCCTTTTCTTCTCCCTTCCTCCAAAGTGGTCTTACTAGTGATTTGCCAGTTTTGGTAACCAAGTGGCATTCTAGCCTCACAATTAACTTATACTTCGAAGTTCCATTTTTTTTTAATAATTATGTCAGGCACATCTCTTCTGTTCAGTATTTGTTCATTTGACTATTGGAACTAAAATGCAGGACTTTACTTTTATATCCCATTTTGTTTTGTTCTTCCTATTTATTGTTCCTTGGATTTTTTTTTAATGCCAATTCTGTCAACAAACATATTAATTCTCTCCTCAAGCTTGGTTTCACCTGAAAAGCTGACAAACATATCCTTTCTGTCTTCAGCCATTGATGAAAACATTGCAGAGGCTCAATAGGGAACCTCTTGACCTGCCATTAAAGACTGCTTCCCCTCTCCAAGTTTATATGGACTCATGAATCAACAACACCTCATAAATGATCCTTCAACCAGGTATCTCTGGCCCTAATTTCTGTCTTGTTCAAAAAGCTACAATAAGGCCCTCTCAAATGCCTTACTCAATTTTGCTGTCTAAACAGCACTTTCTTGACCTATAATAATCCAGTCAAGAGTAGATTAGATACCATTCCTAAGTGCTTCAGTAGCAAACTATACTCATGCTTGTTATAGCAATTCATATGTTGCCCTTTTTTTACATATTTTTGTCCCAATTAGACTGTGGGCTCTTGATGACAGACACTCACTCACTCTTTTATTCACCTTTGTATCCCTAATACCTACTGGTGGAATGAAGCAGATAATAGGCCCTCAATAAGTACCAGTTAAATTAGTGTATAAATGAAGGGTGGCCTAATGGAATATAATAGAAGGAGCAGTTTGGAGGACATATTGAATTCAGATGTTTGTGGATGAATGAAGTAGATATCCACATTAGTAGGCTTTCTGTACAGGTTTGGAACTCAGGAGAAAGAGTTGGCCTGACAATATAGATTTTAGAACAATCAGACAATAAGTGAAATTAAAACCAAGGCCATGAGTGGGACTGCTTAGGGACAGGGTGCTGGGCGAGAAGAAAAAGGAAGCAATACAGCATGCCAATCGAGAACCTGGGCTTTAATGTCAAGCTGCCTGAATATAAGGTCTGCCACTTTCTTAGACAAGTAATAACCCCGTGGGCTTCATTTTCCTCATCTGTAAGATAGGGATGCAGTAATAGTTCCTACTTTATATGTTCAATAAATGATATAAAAAATTATCAGAGAGGAAAAAGAGGAACTAAGAAAGCATTGTATCCCATAAGCCGAAGGAGAAAGAGTTTTGAGAAGAAAGTGTTCATTAGCAATATCAAAGGCCACAGAGTGTTCTGTGTATTGGAAGAAGCTTCTACTGAGATGTAGCAGGAAAAGACAGATTTTAGTGGCTAGAGGAAAGGCTGGGAGGTAAGCAAGTGGAGATAGTATGTATTGACAGTTCTCACAAAGGTTGACTATGGAGGGAAGGAAGAGGACAGAGGCTAGATAGGACAGAAAGCCAAAAAATTTCTTTGCTTGTTTTGTAGGAGATACTTGTGTTACACCTGGAGGGAGGAAGCCATTTGAGGAAGGGAGCCATTTGAGAGATAAATAAACTAAAATTACAGAAGCCAAAGGGGATAATGAAGCGAGAACAGTATGCAAGGATAGAAAGGAGGTAGGAGGGGCTCAAAAGGAAAAAAGAGGGACCTCTGTTCCTCACCAGTCTGTCCTACCCTGATGACAAAGGATATATGGTACCTATCTTTGCACATCAGATGGTTAATAAATGTTGAGCCCATTTTCTACAAGTGGTGGGAAGAAAGGATGGCATGAGTAGACATTGGTAGGTGAGGGGCAGCAAACAGACGGGCTCTGTATTTTCTGTGGTATAGGAAGTGATGACATCTGAGTAGTAATAGTCTAGGTTGAGTGAGGAGCTTGAAGGGTACAGTTGAGGATGAATCCAGAAGGAGCAGGCCAAAATCAACATGAAGATAATTGCTGGAAGCAAGACAAGAGCCTATTATTCAAAATTCAACATGTATTCATTGAGCACTCACTATGTGCCAGGCACTGTACCAACTGCTTAAGATTTAGCAGAAAACCAAACAGACATTCTCCCTGCCATCATAAAGCTTACATTTTAGTGGAAGAGACAGTCAAGTAAACAAGTATGGACAAGCTTGATAGCATCAGTATTACAAAAGAAGTTAGCAGGGTGGTGTGATAGATATTGGCTAGGAGGTAGAAGACAATATTATTTGGATATAGAGTGGTCAGTGAAACCATCCCTGAAAAAGTAACATTTGAGTGAAATCCTGGGGCTGGAAGAAGGACAGCTATACAGTGGTGTTCTGATTAATTGGCTCTCAAAAAAGAAAAATTATTGTAGAAAGCCCTCATGTGTAGTTTTGCCGATTTTCATGGTATAAATACACCACATACAATTTACAGATATTAACATATCACTGAATGTAAGGCCAGGAAAAAAGGTGCGCATTTGGCTCTGGCAAGCCAGCAGAACCCATTTCCAGCACTCCACTGGAAGACTGTTCCAGATGAAAGAAGAGCAAGATAGGCTCAGGGGGTCTGGGGAGGGAAGAGCATGAAAAGTCAGAGTGATTGGCAAACTCCAGATTTACCTGTAAAGAGTTGGATCACATTCTAAATGAAATGGGACAAGACCTGATTTACGTGGTAAAAATCTTTCTCCTCCAGACTTCTGTGACAGCACAGTGACCTGCTTCTCATTGTTATGTGGAGAATGACTTATAATAGGAGCAAGAATAGAAGCAGTTAGCCAGTTAAGTGTTATTTAAAGTTGTCCAAGCAACAATTAAGATAAGAGCAGTGGAGGATTAGGATTCAAGATGGTGGCATGAGAGGTGAGACAGAGAACTCCTCCCAAAACCACAGACAGTGTGAAAATATAGTTAATACAACTAATCCTAAAACAGCAACAGGAAAGAAGGCTGCACCAGACTGCATACAGACCTCATGAACAGAGCAGACCTCACAAAACAGGGTAACATAAGAAAGCCTTGATCCGGCGGTTCCCGAGCCCTTCCCCCACCCCAGCTCACCGAGGGAGGAAGAGAAACGGAGCAGAGAGGGAGTGGGAGCCTGGGACTGCTGAACACCTAGCCCTGGAGATCTGCTTTGTGAGCAGAAATCTACATTGTGTGGTGCTCTGGAGGATGTGGAGCTGGGACAGGCAGAGTGCTTGAGAGACAGATTCCTGCTGTTTGTGGAGGACAGGATCCACACCCAGCCGCTCTGAGACAAGGAAAAGGCAGGGGGTCTGAGAGGCTTCCTAGCAGCAAGAGGGCTGCTGAAGGCACAGGGTTTGCATGGAGCTTGCTGCATGGGAAAAAGGATAGGGGGACAAGGTTGTCTGGGCATGCTCTGCCCAGCAGATTGGGAATGTTGGGGAGCTTCAGGTGCTCTATCCCCCTGGCTGGCTACTCAGCTCCAAGGACCCCCACTGTGATACACAGCCCTCTGAGCCTTCCTCCTGGCTTGAAAGCACTGGCTCACAAACTGGCAGTCACTGCTCTGGCGTCAGGGCAGCCAGAGAAAGGCCTCACCTACAACAGCTAGAGACGCCAAGCACAGAGGCTTACACCTGTGTGCTTGGCCCACTGGCTGTGATACTGGAGACAGGCAGGGCAGACAGGAGTCAGGAAACAGATCTTTCCTCCCCCGAGGCACCAGCTCTGCTCCCCTACAACCCCCAACCTCACAATAGGGGCTGAGCAGCTCCAGAGACTGGAGTCTGGGCACTAGAGGGCACCACACAGAAATATGAAACATCAAAAGAACATGGTCCAGACCAAAATATCACAAACCCCAGAAAAAGGGCCGAATGAAACTGAACTCACCAATCTTCCCAAAAGAGAGTTCAAAATAAAAATCATAAATATGCTTATGGAGGTAAAGAAAAATATTCAAGAACTCAGGAATGAATTTAAGACAGAGATTCACACATTAAGAAATTCCATATCTGAAATGAAACATACAATGGAGAGATTTAAAAGCATATTAGATGTAGTAGAAGAGATGGTAAATGGAACAGAAATTAGAGAAGAGGAATACAAAGAAGCTGAGGCACAGAGAGAACAAAGAATCTCTAAGAATGAAATAATATTGACAGAACTGTGTGACCAATCCAAACGGAACAATATTTGCATAGTAGGGGTACCAGAAGAAGAAGAGAGAGAAAAAGGGATAGAAAGTGTCATTGAGGAGGTAATTGCTGAAAAATGCCCCAATTTGGGGAAAGAGATAGTCTCTCAAGCCATCAAGATTTACAGATCTCCCAACACAAGGGACCCAAGGAAGACAACATCAGGACATACAATAATTAAAATGGCAAAGATCAAGGATACAGACAGACTTTTAAAAGCAGCTAGGGAGAGAAAACATATCACATACAAAGGAAAACCCATCAGGCTATCATCAAACTTCTCAACAGAAAACCTACAGGCCACAAAAGACTGGCATGATATATTTAATGCAATGAGGCAGAAGGGCCTTGAACCAAGAATACTCTACCCAGCAAGGTTATCATTTAAATTTGAAGGAGGGACTAAACTATTTTCAGATAAACAAAAGCTGAGAGAATTTACCTCCCACAAACCACCTCTACAGTGCATTTTGGAGGGACTCCTATAGATGGAAGTATTCCTAAGACTAAACAGATGTCACACAAGGGATAGACAAAGAGTACAGAATATGATTCATAACATACAAAGAATGGAGGAGGAAGAAAAAGGAGGAAAAAAAAAGAATCTTTAGGTTGTGTTTGTAATAGCATACAAAGTGAGTTAAATTAGACTGTTAGATAGTAAGGGAATTACCCTTGAACCTTTGGTAACCACAAATCTAAAGCCTGCAATAGCAATAAGTACATACCTATAGATAATCACCCTAAATGTCAATGGTCTGAATGTACCAATCAAAAGACATAGAGTCACTGAATGGATAAAAAACAAGACCCATCTATATGCTGCCTACAAGAGACTCACTTCAAACCCAAAGACATACACAGACTGAAAGTAAAGGGATGGAAAAGGATATTTCATGCAACTAATAGGGAGAAAAAAGCAGGACTTGCAGTACTTGTATCAGACAAAATAGACTTCAAAACAAAGAAAGTCACAAGAGACAAAGAAGGACATTACCTAATGATAAAGGGGTCAGTCCAACAAGAGGATATAACTATTATAAACATCTATGCACCCAACACAGGATCACCTACATATGTGAAACAAATACTAACAGAATTAAAGGAGGAAATAGAATGCAATGAATTCATTTTAGGGGACTTCAACAAACCACTCACTGCAAAGGACAGATCAACCAGACAGAAAATAAATAATGAGACAGAGGCACTGAATAATGTATTAGAACAGATGGACCTAACGGACATCTACAGAACACTCCACCCAAAGCAACAGGATACACATTCTTCTCAAGTGCACATGTAACGTTTTCAAGAATAGATCATATACTAGGCCACAAAAAGAGCTTCAGTAAATTCAAAAAGATTGAAATTGTACCAACCAGCTTTTCAGATCACAAAGGTATGAAACTAGAAATAAATTACTCAAAGAAAATGAAAAAGCCCACAAACACATGGAGGCTTAATAACATGCTCCTAAATAATCAATGGATCAATGACCAAACAAAAACAGAGATCAAGCAATATATAGAAACAAATGACAACAATAACTCAACACCACAAAATCTGTGGGACACAGTGAAGGCCATGCTAAGAGGGAAATATATTACAATACAGGCCTACCTCAGGAAAGAAGAATAATTCCAAACAAACAGTCTAAACTCACAATTAATGAAACTAGAAAAGGAAGAACAAACGAGGCCCAAAGTCAGTAGAAGGAGGGACATAATGAAGATTAAAGCAGAAATAAATAAAATTGCGAAGAATAAAATAGAAAGAATCAATGAATGCAGAAGCTGGTTCTTCAAGAAAATAAACAATATAGATAAACCCCTAGCCAGACTTATCAAGAAAAAAAGAGAGTCTACACACATAAAAAGAATCAGAAATGAGAAAGGAAAAATCACTACGGACAACACAGAAATACAAAGAATTATAAGAGAATACTATGAAAAATTATATGGTGACAGACTGGATAACCTAGAAGAAATGGGCAACTTTCTAGAAAAATACAACCTTCCAAGGCTGACCCAGGAAGAAACAGAAAATCTGAATAGACCAATTACCAGCAAAGAAATTGAATTGGTAATCAAAAAACTACCTAAGAACAAAACTCCTGGATCCAGAATGTTTCACTGCTGAATTTTATCAAACATTTAGTGAAGACCTAATACCCATCCTCCTCAAAGTTTTCCAAAAAAAAGAAGAGTAGTGAATACTCCCAAACTCATTCTACGAGGCCAACATCACTCTAATACCAAAACCAGGCAAAGAACACACAAAAAAAAAGAAAATTACAGACCAATATCCCTGATGAACATAGATGCAAAAATACTCAACAAAATATTAGGAAACCGAATTCAAAAATACATTAAAAAGATCATAAATCATGATCAAGTGGAATTCATCCAAGGGATGCAGGGATGGTACAACATTCAAAAATCCATCAACATCATCCACTAAATCAACAAAAAGAAGGACAAAAACCACATGATCATCTCCATAGATGCTGAAAAAGCATTCGACAAAATTCACCAACCATTCATGATAAAAACTCTCAACAAAATGGGTATAGAGGGCAAGTACCTCAGCATACTGAAGGCCATATATGACAAACCCACAGCCAACATCATACTTAACAGTGAGAAGCTGAAAGCCTTTCCTTTAAGATTGGGAACAAGACAAGGATATCCACTCTCTTCACTTCTATTCAGCATAGTTCTGGAGGTCATAGCCACGGCAATCAGACAACACAAAGAAATAAAAGGCATCCAGATTGCTAAAAAATAATTTAAACTGTCCCTGTTTGCAGATGACATGATACTGTACATAAAAAACCCTAAAGAATCCACTCCAAACAACTACATCTAATATCTGAATTCAGCAAAGTTGTAGGATACAAAATTAATATGCAGAAATCTGTTGCATTTCTATATACTAACGTTGGACTAGCAGAAAGGGAAATTAGGAAAACAATTCCATCCACAATTGCATTCAAAAGAATAAAATACCTAGGAATAAACCTAACCAAGGAAGTGAAAGACTTATACTCTGAAAACTACAAGACACTCATTGGAGAAATTAAAGAAGATACCAATAAATGGAAACACATCCCGTGCTCATGGATAGGAAGAATTAATATTGTCAAAATTGCCATCCTGCCTAAAGCAATCTACAGATTCAATGCAATCCCTATCAAAATACCTACAGCATTCTTCAATGAACTAGAGCAAATAGTTCTAAAATTCATATGGAAACACAAAAGACCCTGAATAGCCAAAGCAATCCTGAGAAGGGAGAATAAAGTGGGGGGAATTACACTCCCTGACTTCAAGCTCTACTACAAAGCCACAGTAATCAAGAAAATTTGGCACTGGCACAACAACAGACCCATAGACCAATGGAACAGACTAGAGAGCCCAGATATAAACCCAAGCATATATGGTCAATTAATATATGATAAAGGAACCATGGATATACAATGGAGAAGTGACAGCCTCTTCAACAGCTGGTGTTGGCAAAACTGGACAGCTACGTGTGAGAGAATGAAACTGGATTACTGTCTAACCCTATACACAAAAGTCAACTCAAAATGGATCAAAGACCTGAATGTAAGTCATGAAACCATAAAACTCTTAGAAAAAAACATGGCAAAAATCTCTTGGACTTAAACATGAGCAACTTCTTCGTGAACATATCTCCCTGGGCAAGGGAAACAAAAGCAAAAATGAACAAGTGGGACTATATCAAACTAAAAAGCTTCTGTACAGCAAAGGACACCATCAGTAGAACTAAAAGACATCCTACAGTATGGGAGAATATATTCATAAACGACGTATCCGATAAGGGGTTGACATCCAAATTATATAAAGAGCTCATGCACCTCAACAAACAAAAATTAAATAAGCCAATTAAAAAATGGGCAGAGGAGCTGAACAGACACTTCTCCAAAGAAGAAATTCAGATGGCCAACAGGCACATGAAAAGATGCTCACATCGCTAATCACCAGAGAAATGCAAATTAACACCACAATGAGATATCACCTCACACCAGTAAGGATGGCCACCATCCAAAAGACAAGCAACAACAAATGTTGGCGAGGATGTGGAGAAAAGGGAACCCTCCTACACTGCTGGTGGGAATGTAAATTAGTTCAACTATTGTGGAAAGCGGTATGGAGGTTCCTCAAAAACTCAAAATAGAAATACCATTAGACCCAGGAATTCCACTCCTAGGAATTTACCCTAAGAATGCAGCAGCCCAGTTTGAAAAAGACATATGCACCCCTATGTTTATCGCAGCACTATTTACAATAGCCAAGAAATGGAAGCAACCTAAGTGTCCATCAGTAGATGAATGGATAAAGAAGATGTGGTACATATACACAATGGAATATTATTCAGCCATAAGAAGAAAACAAATCCTACCATTTGCAACAACATGGATGGAGCTAGAGGGTATTATGCTCAGTGAAATAAGCCAGGGTGAGAAAGACAAGTATCAAATGATTTCACTCATCTGTGGAGTATAAGAACAAAGAAAAACTAAAGGAACAAAGCAGCAGCAGACTCACAGAACCCAAGAATGGACTAACAGTTACCAAAGGGAAAGGGACTGGGGAAGAGGGGTGGGAAGGAGGGGATAAGGGGGAAAAAGGGGCATTACGATTAGCATACATACTGTAGCGGGTGGGGGGATACAGGGAAGGCAGTATAACACAGAGAAGACAAGTAGTGATTCTATAGCATCTTACTACGCTGATGAACAGTGACTGTAATGGGGTATGGGGTGGGGACTTGATAATTGGTGGAGTCTAATAACAATAATATTGCTCATGTAATTGTACATTAATAATAACAAAATTAAAAAATAAAAATAAATAAATAAATAAAGATAAGAGCAGTGGAAATTAAAGTAGTGGATATATTTGGGAACATATTTTTTAGGCAGAAAGTAGGATTTATTGGTAGATTGGATATGACAGTCCAGGGATGAGAGCACTAAGAATGATTCCTAGGTTATTATCCTGATCAAACAGGGGGTTTCCTGTGCCATTTACTGAATTGTGGAAGAGTGGAGGAAAAACACACTGAGTTAGAGAAATTAACTTGAGATGTATAGTAGATATCCAACTAAGCATGTGAATATGAGACTCTGGAACCAAGGGGAAAGATAGGGGATGGAGATACAAATTTCATGTCATCTGCATCAGATGGCAATTAAACAATGTGACAGTTTGGGATTGTGTAGAGAGTTCATATTGATAGAGAAGAGATTAATCCCCGAATTCAAGCACTTAGTTGTTAGCTGGAATTCAGCAAAGAAGACCAAAGTGACCAATGAAATGAGAGAAACAGGTCATTGTGCTGTCCCAGAATTCCGGAGGAAAAAGTGTTTCAAGAAGGAGGAAGCAGTCAACTATGTTGAGTGTCGCTGAAAGGTCAAGTAAGAGCAGGGCCTACGGGATGCAGACAGAGAAGTCCCCCCAGGATGCAGCAACGTGGACGTCATGGGTGGACCTGAGAGACATTTCAGGCCCTAGCAATGCAGAATGAATCAGGGTGACCCCACCAACTGTGGTATGGCAAAGCAGCAGCTTGCTTAACCTGCTCCATCCCAGAGTTAGCCTCACCTCTGGAGAAGCTGGTGTGATACGCTGGGGAAGAAAGCAGGAAGGGGCCGACAGTCTCAGCTCACTCTCTAGATAGCTGTGTGATTCTAAGGACACAAGAAACCTTTCTGGACTTTCATCTTCTTGTCCGGAAAATTAGATGCTCTGAAATTCTATTTCTTCATGTATTTGTTCAGCAAATAAGTATCAAGCAGCTATTCTATGCCAAATCCTGAGGAAGAGAAAGACCACATCCCTGTGCTTAAATAATTGTCTCTAATTTACTGACACGATCCTAAACTTTTTTGTGTGTATATGTGGCTCACTTCCCCAACAAGACAGTAGGTTCCTTGAAGTTGCGTCTTTCTCATCTTGACCACAGGGCCTCATACAATGACTGGTACATCCTATACACTTAATACTGGGGTCATGAGTATGTTCTCGTACTATTAAAGATTGTTATTTAGCACTTCCTGATTCGTGTGCACATCTTGACTCTACCATTCATTATATGGACAAGTTACTTAACCTCTCTGTGTCCCAGTTTCGTTAACTATAAAATATGGATAATAATAGTTTCTATATCATAATGTGTTATAAAAATTAAAATAGGTGTTTGTCATGTAATAAGCAATTATTACTAATAATATGTGCTCATGGTAGAAAATTCAGAAAAGTCAGAATTTGTGAAGGAGTGAACTAAATTACTCCTAACTTTACACTGGAGATGACCATTGTTCATATTCTGATGTGCATTCTTCTCAGTTTTGTCTTTGCGTTATGCAAAGAATCATCTACTGACTTCAAGTGGCTCAGACAGCTGTTGTACCTCATGGGGTTTTGTTGGAAATATTGTGTAGAGCTCTTGACATCATGCCTTTTATTTTCCCTTTATGCAAAACGCTGCAATTAAACTCATGCTATTATTTTGTTTTAATAAAATGTGTTTATTCAAAGCTAGTTATTTTAGTCTTTGCAATTTGAACACTAAATATTTCATACACATATTATCGTATTGACTTGCCACAAGAACACTTTGTGGTAGTAATTATCCTCATTTTATTGATGTGAAAAATGAAGGTCAGAGAACGTGGCATTATCATTGTTCACCAACATCCATTTCTGCTGTCTTTCTGGACGCATGTGAGTTGCTATTCTCTGCCATATTGATATACATTGTGGCCATAGGATTTTGGCCAACGAATGTGAGCCGAAGTGACATGTGTTACTTCTGGATAGGAAGTTCTAATTGCTGATGCTTAAATCTCCACCAGTCTTTCCACTGCCAAGGTGATCATGGAAAGCAGCGTGGATGGGGACACTGATGCTGAGCCATCACTAGGACAGCTGTGATGGAGAGTGGCCAGACTTGTACTAGACTTTGCTTTTTGAGTAAGAAATAAACCTGTCTTGCTTTCAGCCACTGAAATTTTGAGATTGTTTATTACCACAGCATGGCTTGGCCTATGCTAAGGCAGAGCACCTGAAAGACCCCGCAGGGCCACAGGCCTCCTAAGCAGTGCAGCCAGGATTTGGACCCAGATCTTCATGACCAAAGCCCACGCTCACTAGTTTATCCAAGAAGGTTCAGGTGAAGATTTTGTGAGAAATGGAGAGTAGAGCTACTGTAACAGTGACTGTCCTCAGCTTTCTTATTTATCTTGAATATGGTAATGATTGCATCATTTTTGAGGTTGTATGGCATTGCTCCAGATCCACACATGTTGGGGAAAAAACAAGCAAAACAGAATAATAACCTTACCATTTGTGGTGGGGGTGCGTTTTCAGCATTGTGGGAGAATAAGGAAAAGCCACATTAAACCTGTGAAGCAAGAAGTGTTGGTGGCAGAGCTTGAAAAGTGGAAGCAACTAATTAAACAGTATTAATAAAAAACCTTGACCCAGCAAGAAGGTTCAATAATAAATCCTTCAGAGGAACCTCTGAGAAGCCAAACCCAGGCTTTTAGGGAGGCAAAGGTGATAAAATTGGTATGTCAAGCAGCTGGATAAAAGGTTTTAAGGACAGCAATTTCTGAACACGCAGCCAGATTGAGCAGTTAAAAGAGGGTGAAACAAGCAGAATGCAAAAACAGCCCCTGTTTTCCGACTATGGCCATGAAGCAGCGTGAAGCCCCACGTTACATGAAGACCTGTGACCGTAACCTGGGCAAAGAGCCCTGCGCTACCCAAATCGGGTTGCTGATGTGTCCTTTTCAAAAACTGGGGCAGAAGCCATGTGGTTCACTTTTGTTGATTTCATCCTTCATGGAGGAAGATATATTAAATTCAAATATGGCTCCTAAATCATTCGAAAAAAATTAAGATAGCATCTTCTTAATACCTCTAACTCCAACTCCTCAGCACAATCTGATGAAATTAGGATCTTCTTAAAGTCTGAACATCAATAAAACAGAAAGGCATCTTTCTCAGGTCAGTAGACAAAGAAGGGAATAGTTCCAACTGCCTATTTTCCTACCCTCCCAGCCCTGATCCCAGCACAGGATATTATCATAGTCCAGGCACTTTCCCCTCAGAGATGGAAGTGATGGGTGACAAACGAGGTGTTAATGCATCCCTTGGACTAAAGTTCAGATGCACGTAGGTCTTTGCCAAGGCTCTTGTCCAGGGAGAACCGAGGGAACAGGATTGGGTCTTAATGCATCATCTGAACAGAATGGGTGTAGCACCAACTGTGGGAACCCAGGCACAGCATCTTCTAATGCTCTTTGCCAGCTCCATTCACAAGAAACAGGCCTACTCCTCACAAGGTCATCTCTGCCATGACTATTACATCAGAATCAGAGGCTTCATCAGCCCTGGCTTGATTGCTTTACCTGATATAAGACATTTATATTCAAGAATTAAAACACTTGTGTGGTCAAGTCATGCAGGGCATTACTGCACAAGGCTATCTGCAATTCCCTGGCATTCTAACACATACTCAAATGTTAAACCTAAGTACTCTCAAAACAACATTCACTCCACCTTTTCTCTGTGGAGATAATCATAATACCGTATAAGAGATTCCTCAAAATGAAGATATTTTTGCCATCTAGATGGAGTCTCCTTCTATTGGTTATTGCAGTTCAAATATTTTACTCCCCCAACAGCCCTTCCTATGAGTGTAAAGAGAGGGGTATAAACCAGAGGGCTGAGAACAGTTCCCTAGCTGGGTGGTCAGAAGCACAGCTTTCATTTCCAGGGACATAGAGCACATCACCAGCTCATGGCTTGGCGATGTTCAGTCCACCTGCTAAAAATCAAAACTTGTCCGCAGCCAGCATTCTTACGCTTTCCAATCAGTTCTCAGCCCTTCTCTGCTTACCAAAGGAATATCTCAATTTCTGCGTTGTCAGGAAGTATAGGAAGAATCCAAATTCATTTGACAAATATTTATTAAACACCTACTATGTGCCAGCCTTGTGCTAGATAGTAGGGACCCAAACTCAAGTCATACTTCCTCCCAAATATGTAGCCTGAACTTGGGGTTGGACAAAGCCTGGTTGGAATTTGGCTCTGATTTTTGCTAGCTTTGCTGACTTTGTGTGAAAAACTCAACGTCCTTGAGCTTTTGCTTTCTCATCCATAAATGTGGACAATAAAATTATCCATTTCAAAGGGTCATGTAAATATTTAATGATTGACATAGGGAGTCAGAACAGTGCCTGGCCCATACGATCTCAATTACTGCTAATTCTTCTTACTGTTATTATTCTCATTATTCGGGGAAACTGTGGATGAAAGAGGTGATGTGATTGGCTAGAAGAAGCCAGAACTTAACACTAGGTTTACCTGAAACAGTGTTATGTCCTGCTTTCTCCTGAAAGGCATCGGCATCTTGGAAGGCCTGGGTGTTTTCCATCTCTCCATTTGGCCATCCACAGTGGTTATTTCGTATCCCCATTGCAGGACAGCAGTTAACAGGAGTCAGGGTCACACCTCCTAGTCTCCATCCACTTGGAGAAAAAGACTGATTCATATCCTTAGGTGTCTTTTGGTGTCTTTCATTTAAGAGCAAGAAGCAGCTTTCCCAGGAAACCTCTCCTGGCATTACCTTGGTCCGAACTGGGTCACACATGGCCACTGAGCCAGCCACTTGGAAGGGGATGGAAATGTCTTTGGAGTTTTGGGCCCTTCGGATTTTTAGGGCACTTCCTTCCTTCATTATTTACTGACTTAATTTATTATAATCCTAAAGCCTTCAAGATTGGAGAGACTTAAACAGGTTTAACTATTGATGTTTTCAAACTTTGACGGATAATTGATTGTAACAGAGAAAGATGGTAAAATGACAGCACAAAGTCTCCAGGAATGCAGGAGAGGATAGAAGCCAAATCACGGGACTGGAGGTGGGGAGTGAGGGGCAGACTGGCCTCAGCAGGGGAGGGACAGCTTCTCCATTATAAGAAGAGACAAGGATGAACAGATGGGTCACAGTCAAGGAAGGTGACTCTAGCCACCACTGTGTCCTGTGGTCTGAGTGGAGCCCCCTGCTGCATACTCTTAGCCACATTTACTTCCACAGGGACAGGTTTTCTGCTTTCTAAGTGGCAGCTGGGCCCTGCCAGAAGAGACAGTTGCAAAGTGTGGCCTTACCCAGAGTACTAACATTTCAGTTGGATTTTTCCCATCAGGTTTGACATTGTAGAACATGTAAGAAGCATATTTAGTTTACTCTTTGGATAATGCCTTCTTCTCTAGTCACTGCCACCTCCTGGCAAGCTCCGGCATTGCTTTGGAGACCAAGTGGTCCAGAGGTTTAGGCACAGGCTTGTGCATAAGATAAACTAAGAAAGCTAGGAATGCACCCTCCATACTTACCAAAATTGTATTAAGGAAAGCTGTCTCTTCCTAGATATTTATCAACTACGAAGAGAAAAATAGTAACTTTACAAGCAGTAAAACATGGCAGACACCACTTAACCAAGTGATCAAGGTTAACATCACCATTAATAAGTCATATTGACTTCATGTACTTCCTGATAGGATGAACTTAGTAAGACCCAAAACTTCTATGGTATTCTTGCCAAAAACACTACCATGATCTAATCATGAGAAAGCTTCAGACCACTTGAAATCAAGAGACATTCTCGGAAAACTGACCGTACTCTTCAAAAGAGTTGAGGTTGTTCAAATGCCCTTCAACAGATGTGCGATTAAATAAACTGGTCACTCACACCATGGAGTATCAGCAAGGAGAATGAATGAGCAATTGGTAGATGCAACAACTTAGATGGAGAGCAAGGGTATTGTGCTGAGCGAAAAAACAACCCAGTCTCAAGAGTTTGCTTATAGAAGAACCTATTCACATTGCATTCTTAAAATGCCAAAACCATAGACATAGAGAACAGATGAATGGTTGCCAGAGGTTAGAGACAGGAGGAAGAGAGGTACAGTGGCTTCCTTGTATACCACAAGGGATCCTTGTGATGGAATTTTCCTTTGGTGGTGGTCATACAAATCCACACATACTAAAACTGCATAGAACTAAACATACACACACCCATACATGAGTCCATACGGTGTAGACCAATGCTGACCTTGGGGCCACTTGGCTCCCAAAGAACCTATCTAGGCTGTCCCTAGTCTAGAGGAATGACCTATCGTGGCTCAACACTTTTGCAACACGATTGGTTGAAATGAGATCAATTTCTTCACACCCATGGTCTCAGTGTCACACTTTCAAGGCCAAGGACAGGGAAGAGACAATCAACTCCCACCTAGGATCGTGCACTGCGCAGGCATATATCTTTGGGCTCAGCTTCTGCCATGTTCTCTGCCATGTTCCTAGGCCAAGTCATCTAAACAAGCCAGGTTTTGCTCTGTGTGGACTTTTTTCTTCCTTTAAATAAGTATTTTTCCAAGCATGGAATTCAGAGGAGAGGTCACTTTTTCTGCCTGGGAATCTGTCTGCTTTCTTTTTATGGTCATTTCTATATCCAGAAAGTCCCAGGTCTGGCACACCATGGGACATTCAAGTAAAGCTTCCCTGAGCAAGTGTCCCTGTGTTCAGTCGCTATCTTGTCATTCAGTGGCCCCTCCCTTCCAGTTCCTTTCAGGCCCTGATTTTTCTGCCTAAGTGGAAAAAGCACACTCCTTTAATTTCTTCTTTGGGTTCTTATCTGTGCAGTTCTGGTCCAAGGCTGGATGGGTCTGGTTTTCATCCATCTAACTACAGAGGCTGTAGCAGAATGGACAGAAGTTTGGACATAACAGTCTGGGAAAACTTCACCCATAAACCTGACTTGATACATCTGTCCTGCTGGCAGCCAGAGGCCCACCAGACATCCAGCTGGCCCTTTGCCTCTTCCAAGAGGCCTGGTCCAATGAGGAACTCCCTAGCAATCTTCACTCTGGCAGAAGCAAGCATCCTGCCCAAGACAGCCCCAAGAGCTGCGCCTCTCTCGGGCCCTGGTATACCATGAGCAGTCTCTCACCCCAGCAGGTGCACAAGGGAGATCTAGACCTCCAGCCAGGAGAGTCAGGCTGGAGGACCAGATTGTGCCAGCTCTTCCTGCTTTCAGAACAAGATTCGCCTGCAAACACAAAAAGCAAAGCCCCCACTTTCATCATGTGATGCTGCTAGATGAACAATAGAGCATAAAGCTAAATTGCCAATATCCAGGCTCCTGAGTCCGGATGGTTATTATTATATAAGATCCAGCCTAGAATTTCAGGTACTTCATTTCCAAGCCAAAGTTGTTTGGCACCAATGACTTTCCAGAAAACTGCCCCTCCCAAACCTCACTGGTACGAAAACTTCACCAGCTAAGATGTCAAGGATATTCACTGCCCTGGTATCTCAGTGTGTGTGACTGCCCAGGGCTCTGGCCATGAGGGAGGCAGGGAACTAGTCCAGGACAGAGAAGGAGGTGGGTGCTAGTTCAGGCCTGCATTAAGAGCCTCCGTCACTTCAGTAATGCTACTCAGCTGAGGTTTCCAGGCTCACTATAATGAGCAAACTGGGTGAGCTCATCCCACTGGCAGGCTGTGGGCACTTACTGGAGGTTGGCTAATGACCACCACATCACCCATCCTCCTCGGGCTCACAGCACGCTCCAGGCACCGCCTAAGGTGCAAGGTGGCCCCAGAAGGGAAGATGCTAAGAGGATTCTCACCCAGCTTCCCACTGCACCTTCTGGTACATCCAGAAGGTCCTAGAAGGAGGGGCTCCGGGGCTCTGGCTGCAGTGGGCACTGTAGGTGGGGGAAGTCATCCATGGAACTCTGTGACATTTTCTTTCTGTTTATTCTTTATGTTTTAATGGAATTCTGTGGTCCAGACTTGGTTGCAGACTCTGTGCTCTCAGAGTCAGCTAAAGTACAAAGGGGGGGAAAAAAAGAGAAAGTAGTGGGAAAAATTAGATTCTTGATTTGTGTCCAGATGGTACTGGACGAAAATAGACTCAGAGATTCTCACTGCAAACTTGCCTCTGGTATGAAGCTCCCCTCCCCTCTTCATTTAAGGTCTTCTTGGTAGAAGAGGGAATGGGAATGGGAAAAGTACTGGGAACGTTCATTTTTCTTTTTCCCAGCCATATATTAAAAGGCTTGCACAGGTTCCAGTGGAGGACTTGTGTGGAATGCCAGGAGTTGCACCACGTGCAGGGGCCTGGGACGATGAGACTTGGAACCAACTTGGAGGAGGCCTCAGAGGCCCACCGAGGCAGGATGGAGCTGGTGTGCTGACGGACGTGCTGGGGAAGTGGATGGGAAGGGCCACACAGACCTCCTCCGGGTCCATGTGCGAGGACCTCACATGGGAGGGAGGCAAACAGAGGCCCTGGGCTCTGGGCCACTGCCCGCGGGAGGGCAAGGCTTCACGCGTGCACCATCCTCCTGCACCTCAGGGCCACGTGTACGGAGGCCTGCACCTGCCGGAACTCCAGCTAGGAAGAGGAGGGCACACAGTCCTCTTGGAGTGTAGTGGGGGAGACTTGAGGGAGTCTGGCTGTCAGAAACAGAAAAGCTGACAGATTTAAGGGCCCACCTCGGAATCCACAGGGCACGAGCTTGACAAGGACCCCAAAGCGCCCGTAGCGCCCAACCCCAACCAGACAGAGGCCATGCCCTGCAGTTTCCTCACGCCAAAGCCTATGCTCCATCATGCCTTGCGTACGTATTGGGAGCCCAGTGTCCATAAGCCACCACACAGGGCTGGCGTCCTCAAGTCCAGGACCTCATCCACTAACGAGCAGCCCAAAGGCCAGTCAGATGCCAGTGAAATGGGCAGTGGCCAGATGGAAGGTACTTTTTTCACAATGCTATTTTCTCACCATTGGGTTTCCTCCCTAATGGTTAAACGGCCTTGGAGGACGAGCAGAGTGCCGGTAAGTCCGTCCTTGGTTCTCCGTGCCGACGCTGGGCAAGGGAGGGGGGCGAGAGAGGTCTTAGAGACGGGGACACATGGATGCCAGAGCCGAGCCTGGGCAGACAGTCCGAAGAGAGCATCCGTCTGAGGGCCCAGCTGCAAGGCAGCAGCCTCCCCCAGGCCCCAGGCAGACACGGGAGAAGCAGCGCCAGGCCACCTCTGTGGGCACCGGGATTCCGACGTGGGGGCCTCTTTATAGTTTGCCTGGGGCCGCATGTGGGTCCGGCCCGGGTGTCTTCTCTCAGAGCTGAGGGTTTGCACTGAGGCCTTCCAACCTTCCAAATCCACTTCCTTACATGTGAGGTACTTTCCCAACTTTACATCAGCATTGGGGGAAACCTTATCGTATGGGCAATGCCATCAATATGTTTGAACAGAGAACAGTAATACTTTGTGTTTTATTCTTGACATAGTCCTTCTTTCATGTGGGCCTGGGGATGAGTCTGTGAGGTAGGAAGGAAATGACTGGTCTCCGCAGACTGTCAGGCTCCTCATTCGTCACTGTAACCTAAGCTCTTACTATGCTGCCTGGTACAGAGGAGGTGCTCAAATATTTGCTCAATAAAGGGATGGGTGAGTGGGTGGGTGGACTGTGCCTCCATCGTCAAATGGGATTCAATTCCCAATTCCACTTCCTAGTGGTGGCTTTGCCCAAGTCTTTAAACTTAATTTTCCTCACCTGTAAAACTGCAATAATGATATCATTTCTGCTGCCAAAATGGAAAGAAAAAGACACAGACTTCTTCAGTGTCACACTGATTAGGAATTCAGAGCTAGGGCTCGAACTGGGATCTCCTGACTCAGAGTCCCTTGTTTGGCCCATTGTATTATGGTGCAGGGAAGGACACAACTGTTGGTCTGCTTTAGGAACTTTAAAATCCTCCTAACAGCCTTATGGGCTGAGTATCATTACTATTCCCAATTTACAGATGAAGAAACAAAGACTCAGAGAAGTTTAGTGACTTGTTGAAGGTTCCACAGAGGAGCTGGGGTTGGAACTCAGATATCTCTAACTTCAAAATCCCCCCAATTTTTCCTCCACCTGACTTATTTTCCAATTTTTTCAACACCTGCCATATTTTCGTTTTAGCTCACACCGAGTTGGCAGTTGGAGGCCTCTCAGCTTCTCCATCCACCCCGGAAACCAAGCCTGGCAAAGGATGCCAGAGACTCTGGGACTGCAGTGGAAGCAACCACCTGAGCACCTACCATGGTTTTAACTATTGACCAATATATACAAACAACCCTGCAAAGGTGGAATATTTTGGCCCAAAACATGGCTATGCAATGCCACATTCTAGATCATCAAATTCCTCTCCGGTTGCCCAGATTTTTTATTCCAGTCTGAAAAAAAAGCAGGTAATGGTAATCTTTATGAAACTGATTCTATGGAATCATTTTAGCCCAAAATAAGCTCAAAGTTATGAAGATTTATTGTTGAAGTCACAGTGGGGGGAAGTGAAAACAGACCTTAGTCTACATCTTTTCATAGCCTTTCTATGACAGCAATTGGTTGAGTACCTTCCAGCTAGGAAGCAGTACACAAAGCAACTTAGGATCCAAAACTCTGATTCAGAGTGATCCAATGTTGGGCACACTTGTGCTCAGAGAGGGGAAGACAAATGGGATGGAGGAGAAAGAAATGACTTTAATCGTGAACAAATGGGAATTCTTCATAGGTGGAGCTTGAATATGTCTGTCTCCAAGATGTATTTTTGTTATCAGTTAAGGTTCAGCTACAAGGAACAAAGAACCCAGTCTAAATTAGTCTAAAGCAAAATATTAATTTATAGGTCCACATGACTTACACATCTAGAGGCAGGTTGTTATAGACTAAATGTTTGTGTCCCATCCATATTCACATGTTGAAATCCTAGCCCTCCTTGTGACGGTATTTGAAGATGGGGCCTTTGGGATAAATAGGTGAGGTCCTGAGGGTGAGGTCCTTTTGATGGCATCAGTGCCCTTATAAGAGAAGACCAGCACCTTCTGTCTCTCTCTCTCTCTGTCTCTTTCTCTCTCTCTGCCATGTGAGGATATAGCAAGAAGGCAGTCACATGCAAGCCAGGAAGATAGCTCTCACCAGAATGTGACCATGCTAGCCCTCTGACCTTGGAAGTCTAGCCCCACAGCTGCAAGAAATAAAATTCTGTCATTTAAGCCACATGGCCTATGGTATTTTTTTACAGCAGTCCAGGCTGCCAAAGTCCAGCTACACCTGGGTCTAGCTGCAGGCATGGCTGGCTACAGGGGTTCAGAGCTGACATTATTGTCTTGTTTCTCTCTTTTCGTATCTCAGCTCTCTTTACTCTCTCAAGGCTCCATTCTCAGAAAGGCTCATGTCTCAGTCAAACAAAAAAGGTTCCCAGGTTCAGGTTGGAAGGTCAGCCCAAATGGAGGTATCTCCTTCTCTCCCAGAATTCCCAGCAAAATCTCATTACATCTCACTGGTTCCGATGGGGCCACATGCTTATTCCTCAGCCAATCTCTGTGGCCAGAGAATATGATTGCCTTTGGCCTAGGCCACATGCTCCACCCTGATTCTGTAGACATAGCCTCACTCAGAGCACAGGATGGGGTCACATGGGAGTGCTGAAGGCACAGCACGTGCTGACACAGTAGGTCAGCAGAGTCTGGCTGGGCACCAGGCTAGATCTCAAAAACAAACCCTTAGGACAAGGAAAGAGTCATATAGCAAGGAAGCAAACACCAGCAAATAAGGGGCTGACTTGTCTCAATAACCTTGTAAATTGAATTTATTATTATAAGTTATAAAATTCTTATCCCCACTAGTAAGTTAAGAGGTAGAGTTTGTTAAGATGAAAATTCATACCTTATGTAGCTTAAGCTCCAAAACTCCAAAACTCAGTACATGGGATTCTGCAAAAGGATTGCTTTATCCTATAGAAGGGTTTTCTATTTAAATAATTACAGGTATGCCTCACTTTCCACTGTGCATTCATTCCTGAAACAATGTGTATAAACTGAATGTGAAACCAATGGATTATGTTTTCAGATCTGGGACACTGAGAGGGGCATTGTGAACCCTATCTATGATGTGAAAAACCTCCTTTACTTTCTCTGTAAATTTGGATTGTGGTCTATTGGCTTTTGGTAAAATGAGGACTCATAAGTAGCCTTAAAACACACACACACACGCGTGTGGATTGTTCAGATTTGTTGATTTAGAAATTGTACTTGAACTGTTGATAAAAGCTGATATTTAATCATACTAGAACTAAAGTTGTGCTTACTAGGAATTTACTCTTGAGTAGGCTGGGAACTCAGAGGGTTCCTTCAGCCAGGGGCATGCATGGCAATCTTTTAAGAATGATCTCTTCTAGCTCAAAAGCTCTAGGATCTATGAATTTGATCATGACATAAACACCTAAGAGTAGGGTAACAAGGGCAAAGAGAACATATTTTCAGCCTTCGTAAAATAAGAATTCTTTCTTCAAGCATAAAGGGTGGGGAGGGGCAGTTTGAAAGGACTTAGAAGAGCTTGTGTGTCCTTTTTACCCATCCCTGCCACCCTGCCAGGAAGGAGGTGACTTTCCTGGAAGCAGCAGGTGACTCTAGCCAGGGCTGTCTGGGGGGCACTCGCACCTCACCTCTGAGGAGCATCTCCACCAGGTGCTCTCCTGATGCCAAGGCTCTTTCCACAGTAGTCACACTGCTCAGTTCCTTGGGTTCAAAGGCTGTTCGGAACTACTCCCAAATCCACTAAGGTGTACGTTAGTGACGTCAGGGCCTTTCCTGAGAGGCAGAACTGATGACAGTGGACATTCCTTCTGGGAACGAGTTCATTTCATCCTCCAAGCACCTTTGTGGACAAGCATACTCTGATTAATACCATTCCACAGACAAGGAAACTGACATTCCAAGTAAAAGGACCTCACTTGGGTCACACAGGGTTTTGAGAGACAAAGGAGTTGGAGAAGGGATAGAAAAGCACGAGGACAGGGAAGCCTTCCCTGCCTCACAGCTGTTCCCAGGGCCAACCACCCGAACAAGTCCCAGCTCAGCTCTCTCTGTTCCTCCAGAAGCCGAATGGGGCCAGAACAGGCTCAGGGTGGGGTGAGGGTCGGAGACCCAGAATGCAAGGTACAAGCCATGCACCCATCTGAGCAAACATACTTGCCATCATTTTTCCACACCAGTTTCCAAGGGCAGAAACAAGGAACCACCTGATTTTCCCTTCTTATCTCCTGTCAGTCATGAGTATGATCCCATCCCACCAGCCTTTATACTCAGGGCTTGAAGGTTCTGAGTAGCAAACAGGAAAGACGGTCCCCACAGGCCTCACACAGAATCAGATGCTCGCAGAATCAAGTCCAGGACGGAGAATTACAGTACCTGATACTCTCCCTGCGTCCCCCCTCCTCACAATACTCCTCAAAGACTGCCATATGTGATATATTTAAAAACATGAACTGCCCTCGTGTGTCCTCCCTGCCAGGAATTTTCTCGGTATCTACACTTTGCTTTGTAATCCTAAGCCAGTTCCACCCGAGAAAACTCCGGTGCACCCTAGATGGGACAGATCAGGAAATTGCTGATTTCGCTCTGAGCTCCTTCAGGCAGCCAACCCACCTGGGAAGGTTGGATACGCTGGACCAGAAAGTGCTAACACGTCCCATGAATCCAGATGCTCCTTATTAAGACATTTCAAGCTGTTAAATTGATTTGTCCAATTACAAGAAAGAAATTAGGCTCTGATAGCGCTCTTTCCAATTTCCCACACTTCAGGGGATCAAAATGCCCTGCAACGTACTGGAAGGGATCTGAATGGTTTGACTTCAACTCTGAGTTTCTGAATTCATTGGCTCATTCATTTAACAAACCTATATGGAGCACTTACTGTGTGCCTGGCCTAGTGACGACTGCTGGCCCTTCAGCACTTCCCGCAGGGGACACACCGGAGATGAATCATGATAATGGTAAGCCAATTTACAATAAGAACGTGCATGCCTGGCACCATGGGATCAGAGTTGCGGAGTTCAAGGCCACAGGTGAAGCTGACCAGCCGATGAAGTGTTTGCCATTACAGAGCAGACTCAGGTTTCAACTGCACTCTGGTATCCTTTTTATACTCAGATTCAAAGTGCAGCAGTACGATTCTTGATCAAATGAATCCACACCATCCATCACACATCATTACATCCAGTGAAGTCCCGAGGAGGGATGGAGGCAGGTGTTTCAGGGACCCTGTGATCATGGGTCTGTGCAGTCTGGCCTGGTGGAGTGACCTGGTCCCTCTGCAGATCTCCCCTTGCTGAGGCCTGGGAACCTGGCAGAGATGCAAGGGCCAGAGGGGAGCTAGTGCTGGCCAGCTTGTCCAATGCACCAGTCATTCAAGCGGTGGCTCACTCGTTCATGCAATGAATATTTATGCTGTACCTATCTTTGCCAGATACTGCTCTGGGGCCAGAACTGAAAAAGGACAAAGACCACTGCGCTATGGAATTGACAGCCTAGGGAAGTGAATCAGACAATCAAAAGGATCACAAATGCCAACACTGTATGCTAGGCCCTGTTCTAAGTGCTTTATGTATTCCATCTTCATCCCTGTCCTGTGAGGTAACCACTATTATTAACCCTTATTTACAGACAAGACCCTGAGACACAATGAGGTCGAGTATTCTCCCCAATGTCACAAGCTAGGAAGTAGAGAAGCCATGCATCTGAACTTAAGTAATATAGAGCTATGCTTTCAACAATTACATTCTGCCAGAAAATAAATGTCAACTATATGTTATGGTAGGAGGTGGTATGTTCCTTAGGGGGAAAAAAAAAAAAACCAAGGAAGCAGAATGCAAAGTGCTGGATTGTATATGTGGGAGAAGGCGGTTTGTGTTTCTAATTTGGTGGTCAGGAAAATTCTGCATATGAGGGGGCACTTGAGCAAAGACCTGAAGGAAGTAAGGAAGAGAGCTACACAAACACCTGGAGGAAGAGGAGTCCATAGGAATAGATAGCAAGTACAAAGGCCCTGGGGACAGTAAAGATTCTGCATCCAATTTCCATGTGGGGGGTGAGGAGTTTCCATACCACCAAGCAATTCTCCAACACCAGCTGTGTGTCCTACAGTGCAACTCAATTCTGATACAAACTACCCAAGACAGAGGCAGATTCTGTACATTAAGCATTCTTTCCTACAAGACTTCCCCTCCCCCCCTACTTCAGATGTCACTCACGAGTCCAGGTAGTCACCTATGCTTCTGACCCACCAGCTACATAGACCAGAGATCCTGAAGACCCCCTGCCTGGGTTTGACAAATTTCCTAGAGAGGTTCACAGAATTCAGAGAAACATTTTACCCACCGGATTACCAGTTTATTATAGTTTATTATACAAATATATATTGCAGAAACAGCCAGATGGAAGAGATGCATAGGGCAAGGTAAGGGGAGAGTACACAGAGCTTCATGCCCTCTCCAGGTCTGCCACTCTCCCGAGACGTCCAAGTGTTCACCAACTCGGAAGCTCTCCGAACTCTGTCCTTTTGGGTTTTTATGGAGGCATTATTACATAGGCACAATTGATTAAATCACTGGCCACTGATGATTGATTCAACCTCCAGCCCCTGCCCCTGCCCCCCAGGTCAGTGGGGAGACAGGGTGAGACTGAAGTCGAGACCTCCTAATCCGTGGTTGGTTCTCCTGGCAGCCATTCTCAGATGGGATCCAAAAATCACCTCATTGACCTAACCAGAGACACCTCAACTGCCCTTGTAACAGGAAATACCGAGTGTTTCAGGAGCTCTGCCAGAAATGGGTCAAAGACCAAATATATATATTTTATCATAAGTCACAATGTCACAGGGAACCTGCCTGAGTGTAACACAGCTTAAGTGGAAGGATAGGGAAAGTAGAATGAGATGAGACCAAAGAGGTGATAGGGCTGGGAAGTCACACCATGCAGGGCTCAGTCACGCTAGAAGGCATAATAAGGACGTGGGATTCTCTGAGTGGAATGGGGAGCTATTGTAGCCATATTATGCTTTCTGCCAGATGCTTCCCGTTGTCCCCCTCTGGCCACACAATAGGAGTGCCCTTGCCTTGTCCCTCTGAAGCTATGCATGGCCGTGTGACTTGCTCAGTCAACAAAATGGGAGAAGTGATGTGGCCACTTGCAGGCAGAAGCTTTAAATCAGCTGTGTTGGGTGAAGCCAGAGATTTTGGTGTTATTTGTTACCTTGGCATAAACTAGCCCAAACTGACTAAGACAGACCGGTACTGAGACAAGGGAGGGTTTGGCAAGAGGAGCTTTGACAGGATCGTTGCGCAGCAGCTGGTGTTCGGAATAGATGGAAGGGGGACCAGTGAGAAGCAGAGAAAGCGGTTGAGAGGGTACTGCTATCATCTAGGTGAGAGATGAAGAGGATGGTCTATTGATCATGGGTAATGCTGGAGATAATGGAAAGTGATCAAATTCCAGATATACTAAGTTGAAACACTCGGAGTCAGACATCACTCCAAGACTTTTGGTGTGCTCAAGCAGGAGGATGAAAAAGCTCTCCAGTCTCCAAACCACACCCTTCATGCAACACACACAGACACTTACACTTTAAAAAAAAAAGAACTGTTTTTCATTTGGTAGGCAGAATGCCTGAAATTTCACCATTAAAGAGTCATTCCTCTTAGATAAGCATTGCGCTTTTCAGACAGCTTATTCCAAAATGAAAACACCCACTAAAGAAGTTGCTTACTATTGGATTGATTTATTTTAGCAACTTGCAATTCAGACACTCTTGAAAGTCTCTAGTCCAAGCCTCTTGTTTCATTTAAAGAAACTGAGGTGCAGAGAGGTCAACGATCCTGCCCACGGTCATGTAGAAAAGTAGAGTCAAACTTAGATTCAAAGAGAAGGACTCCTGACCCCAGTATATTGCATTCTCCTCTGCCTCTGGTTCAGTCTGGGCAGGGGGATTCTCAAAGTGCACGGACCTGGAGGGCATGCACAGAGAAGAGGAGAGCTCCACTTCAAAGGAACATTGTTTCCTTTACTATTTGGCATGGACCAGTCCTGAGCAGGACTAAGGAGCATCTTCCTTCAAGGTCGCACGCTAACCTTGACTTCCCTGGTCCTGAGCTAAAGAGCAAACCTGAGAAGAAAAATTATTGAAAGGAACTGAAAAAAATACATCCTGTTCAACTTTGTGTACAAGTGTTGTGGACACTTACCATGCATGGAGCAAATTCAAGTCCCTTCTTCCCTCTGTCTTGTTTGGTGCCATTCTTCCTGCAAAGCATTCTTTGAGCTGCTCCCCATGGATCGGGCACAGCTAAAAACAGACAGTGCCAACCCGCCTCTTCATCTCCTAGTATACTGTATCCTAGCATACTAACTAGAATCATTTGTATTGTGCATTTTTATGTCATGCTTTAAATTTGCAAAGTGCCTGGCTATAATTTTTATTAGATTTTTATTAGTAGTTGTACTTTTAAAATAGCTATTTGAAACCATTAACACTGAAACCCCTCTCTGACCTTTGAAAACTTTGGACAATGGCCATTTTTAGTGGCTTTTGTCTTAGACCTAATCTGGGGTCTAGGGAGGCCAAATCACTTTTTTTTAGGTAGCTAGTGATCAGAAATTCCCCACAAGTGTAAGATGGGTAAGAGGCAACAAGGAGGTTTAGACCTGAATCTCCTCTTTTAAGAACAAGGTAAAGAATAACCTAAAGAGCAAAACATTGCCAAAGCAGTTCATGGCCTTGGAGGCCAAAGAACAACTCTCAGAGCTATTGGCAGCTGAGGGATAGCTTGTAATGTTTACCAGGCCCCAGTATTGGAAAAATGTGTAGAATAAACTGAAATTGTGTTAAGTTTTTCTTCTGAAGTTTAAATGAATATCTGCATTATATAAAAGTGCTGAAAAGTATAACAAACCCTATAAAAATGTTAACTAAGACAGAGTGTTTCCAATGATTTTGCTTTCATTGGAAAAGAAATGTCCCCATAAAAAGGCATAATCTGTGCCTCATTCCTCTGTTGAGAGATCTGCAAATACTGCACTTGATGTCCTGGGTAAACCTCCCTTTCTTCTGATGCAAGCCAGTTTTGTCCTTCCCTGCATACGTGCAATGAGTTGGGAGAGTGCTAAAGCCACACTTGGAACAATGTGACATTGTGCACTGTTTCTGGACACACAGCCTGTTTCATATAGTAACTGCATTCTAAATTCCATTAATGACAATGCCATATGTGCTGTCTTTAGTTTTTACTCCCATTTATACCTTTATTATGCCCTAACAGATCCCAGCTGTTATTAAAGAACAGTGTTAATTCGCATTATAACAAAGATTTCTCTATAATGAATGATCTGAAAGAATGGCCCATTTCTTGGAATTATTTTACTCAATTCAACTTGATGCCTGTTATTGAAGACAACTTCTGCCAGGTACTGCGTGTACTCTGATCTGCCAATGCAGAGGTGAGAACAGCCAAATGTCTCATCTCAGAGGGTTCAACATTTGACAAAATCCCAACACAACAAAGGAATTGTGGTTATCCTTTGAAGTTCATTCTGATGGACCTAATATAGAATTTCAAGCAGGGGATGGAGGTTTTACCCTATAGGAATTTGAGGTTATTTTTTTTCATCATTTCTGCAGCTCTTTGGTTAGGGGTCTGAGGACGCCTTGGTTCTATCACAGGGATAAGGGTCCTTCAGCAACTGCCATTCCTCTGTGACAACAGAGACTCATTTCCAAGGGACCCTGAGGAGGCCTCATCATCACCTCAGTCACATCAGTCAGGGCTGACAGTACGACACCGGTACTGACACCACAAGGCTCAGCTGGGATTTATCTGCACCACAGCACTTATTTCATCTCAGTCCAGTGGGGCGACATCAAACATAGGAGCTTTTCTTCTCAGGCCTCTTGTACAGGCATTTTTCCCTCACCACAAAATGTTTTTCTTTTTAAAAAAATGAACTTGCTGCTCCAACCAGTTTGATATCTGGCTCTGGGTCCAGACTTGAGGGTAAATGGTGACGTTGAAATGTGTTTCTGGATTCTGCGGTTTCAAAGTGGTTACTCTTTCCAAGCCAGGGTGGGCCCTTTGCAAAACTGTCAAGTTGGCAAAGTCTGCCTCTCCCGCTTTGGTCACCCCAAGCCTAACCTGTGGAATCCATAACGATCCCTGTACTAAGCACTCACCGTGCACCAAGAGACATTCCCAAGTGCCTCACCTATACTGTCTCATTTAAACCACCCAGGGTTTCCATGTGCATCCTTGATGGGGATCTTCCTCTTCTGAGGAATCTGATGCTCAGACAGGCTAAGTAACTTGCCCAAGGTCACAAAGTTGCTCAGTGGCTGAGGCAGGCTGGACTCAAATCTAGGGTAAAGGAACTTTGAAGGCAGCAAGCCCAACCTCTATGCCTATATGTCTTTTACCAAACATCAGCCCCGTTCTTTATGCTACGTAATTCAAAGGCATACTGCTTTCTGAAGAAAAGGAAGAAAATCCCTTGGAAAAATATATAGCTCAGCTTCAGCTAAGGTCCTCCCGGCACAACCTACAAGCCCAGGGCTCACCCGCTCCTGACGCCGGGACTTGAGCTCCTTGCTGGAGACAGGTAGCAGGGCCTACACTGCTCTGTGGGGCCAGAGAAGCCTGTCAGGAAGATGCTTTACCCAAATGTACTTCCTTCTTAATTAGAGTAACATTTTGAAAGTAAAATGATACAGTGTGTAGAATAAACAGTACAACAATAGCTGTGATTGATCTGTCAGAGATTGTATAATGTGATGCTAATAGGAAGAAATAAACTCCTGCTGAAGATCAAAGTCATCTCTGCAGGTGGGGAACTTTTAAAATTAGAATGCCGATTCATGGCTCTCTGTCCTGAAGACCAAAGTGCTATAGTCTTGCCAAATGCAGGAGGACAGTCTGAGGACATTCCACCAAGCAGAGGAGCCGGGAGCCGGAGAGGGAGGTTCTGTTCTGCGGCCTTGCCTCCTATGGTCCCCAAGCGCCTGGCAGTCCCTCCTCCTCTAACTGTGTGATGGTCACTCAAGCCCCCTCGATGCACCTGTGTGCTGCTACCACAAACCCAGCTCAGCCTATGCCAGAGTGGTGCTATGGTGGGGGGGGGGGTGGCATACACATGGGGCATGTGCACGGGGAGCTGGCGGAGGAAGGGAGACACCCAAGTCTGTGGTGAACACCTGCTAACAGAACCCCTCCGATGCCTCAAAGGCAGGCATTATTTTAATTTACAGGTGTTGGGCTCAATACGCAAAGTAACTGGAATTATGAACCTAGATCTTTTTGGTCCTAAAGCCCAAGCATTTTTTGCTTCTTTTGGAGAAAGGAATGAACTAATAAAAAAACTGATTGTGCGTGTTTTACATACATCCACAGAAAGACAAAGAAAGAGTTGAAGAGCATACCTGTGAATATGCAGCTAAGCAACAATGAAGAACGGAGCACCTACCGCATGCAGGGACAGTGTCAAGTGCTAAGAATGCCGCGACCCCCGCCACCCCAAAGAGATGCTTGCTGGGGCTAAGAGAAGGACAGACAGGCCTTTATAATCAATGTGGATGCTGTGAGGCCCAGTCAGAGGGGTAATGGGGACACCCTAGAGGCCCCTACCCCAGATTGCGAAGTCAGGCTGCCTCCAAAGTCACATCTGTGCTCAGGCCTCAGAGACGAGACGGGGTCAGCTTAGTGAAGGGAACAAAAAACAGGGAAAATGTCCCAGGAAGAAGAAAGAGCATGCTCAAAGGCCCACATAGGAGAGACCGTCATCCATGGAGGTCTACACAATTTGTGAATAAATGAGAAATGACTTTAGCCACCCCCCAGCCCTGTGTTTCCCAAATATCTCCCTCACACCGTTTAAAGTTAGCCCTCCTACGTTTTGCATCAGCTCTGCGGCCCACTGATATGCAGACACCCAGACAGAACCAGCGGTTATCAGCCCCTCTCATCTCTGGGCCAGTGAGAAGTCCAGACTATTTCTAGAGGGTAGGATTGAGACTAAAGGGTTATCGTAAGTTTCCCAGAGGGAGGCAATTTTTGTCAGACTCACAGTTGGGCAGAAGCGAAGACCTGCTGGAATCCAAATTCTTGTCAAAATGGTTCTCTGTGCATGGGGCATGCAAGTACCACCTCTGCTACACCCGCAGCCCCACAGCCTGCATTTCCACCCCCAGCAGGCATCCCTCCAGGGCCTGGGAGGGGTCCCAGCAACTCCCTGCTGGCCCCAAACTGCTGCTTACTTAACAGAAACACAGCCTGAGGAGGAGAGGGGCTGAAGGAGCATGGTCCCATGGGCTGAACTAGCCCACACTCCCAAGTGGTGTACGGTCCTCTTAGCTTCCACCACACAGACAAAAACGGTTTTAGAGACTTAGGACTGGGCTCTTTAAGAATTTCTTCCAAATACTAGCCAATAAGATGCAGTACTGAGGGCAGTGCTTTATAGGCCAGCAGACTAGGTTAGTTAATTGCTAGCTATTTAGGACCTCAGGCTGGTTAGTCAAGCTACTGAGCTTCAATTTATTCATTCTCACATGCCTTTATTGAGGACACTGTACTCCGGTAGTTATGATGGCTACTAGGCATTGAAAGTTCCTAGGATCTTATCATTTAGTAGGGATGGTAGACTTTTGCCTATCGTATGATGGTAATAGTGCATATGTGTTCTCTTTTGCATTTCCCAGTATTCGACCCCCAGACCCACCAGCAATCTGGCCAGAGATCTGTGGTTTTTACGGGAGGCCTTGGGGATTGTTGCAGTTGGAATGCAAAGAAACAGAAAGAGTCAATATTCACCTTTCCACACCCAGAACAGGATTTCTGAGTCCATAGCAAGAAAATGGTTTTGAAAGCCAGGCATTCTCAGGAGAGAAAAAAAAGGTTTTCCTGAATTCCTTAAGCTCCCATTAAAAAATATCAAGAGCCAGGCTTGAAGGACTGGATCATAGAGTTTTATTATAAGCCTAGGGTAGAGAGAGCTCAGGATATGACATAGGAGGAAAGGAAAAGGAAAAAGGATTTCCCTTCAGCCCTGGGAATGGGAGAGAAAAATGGGAAGGGGAAAGACAGGATGGGCAAGGTGACCTTGGGCTGGGATCCTCTTTGCCCCTCATTTGTAAGCCTGCCGCCAAAGGCAGGGGGTGAGTACTACAGAAATAGGTAGGAGAGAACCAGACATCATTGGAGCAAGTGGCCTGTTTCCCTGGGCTTCTCTGGGAGATGGTCCACAGCTGGCTTGGTGCTTCATGGTGGAGGAATGAGAGTGTGGCGCTGAGGGGGAGGGAAGTCCTCAGTAGAGACTTGGAGATAATGCTTCTGGTTCCCTTTGGCCTGCTTGCAGAATGCAGGGACCACTAGCCCTGTCATTTTTCCTGACCTCCAGACTTTTGTGTTACAGACATGCCCCTGAACGTTCCACAGGTCCCACAGAATCCTAAACTGAAGATTCTGTTTCCCAGCCTGCCCACAGGTGCCACCTTAAGAAGTCCTGTCTTTAGAGTTGCACCAGCATCTACCTGGTCAGCAGTCTGGGAGGCATCCAGGAGACCCCCTGCTCTCCCTCATCCCCCACTTCCCACAGCATGACAAATCTGCCCTCTGGATTTATTTTGAATGTGTCTCGTCTCTATGCTTAGAGACTGGGAGGTGCCCCTTTCAGACTGTCATCATCACTGTTCACTTTGATCTGAATTGCATGTTTCAACCCAAGTAGAGCAAACAGGGTAGAGAATGGAAGACTCTGGGGCATCAGGATAAGAATGTATTGGTATTGGTGTTACCACCCACGTCCCCTCAGATCTCACTGCATAGTGCATGCCAATGGCCATTTTCTATAAGCACAAGGGGGCTCTCTCTGGCTATAGGATTGTGTTCAACAAATACTCTATAGGAGGCAGACCACTAGTGGTGGGAGACTTCTCTCCCCTCCCCTGAAATAACCTTCAACCAATTTTGAATGGGAGTTGGTGGATAAATGCTCCATCCCCTGAGCTTCCATATCTTCCCTGGGATATGTCTTATCAGTTTATATGTCTGCCTCCCCACTGGAAATCAAGCTCCTATACGGCAGAAAACATTTCTTCTTGATCTTTGTTTCCTAGTACTGAACATAGATCCTGCCCCAGAACAGGGTGGTAATGCATGCACTGAGTTGGGCCACAGGTGACAGAGCCACCTAGGGTGCGGCAGAGCCCACTGAGCCCACACTCCTCCACAGGAGCATTAGAGACGAAGGCATGCGACTCCTGTCTGTGCCTCGGCACCACAGAACCCCAACTGTCAACAAAGCACCATGTCAGAGGACAGAGAAGCTGCAACCCAACGCTCTACAGGCAGAACCTGATCACTGGGGCCTGACGCAGGGCATCTCTGGGGGGCTCCATCAGGAATGCCCCAAAGCCACAGCGAGGGCCTGAGTACACGGCACCCAGATAAAGACTCCCGAGCAGCAGCAGAGCTGAGGCGGCTCGTGAGGGGCCCTGAGGACTCGCCCTTGTGCCAGGGGCGTGGGACAACCTAGAGGTCTCTGAACACAGCACGAGGAAGACCTGATCTGGACTGGCCACGTGGTGGCCATGGGGTCACTAGGAGCCCTTCTGGGGACACAGGCCAGTTTGAGAAGTCAGTGGCTCACAGCTGTTTGGGTCGCCAAGCAGAGGATAGACTCCAATCTGCTGGGAGGTGTGCCCGACTCTTTTTGCGACTAAGAGATCATTGTCTGTATCATCAGTGCTGGTTTCTACGTCTGCCTCACCCTCCTTTCCAAATCTAGCTCACTGAAATCACAGTTTTATTTTTTATGAGCCTGGTATATCATGTACACTAAACAGATATTTATTAAGTGGGGGAAGTAGCTTACTAGAATTTAAGGTCCATGCGGCTAGAGGCTGTTTCACTTGCTAAATCCCCAGCACCTAGAACAGGACTGGCGCGTAGCCGGTGCTCAGAAATTACTCATTTAATATATTTAGTTACATAATCATAAGTAATTACATTCTCACAGCTCAAAGAGAATAGATCTTTCTCCCAAGGTCATACCACCTTAGAAGACAGACAGGATAGCTGAGCTAAATCTTCCCAGTTCCAAGCTGGTGGCTTTCCTGGGCTGTGGCGCCCCTGCTGGAGAAGAGCTGAACTACTCTGACCCGTTCCAGTGATGAAATCTGCGGGGCCGCGGCTTGGTGGAGTTAAACCGAAGGACTTTGGGCCTAAGGGTGGAGGTGGGACGGCAGCATAGCCCTTTCTGGTGCCCATGCACATGGTCTACAGCAAGAACCGAGGTAGCCCTTTGCACACAGGGACACTCCAAATGTTAGTGACTGGAGAAGCGTGCGCGGGAGGTCAGAGTTGAAGCTGGGGTGAAATCATTAAATTAGGAGGAGACACCTGGCTGGCTGAGAGTGAAGAAGGATGGAAAAGCCCAGCCTAAGCATGGGAGGCCCCTGCATTCTGAGGGCAGACGGAGAAATCTGGGAGGTAGATGGTAAGCAGGACAGTACAGTCACTTTTCTTTGAAAGGGAAGTGTTAGATGCAGGCGGTCATTGGGAAAGAAGCCTGGAACTGCCAAGTCCACTGAACTTGGCTGAAAGGAGGAGGAGGCACGGTGTTTAACTGCAAGAACTTTGAACACTTAGTTCAAATCTCTAGTCAGCCGTTTGACTGGCTACAAGTGACTTACGCTAAGTAAGAAACTTATCTGTCCAGGCTTCAGCTTTCTTATTTACAAATGATAACTTGCTGTTCGGGCCCCTGAAATGCCTTGCTCGGTGATGCACTCAATAAATGCTGTGATGATTATGTCAGTGGTGGTGTTATTGCAACTGTGACCTTTAAGAAGAAAATATCGATTCAGTAGGGGGAAGAGAGGGGGAGGGGAAGAGGATGGGAACCAGATTGCAGGAAGTTAAATGGTGGGTGTGGGTCACTTTGCTGAGGAATTGGATAGTGAAAGGAAGTTGAGAAACCCAGTGATCAGGCAGCAGGAGGGCCGGCAGTCTCTAAAAGAGAAAGGCAAGTGCAGGTTCACAAGTAGAATGGAGGGAACCTGCAGACATGGAGAGAATGAAGATATCAGAGAGAGGGTGAACGCAGGGGCAGCGATGGTCCCCAGGCGAGAAGAGGGAGCCCCTGGCTGCCAGCCCCAGTGTTCTCTCCACCCTGGCCTGCCGATGCGCCTTCACCAGCCTCCCCACTTAGGCCAAGGTTGGGAGAGCTTCCCTCCGCCTCCTCCGGAGAGTGCAGTAGAAAGCAGACTTGCTGAGCGCAGGCCAAGGTCTGGTTCTGACCCATTCGTACAGGGCTGAGCCCTTGTCTCCTCCTGCGTAAACGAGGAGGCTAGAGTGATCATCTCTGTGATTCGGTGACCATGTCATCTCACTAAGCATTATAAAACACTTCTTCTGAAGTTTTTCTCCGCTCTGATTAGAAGGAAGGCACAAAAAGAAAAAAAAAAAACCTCTTTGAGCCGAAGCTATCACTTCCTCCAGCGACTGGGACAATATTTCTGTTTCACGTGTATTGCAAGTAGATCCGGTGATTCCATCGGTGCTGGCAGATGGGCGATGAGCCTCCTGGGATTTTAAATAGCAGGAGCATGTTGCCCTGGCCTTTGGAATGAAGCAAGGGAGAGCAGAAGCTTTGTGTCAGCCTAAGTGCTGCTGTTGAGTAGCCACTCAATGGCTGCAGATTTCTGAATCCACAGAAACAACAACGATTACTGTACACACCACGATCTGTCCTCCAAGGGAGCAAATGCATCAGCTGCTGGTTATTTTGATCCCCTGGATAATAGCTCTTTTGAGAAAATCTAGTACAGAAAACATTCTCAGCCTCTGCTTGTCTGCACCATTCCTTCGGCCTGCTGCCCTCTCAGCTGTTTCCCGTTCCTATAAATGTAGCTGGCCCAGGCCTTAAGGTCCTTATTTTGGTGACCCAGGGAAAGGACATTTCTTCTTGGGCCCTTCATGCAACTGGAAGCGGCAAGAGGAGAGCCACCGGGCTATGGTCTCTGTGCCAAGGCTAGCCTGATCTAGAACCTGCTGGGAACAAATCCAGTGTGGGTGGGTTGTCCGACAGCCACAAATGGCTCTGACTATAGATGGCTTCAACAAGCATTTTCTGAGCACCTACTGTGCACCTACCTGGCCTACACAAAGCCCTGGAGAGACTGATAAACATGGCCAGGGCCTAATAATCCAGCCTCCCCAAGCACATGAGCTCTGCGATCAGGTACCACAGTCATCTCACATGCCTGGCACAGAGTCGGCTGTCAATAATTAATCCTCGGAGTGTTCGTTTGTTACTTACGCATTCTCATTTACTCAAGATCCCTAAAGTTCAGCAACAGAAACAGAGCTAGCCAGGGATGGAAAGCCTGTGTGCCATCAGAATATAATCAACAATTTGGTGGGTGGGGCACCTAGGCCTATATTCTGCCTACACCACTGTTAAATTTCCCTCGACACACCACATTAAAAGAACAAGTGCTCCAAAGCCTTTTGTCCTTCAGGGTCACACCACAAGGTTCAACTACCAAATTCTGCATTATTCTAAAATTTTCAACTTCATCCCTAAATTCTCGGGCAGCTATTATGTAAGGCTTAGAGCTGGTGCTTTCAAACCAGTTTATACATGACATGATTGATGAATGAGTTGATCCTATCATCTGGAAATTCCTTTGTTTAATTGACGGTGACAAATTTCTCAGTGGATCACCCTGACTCTGATGCCACTTCTGCAGAAAGGGCCATTTATGGTGCCCCCAGTCACTTGCACTCACTTCCAGAGTTTGTCCATCCACCAGTCTGCATCTGAAGAACTCAGAAGTGGATGAGCCTTTGCTGGAAACAACAAGGTCATACCAAAGCTAAAGCTGACTCCCAAACTCTTTCGTCCTAGTTCATCCTCTTGGGAGCATGCCTAAGTGGGGTAAACTTAGGTATGGGGACAAAGGTGAAGAAAGAAGTGGAGACCTCAGACCAATCTGTGTCAAGGGAGTTAAGTCCCTAAGCAGCACCTCACCTGGTTCAAGTGCCCTCTACTCTGGGTAAACAGACTTGGACTTATAACAGATATAACAGAAACCCCTTGTGCCTCACTAAATCCCAGCGCTTGAGGGTCACCACCTAAACTGTGCTGGCATGGTGTGGGGAAGTTGGGGTTCCTATGGCCAGGATCCTCACTGAACTTAAACCACCTGATGATGTAAATGGCCTGTTGCTAGGCTACTGCTTCCACACCTTTAGGCAATAAGCTATTATTGTGCTATATAGAGAGCTCGGCCCAGTGCTCTGGGCCGAGGCAGAGATGCTAGTGCTAGACCTACCGCCAGGAGAACAAGCCGGGTAATAAACCCTTTCCCCCCAAAGAACGTTTTGCTGTCAATTTCTTTGGTCACATTGAATCCATAGCAAACTTGCCTGGGGCTGAAACCCACTGGAAGACACATGGCCTCACCAAAGGAGGGAGACGCTGTCTCTCCCTCTGTCCCCACATCCGTTTGTCTCTTGTGGCAACAGGCACAGGGTAAGGGTTCACATACAATTTATTCAAGGAAGAAGTGAAGACATCTGAGCAACTCAACACCAGAGGGAGTGGGGGTGTGAATTTCCAAAGACCTATGAATCCCCCAGAACCTTACAATTAATGATGCACATTTAGTGAAAAGTCTGACTTTAGGGATATTGTGTGCCTTGCCAATTTGGAGCTGGGATGGGTAAGGGCGTGTCTTGGGTCAGACAAGCTCCGCTGTCGGGCTCTGAATCCAGTAACCCAAGAAATTGTTGGAAGGCCAGCTAGGAGATCCCACTTCAAAGTCCACACGGTGGGGATAAAAGGAAATTTGGATGGGGTCTGGGGTGGGGCGGAAGGCGCCCTGGCTACGCCAGTTTAGTCGTAGAACTCTTGAAAAACTGATAAAAGCTGCACTTTGTCTACTCAGAAAAATGGATGAATCGCACACGAACGTACAGATTTGCCTACAAGTTCAGGGAAGTCAGGGACCCCAGGAAGGAAGCTTCTGGAATCCAGAGCCTTAAGTTAAAGCCCGGAATCCAGGCCCTGACCCAAGTCCTTCATCCCTCGTCCCCACGCAGGGCTCGCCCCCGCCTGGGGGGCTTTCTGACTGCGCCTGGTTCTCAGAGCCTCCGCCTTCCCTCGTGTCGGAGGGGCCCCGGCACCTGCATCTCCCGAGGAGACAGAAACGTCCCAGGCGAAAAGCCCGCTCAGCTGCCGGAGCTGAAGCAGCCGAGGCCTGGGGCACGGAAGGAAACGGCGGGCGGCCCCCCGAGGCGCCGGCTGCAGGCCAAGCTAGGGCGGAGGGCGGGGAGGTGCGGGGAGCTCCGGGCCACTCCGCCCACCAACAGCTCGCCGGCTCCGTGGCGTCCGGGGCCAGCACCCCGCCTGGTGCCCCAGAAGAGCCCTGTTCAGGCTTTGCCTCGCGGCCCCGCCGACCCCCGTGCGTTCCCTTTGACCTCTGAAGGTTTGAACCCTGGCTGGGTCGAGCCAGGCCTCGCGAAAGCGCTAGATCTGTAGCACCCGGGCCCCGGGAGAGCTAGGCGCCTCAGCCCACCAGAGCAGGTGCGGGGCTGGGGCTGGAGAGGGCTGGGGTGGGGGGAAGGATTTGGAGTGAGTGACTCAGGGCGGGAGGAGGGGCTAAGAATTCAAGAAGCCTGTGTGAGAGCAGCTCGGCGCTCCGGCCCAGCAGAGAGCGCCGGGAGCTGGAGGGGAGCGCAGCGGTGAGTCAGGCTGCCCCAAGCCGAGCCCCGAGAGGGGCGCAGCGCGGGCAGGGGAGCGGGCCGCGTGGCTGGGCTTCTTCCCGGGAGAGAGTGCATGCATCCCGGTCTGGCGAGATGTCCGCCTCCACCTCCTCCGGAGGCCCGGGGCTGAAGTGCCGCGGTGAGAAGTGTCCCGAGTGGGTGCGGGAGCTCAGGAGCCTCTGCGAGCGAGGCGGGGGGCCTGCAGCGCTCTCGGTGGTGGTGGAGTTCCCGGTCGCGCGATGGCCCGAAGTCTGGGGGGCAGCCCTGGCGCCTGCAGTAGCCGCACGGCGGTGCCAGGGACGGCTAGCTCGAGGGCTAGAAGGCGACCGCGTGCAAGTGAGGGAGCGCGAAGGAGCGTGGAGAGAGGGATGCGCGGGCTGCCAGCGCGCCGGACCGGAGGAGAGAGGTGGTCTGCACCGCGGAGGGCGAGTGCACAGCGCGCGCGGGCTTCGGCTGTGCGCTGAGTCCGGAAGGTGCTATGCTGCCGCCAGGTAAGGGGACGTGTGCGGCAGGCGCTCTGGACCTAGTGCAGAGAATAGAGCAGGGGTCTTCGGGCCCCTCTGCGCTTCGCTAGAGGGCAGGAAGTCCCGAGCGAAGGCCTGGGGCTTGATGGAAGAAGCCTGCGCACCCGGGGACCTCCAGAGGACCCCCAGGACCCAGGTTGCCAAGGCTCAGCCCTTATACTTGGGTCACACACCTCACCTCCAGCTGTCTGCTGCCAGGTGTGGACGAAGCTCGCCCGGAGGGGCGGGGCGGGCAGCGCCTTGGGTCCAGGCACAAAGACTGGGGAGGGGGGAGAAAAAAACCTCAGTGGTCAGCAGGCAGTGTCTTTGAGCCAACATAAACAAGCAGCTTAGCTCTGTTTGTTTACAACTCTCCTTTCAAAAAAAAAAAACTGAGATTCTCATGAAAGGTGTTTTCTGCTTGAACTTTCTCTTCTCTTGTGACTTGAGAGATTAAAAAAGATCCTGCTTGCTAGGCTGGTTTTTCCAAGTTCTTCCAGGTTGGAAGTTGTAACAATTTGAAGGATAATTTATGGGTGTTTCATGCATTAAACGGTATTAACAGAAAAGCCTTTGGGTGCTGCGGGTATTAAGGAAAACTTACTGCACGTTCCCAGCTGGAAACCAAAATAGTGCTCTCTCCTGGGTGTCCCTGCCCCATCTGTCATCTGAGGCCAATTGAAATCTTGGAGAAAAGGCACTTGATTAATTGTCCTGGCCCCATCCTGTGGGCACACCCACTGCCAGTGCCAGACCCCCTGCTCCCTTACACGTGCATGGCCAGCTGCATTCTGCAATGCAGAAATGGTAGTGGAGGGCCCACCAGTAATTTCTCTCTAGAGTCTTTGAACTCTAGAAGCTCTCAGTTGAGTCTGCTAGTGGGGAACATTACTCCCTCTCGGAGCAGTGCAGAAAGGGCAGCAGCAGTTGAGCCCTGCCAGCCCTTCTTGAACTCCTTGCACGATGTTTACAATTTCCTGCTGAATGTCTGAAACTTTCTCCCTCTGCAGAGCCACAGAAGAAAGGCTACATCAGATCTGGCCTGATGTAGATAAACTTCTGTGGCGTAAGTCATATGTCAGCCTGGACAACCCAAATGTCAGTCCACAACGGGCAGTGTTCCCAGAGGTTCGTTCGCAGGGGACTGGGAATTGTGGTTAGCGGGGAGTGTGGAGTTGGTGAGAGTGGTCTGGGGGTTGACTGGCCCTGCTGGCATTGACTCACAGAAGAAATGGATGTTCCCCATATTTGGGTCCTTGGAGGGGGATAGGGTTAACATAACTTGCTGCCAAAACCCCTCCGCCATGTTTTTCCCAACATATGCAGGTGAAAAAAAGGGCAGCCTTGATGGGAAGAATGTTCAGTGGTACTACAAATGGGAAACCTAAGTCTCTGGGGCATGGGGATACATGTTTTGATAGAACAGGAGTACCTCAAAGGATTTTACAACCAGCGGCTTGTGCCATGGCTTCCCTGGGCAGCCTTCTTACCCCTATAGCAGCCCAGGCCCACTAGAGAATTGGAAAATTGGATCTACTCAGGGCAGTCTACCTCGTATTGGTGACTGTTTCCATACACTTAGCCTTTCCCAAGGAGTGAGGTTCTCACCTTCTCCTGTTGCCCACCCCACATCTCCCCAACCCAGAGGGCCAGAGGGAGCAGGGGATGAGACTTCACAGCCCCCTTCTCTTCCGCAGAGAAATCTGTGCCTTGGCCGGGAAGGGGCCCCTGCTGCCGACATCAGCAGGGAGGGTAGGGCACAGCAGGGCAGGGCTGGAGCCCGAGGGAAATTTCTCATCTTACTGAGATTAAACTGATGAGAAAATCACACAACTTTACTTTTCAGTGAATGCTGAACACGACTGCTGCAAATTTATGGAGTGTCCTATTGCAGTAGGAACTGCATGCGAGCCACAGAGAAACTGCAAAGGAGTCACACTACTGCTCTTCCCTACTGTACGTGGAGCAAGAAGGCCCCAGACCCCCAAGCCTACCTCAGTGCCAGACTGGGTGTCAGAGGCCTGGCCATGTATCTTCTCCCAGGAAGAACCTGTAGGGACTTTGGGGACCAGAGCAGGCAACCAAAGGCTTTGGAAACCTTTGCTGGCAGCCAATACTCTCTGCTCTCAAGAGGCAATGGAAGGCTTGCTGAGGGCTCACTTAAAATCCCTGGATATCTCTGAGCAAATAATCCATGTTCCCAGAGGGTGTCTCTTTCTTTGACTGGCACTTCTGATATTGCAAACCTTTAGCTAAATTGTCAGCTCTCAGCTTAGCTGATCCTGAGAAATCAACTCTATGATGGACTAGATTCATAGAACAGCCTATGGTGGCATCAAGCAAATAAATGGAGAGGAAAAGACCCTTCCCCAACCTAATGAAGGAACATTCCCAGGGACCTTGATTCCTGAAAGTGGGGAAAGAGGTGTCATTCTAACTCCAAATAACAGTGAAATTGGGATGGCCCTGAGACAGAAATACAGCTACAGACACTGAGGCTTTGGGATCATTGACCTTTGGGTCAGGTGTGCGCAAGGATGGAACTGTTACTATGAGTCAAGGAGAATAGAGCTAAGACCTTCAGCCAAGACCAGAATAATGAAAACATACAATGGAGTTTTTCATGAAGTTTTCATTATTCTTCTGTGGGCTACTTTACATACTTTTGAGGCATCTCTGCAGACGCTGACACAGCAGGAGTCAACCAGACCACTGAGATGGTCCTTCAGTATTTTTCACCTGCACTGAGGGTAAACTCCCTGTGGTAGTTTCCTGAGTTTTGAAACAGGAGGGAGAGTAGCTTTGTGACCTTAAACCAGCCGTTAAATTTCTCAGGCTTCCCTTTCCCCAACCTATAGCACAAGTGTATTGAATTAATAGTGTTTTTTCAATGGGGCTGTTGGCATTTGGGGACGATTCTTGGTTAAGTGTGACCTACTTACTTAATGCAGGATGCTTAGTATCCCTACCTTGCTCACCAAATGGCAGAAGTCATGGTGACAACCCAAAATCCCCCCTACTCGAACCTAGCCCTCATACATGGCTAAACACTTATTAAAAGGATAATACTGTCCCCAGTTGAGAACTCCTTCAGAAATTACCAATAAGGACCTTTCTTCCCGGCCCTACTGTAGGGGCACCTATTGTTTGATCATTGAATCGGGCTTCAGAAGTCCTTGTACTCCAAGAACCAGCATATCAGGCTGGAGGAAGCCACTGGCAGGAACTTCAGTGCTTTGTCCCACCAGGCAGAATCCTTTGCCTTTTGCCAGTGGAGTGTGACTACAAATGACCCACATGAAAAGAAAGAAATGGGGGGAAGGGACAGGTGGTAATAGAGCATGGCAGCTTCCTTCTCTGCCATATGCTATTAAAAACACGGGCAGACTGCTTGCCCCGGGTGTCCACAGCACTGGGAGGAAATCCTTCCCTCCTTTACTAAATGGAATCACACTCTGGCATCAGGTCCCTTCCCCGAATGAAAGAACTAGGAGGCAGAACCCTCCCCAACACTGACAGCACTTAATTCAACAAGGATACATGTTGATTTCAAATTAATACAACTGTGCCCAAGCTGTGAGAATAAATGGGAATCAATGATGTACATTTGATTGAAAAAAGTAGGCTGGCAATGCTCTGCTGCAGGGATGGTGCTTGTACCACTGGGTTTGTTCTCAGGAACAGCTCATGGTATCCTTACCTCTGCCCCAAGGTCTCACTGGAGGGCGAAAGAGTAGAACCGTTTGGTTATTCATAGTGCAAAGGGCTAAAAGGAATAATGGCTTTGGGGGATATCATAGGAACATTGACTTGCAGCTCACTCCCAAGTAGCAGGAGAGAGAAAACTACTAACGCAGTAGGGCTGGCCGAGTTTGGAGTTGTTTCCTAGCGGAGAAAAAAAAAAAAACGCAGAGAGAGAGGAAGGACAAAGGAGACTTCAAGAGAGCCCCAGCGAGGTTGAGACCCGACTGAGGATGCCATGTGTGCTTTCCAAATTGCCCGGGAGTTTGGCCATCTCTCTCACGTGTGGGAAGTCTTTTTATTGGAAGTACTGTAGTATTAGAGTCAGGCAGTCAGGGTTTCCCTGAAAATGCACCACCATGCTGAGCAGATGGAGATGTTCTGGCACTGCCTGCCGTGGCTTCTGCAGGTGGAGAGCCTGCAGGTGGAAGGATCTGGCTCTGAAGTCAGCAGGAACGAACAACCCAGGTTTCACACAGAAGCCATTCCACAGCGAGGGCAGTCACAAGCAGTACTACTGGAATTGTTTCCCAGTAACCACAAAGTATTTACTATTTGGTACAGATGGGCTGATTTTCACATTTCCTTTGGCTGTCCCTTCATTAGCCGGAGTTGATGGTATATATCATCTGTCCACATGCTACACTGCTGTACTTTTTAAGCGAGCCCAGGGAGGACTGTCCGGTGGGAGCCAGGAGAGCTGAGCCCAGGGTGGGGGTGGAGGGGGTCCTGTGTGAGCCCTTCATCACTGTGGATCTAAGGTGTGGTCAGAGTGACTTGCGCTTCTCACTCGCTCTGTCTCGTGAAATGCCATCTCATGTCTGGACCTGAGCAGGCCTGGCTCAGAGCTTAATGCGCTTGGGGTACCTCCTTATCCTTTTCAGAACCCCCACAGTGTGTGGGAGATGCCAAGAGAGGCAGGCTCCCTTTCGATTGTGATTTTAAAGGAAAGGATAGACATTCTGGGCTCTAAATGCTGGAAGGACACTGGACTAAGTAAGGAGAGAGGAAGGCGATGGGCACTGGGGAGAGCAGAAAGCCAGGAGGGCATCCCTGGACCCGTTTCCTGTTCTGTAAAACAGAGACAACAGTGGTACATCCTCTGCCGGGCTCCTGTGCCCAGTAAGTTAAAGGATGTAGGTAGAACACAAGCACAGGCCTGGCACACAGACGTGAGTTTCTTTCCCTCACATTCTCCCTCTGTGCCACTGAGCAGAGGGGTCCTCCTTTCAGGCTTTTTCACTTCAGATCAGACAGTATCATCTTTGCATTTTTTTACATCTCTGTAAACAAAAAGTTTTGCTGCATTAGGAGAAGAAATCTTTAGGAATTTACTCACTTACATTTGGACCTTCTGTAATTAACATTCTCATGTTGATAGAATTTTAACCATACACTTCATCTTCTAGGTTATCTGTGCCTCATACTCTCTGGATAAAAGGAGACTTGTAGATTTTCTCCTGTAACTTCCTTTCTCTCCTGCAAACTTCTCTTTGGACTTTGATTTCAGAAATGTTATGCAATGCTCTCTAAGTAAGGCATTTCTTGAGAATGGCCATTTGTACTGGCAGTTTTAAGAGTGTTTTGGTTCCTTACCCCACATAATGATCCCTCCTCCTCCAACAACTCATGTTTTTAGGATTTTATGTATCTTATCAAGTTTACAAGAGAAGGAAGGAGGAGGAAGTGAGCATTTCTGTGGCAGCAGGGCAGCTGTTCTTTCCCACACCTGGGGTCAGCAGCTGAGCAGTTGTTGCTGAATCACATACAACCTGTGGTTAAAGGGGAAACAGTCCCGACCCCACCAAGTAGGAAGGTCTACTGGATCCCAGGCCACCACATTGATTTTCCTTCCCCCAATTAGTATCTTTATTAACATGCTCACCAGGGGACTGCCCACTGCGGCAGATTCATAATGAATATAAATCATGATCCTTCCCAAGGAGCTGCTCAGGAGTCAAAACTGAAATGGCTTTAGAGGTTCACCAAGTGATGTCAATGCGCTGAGGCCATAGGCTGGTGGGTACTGCAGTCAGATGCACGGGGTATGCCCCCACCGAAAGGGGACAGCCCATCTGTTGTGGCTTTGCAGGACGGTAGATCCAGTGTGGCTGGCTCTTTCAATCTTTCAAAACTTAGAGTTTGCATGATTTCTTCACTTAAAAACATCCATGCAGGCTAAATAATCTGTCAGCAGGCTTTATATTCTCATCTAGATGAGCGCACTTGGAGCCATTGAGAGCGGTTTTAGAATGGTGCAGGCGGAAGGAGTGCTGACTGTGTGGCTGTAAGAGCTCGGAGAAGGGCGAGAGGTCTGGATGATGTGGTGCCGGCGAGGGAGGCTTCCTGGAGGAGGGGACGTCCTGCAGGTGGGTAGCATTTTATAGAAGCAGCCCTGGCACAAAATAAGACAGAACTAGCTTCGCATCCGAGCTCCGCCTCTTTTGGTTCTACGGCCGAAGTCCTTAATTCCCCTATGCCTCGGTTTCCTCATCTGTAGAAGGGGATTGTAATGCCGATCTTAGGGGGGCAGCTGTGAGGTAAGAGTAGAGAATGCTGGAAAGCCTTTACTGAGCCCAGAGCTGGAATATAGCAAGCGTCCCAGAAGCCTGAGCTCTGCTTCTGATGCTGGGGCGCATGGGGGCTTGGCCAGCCCACACGGTACGATGAATGGAGGGCCCTGCATTGTGCTTGTAGACTGTTGTTTTCAAGGACATGGGTCTCAACTGCTTTTTCTGCCCTAGGAAAAGGACAGATAGACTAGGCTATTTTTCTCCTCCCCTGCCCTTTTCTTGCTTCTCCCCAAGGCCTGTGGCTGTAGGTCACTTGGTCTCTGTTCAAATCCCACCCTTTTAAAACCTAGACCTGGACCACAGCAGAAAAATACAACTGCACTCAATAAGAAGGAAAAGTACTCCAGGAGGCTGTATCGACACGCACGGCAAATATTCAAAGAATTCTTAGGAATAAAAAAAAAAATTCGTAAATCTGGATTTTTGCATGAGGCCATCACAGGAACATGTTTTTTCAATTAGAGTGCACATTGCTTGGAGTGAAATCACCCAGTCCAAGGCTGGTCAGGGCTGACTCTCATCGAGCTATCTGATCTGGACTTCCCTTTCCATGACCCAAATCTGATTTGACCAGCCCTGTCACTATCCCTAGCTGTCGAAACAAAATCATCCCTGAAATCCTAAACCAGGGTGGAGGCATACACATTCCCCTGAAAAGCAATCCAATTTCAGATCCTGGGTGTACTCACCAAAAATTACAAAAGTCAACACTACCCTGGATGGTGGATTACTAGATTCCCCAGGGCCACCTGTGTTTTCCATTTCCTCTGGCCTTTATTGTTAGATGGTGACTGTGCATTGCCCATCAGAGCAGATGAACCTTTGAGGTTCTGAAAACAGGCAAAAGAGTTTCTTTTGCAAAAGCCTGCATCAACTGCTTAAAATATTACTAGTCAGTGTCTGAGATCAGCGATTATGTTTTCTGGATGGTTTCCTGGACTGACTCCTTTCCAAATGACGAGCTTTGTTGGATATTTGTAATTTCTGAAATAGTTGATTAATGATGTCCCCTCCACCAGAGGGATGGTCCAGAGTGCATAATTAGCAGCGTGCCTCAAAAGCAAAGATGCTCCCCAGCATCCAACAAGATTAAGTGAGGCGTTGAAAAACATTTCAAATCTATTGCCATAGAGTGGGGGAAAGGAAAATATTTTTCAAAGTATAGGTTTGCGACCTGTTAGGGGGATGTGAAATCAGTTTAGTGTTACAACCCTCTCTGTTTGCTTTTAAAATGAAAAAGACTACAGTAAAACTTTAAAAAATCAATATGCATTGCATATAGCACAGGAATATTTACATGAAATTTTTGTTTTCATTGTATATATGTTTACACATATGTATGTGCAAACTAGATCATGACAGAAAATATGTTTTTTCACTATGAGTCATGGTTTAAAAAGTTTAAAAGCTACTGGTACAGACAAGACCATGGTTTTAAAAAGGGTATAGCTCTGAGGCCAATCTTGGGGTTAAATCCCAGCTCCGTGATTCCTAGTCGTGTGATCCTGGGTAACAAGTTCTTTAAGCGTCAGTGTCCTCATCTGTCAGGTCGGCCTAAGGACTTCCTCACAGGGCTGTTGTGTAGACTGAGTGGCAAAGATGTGCAGAGTCCCTGCCACCCAAGGGCCCTCAGTAAGTGAGAGCGGCTGTCATCATCTGTCTTCTCCCTCTTCCTCTGCTTCCTTCCTCATCTGCTTCCTTCCTCATCTGCTTGGGGACGCTTCACCCTCATCAGAACTATGACTTCCCTAACTGTCATTAGCCCTGAGGTTTATTGTTTCTCTGGGAAAACCAACAAAGAAACAACAGCAGTCATTCCTCATCTGTGTTCCCGCCTTCTGCACCGTCTCTCTCCCATTTCAAGCTCGCAGAGCCATCTTTCTGCGATTCTGTTCCCTAGATGTGACCGTGACAGTAGCTAAGGGGCACGAGTTGTCCTTCTACAGTCGCAGGGAAGCTGCAGAGGGCTCCCACCGTGCTCCTGGCTGTGTGACCCGGATAAATGCTTTGGTCCTCGTGAGGGTGCACTGACTCTGGAAGGAACTTCTGTTCCCACAAATGACATCCTTCCCCCGCAGGATATTTTTATAAGGACAACAGGCCTAAGATACCATTAAAATGTTGACATTGTGAAAATTCTAAAGAAGTTCCTGCCCAGAGCAGAGGGCGTAACGTTTTCTCGAGGCTCCAGGCTGACCCAATGCGAAGGGCTCAAGTTTTCTCGTATAAACAGCTTGAAGGCTCCTAGTGTAGACATGAGCTGACGCTTCAGGTAAAACAAACCCTAATCCTAACACCAGCCCTCAACCTAGCCCACAATCTGTCACTGACCCCAGATCTTCCCTTCCCAGCGGAGGGCATGGGAAAAAGTGACCCACACCAAGATTCTACTTTAGGGCCACAAAGGTGACATGTCCTCATTTTCTTAAGAGCTTGGCTAATGCAGCCCCTGAGGATGGATCAGCGATGACAAACTGCCTGCCTCTTTGTTCAAGTGTAAGCTTCACCTTTCCCCTCACCTTCTGTACTTCCTCGTGCTCCCCTGGGGCTCATTCCAGCTCTCGTCTCGTAAAACACCCTCCCATGGGGCCCTATTTTCACCACTAAGCCTCCAACAAGATTATTAGTGACATCTTCTCAAATGCTGAATTCCTGTCCAGACCAAAGATTGAAAGCCCCTTTCTATCTAGATACTTAAGATATCTCTATTTGAGTTTTCTGGGCAGTGAGGCAGAAGGGCAGAAGAGGACCTGGTTCTAGTGATAATAATTTTCATCTCTATAAGATTATCCTTCTGTCCACCACTCATTCCACCATTCCCTGTAATATTAACGTCACTAGGCCAGTTGCACGTTTTAAATAACAGTTATAGCAGAAGGAGACGTTTGTCACCCTGTACCCAGTCCCTTGGCCCCAGGCAGGTTGATTACATAGAGCTGAGCATGGGGAGCTTGTGTGGACCCCAAGCAAAGCAGCAAGAGGCTGTTAAAATTCATTGGTGTTGCACCCAGTTTGGGGTTTTGTGGCTGTTTTTATTTTTAAGGTAAGGTTTCTCTGTGCCCAAAAGGGAAAAAAAAGAGAGCATATTTCTACCCATTCTGAAACTCGTAATAACAAATGGAATCAATTGCCCCAGAACATGACACACCACCAAGAACGTTTCTAATGCGTGAAATGAATCACCTTTCTTTTCATCTGGGTTCAAGTGTGTTGTGTCTATCCTTTCACTGGGAAAGTGTGAACACTTAGAAATGTTTTCATTTTCTTTTTTGAGGAGGTCAGACACCAAAGCCTGACTCCAGATTTCATGCCCATGTGTCAGCATCTCTGTATCTTGGAAATGAAGGAAAATATGTTGGGGGTGCGGCTTTTAAGTGTTGTTTTAAATTTTTCTAAAAAATACCAGGACATGGAGAGACATAGAGGGCTTAATAAAGCAAAAATATGTTTCAAAGGTTGTTTTTAAAGCATCTTTATGATTAAGCAAATGGAAAAGTGATTTTAAATTGCACAGTACACAGAATGTCCACCTTTTAGTCACTTTGACTTCTTAAATGGTTGTGGACCACTGCCTTGGGAAAATTCCGCAAACCTGTCTGTAGCTTATTTCTTTTATGGACTGGGAAAGCTGTTATGTAAGAGAGAAAAATGGTTAAGTCAGGTTTAAATGGTTTATTTCAACTCAGTGGTACTGAGGTCGAGAACACCCAGGATTTCTTCCTGCCTTAGATTTCTCCCAGCTGTGTAACTTGGGCAAATCACAGAACTTCTCTGAACCTCGGTTTCTTACTCTGTAAAGTGAGAACGCTGCCTGTGTGTAGCACCTAGGGCTGCTTTGTTGAAAATGGTTGCCAGCTGGAAAAGCACCACCTCTTGGCTGTAGGCATAAGAGGTAAGATGTGAAAGCTTTGGACAAGCGAGAGGCCAGGTGCCAGTTCTGCCTCTGCCCTCAGCTGAGTGAGGGACCTTGACAGTCACTTGTCCTCCAGGAGCAATCCTAGCTTCCTCTTGCCCATTCCAAAGGCAGCAGCAGATGTGAAAACATTTCACATAAGCCTGGGCAGAAATGAGCGGTTCCTGCCATGGTGGACATAGAGGCCAGCACCAGGCACTGAGTGGGCCCAGCCCCTGTGAGGCTGAGGCCAAGGTCACTATGAGAAAAGCATGAATGTACAATCACATGCTCCACAGTGCCGGGCCCAGGAGTGGGGCCAGAAACACAGGTGTCAGTGGGCGAGTTACTGTTACTCTGACCTTCAGTTTCCTCAGCTCTAACATGGGACTGATAGCGCTTACTTCTTAGTGGAAGGTTTACCAGCATGACTTCTGCTAAGACATTTGGCTGTCCAAAACCTGGGTTTGTAGTGTTGGTTGATGTTGAACACAAATGAATGCCTGAAGAGCTTGCCGGCTAGCCTGGCTAGGGACAGTCTAATGCAGATAGGGTACCCCAGACATGAAATGCTCCTATGTCCCTTCTCCCTAACTGGCCCTCCTCTGTCTTCTTTGCTGGCTCTTCCTTTTCCTGGCCTCTAAATACTGGAGTGCCCTGGAGCTTAGTCCAGGAGCCTTTCTTCTCTGTGTCAATCACTCTTCCTAGATGATGTCACCCTCCCCTGGCATTAAATATATTCTACAGCTCCTGGATTCCTGTTTCCAATCTGGACCTCTCCCCTGGACTCCAGCCTCTTGTGTTCTGTAATCATTTCCACTTGAATATCTAGTGGGCATCTCAAATGCAGAATTTTTGACTCCCAAACTATTCTTCTCTAAGTCTTATTTTAGCCTCATTTAGTCTTATTGAGATAATGACATCATTATTCCCACAATTGTTCAAACTCCAAATCTAGAAATCATCCTTGATTCTATGTAACTCATCACCTTTCACATTCAATCCCCTAGCAAGTTTGTTGGTTTCAAAATAAATTCTAAATCCAGTCACCTCTCACCATCCCACGGCTGCCTCACAGTCCAAACCATGATCCCCTCTCTCCCAGACCACGGGAACCTCCTCAGTGGAGCTCCCTGCCTCCGCTCTTGTAACCCAATGGCTGTCAGAGTGCACTTTTCAAAACAGAAATCATGTCGTGTTATTTCCCAGCTCTTAACCCTCCAGTGGCTTTCCACTAGGCATGGAATAAAAATCCATAGTCTTGCCATGGGCTTATTTCAGTGGTTCTTAACTGGGAGTGATTTTTTCCAATTTTGATGGTCGCAAGTGGAGTGGGGCAATGGAGTGGGGATGATACTGGCATCTAGGAGGCAGAGTCCAGTGATGTGGCTAAACCTACTACAGGGCACAGGACAGCGTCCCACTGCAAAGAATTACCTGGTTCAAAATGTCCGTAAGGGTCGAAACCCCACTAAGAGAAACTCTGCCTTTAGATGACCTGGACCCTGACCCCTCTCTCCAACCACCTGTATCCCTCTTCCCCTTGCTTGCTGTGACAGCCACACTGACCGTCTTGCTCTAACTTCAGCACACTAACCTTGTTATTATTTCAAGGCCTTTGCACTTGCTGTTTCCTCTGCTTGGAGCACTTCTACCCACAGATCTTCACATTGTTAGCTTTCGTTCATCACAGGCCTGCTCACAGACGCCACCTCTTGATCCCCTGAGGTACAGTGCCCACATTCACCCCCACCAAACACTGCCCATAGGGTGGTCTATTCCCTTACCCCCCTGATTTATTTCCCAGTGCTGAATTCTACTCTCTTCTCGTTTATTCCCTGTCTCCCCCACAGGAAGCTAGGAAGCAGGGCAGGCACTTTGTTGTGTTCATCAAGGGCTTCTCCACATAATAGGAGCGCAGGAAGTTTGTTGAATGAATGAATGGTTGATAAGCATGGCACAGACGTGGATTACCACAGAAGATTAGGAAAGGGGGAGATCAGTGGGATCCAGCATTTTGGGGAAGGCTTCCCGGAAGAAGTGTGTGTAGCGTGGGCTACACTGAAAGTCTGTGGAGCCCTTGCCCTGTCTGCTAAGCTGGCTGCACCTGGATCAGGGCTTTGGAGGCTAGCTGCCTCTGAAACACGAATGTACCTGGTGGGGCCTCTTAGCTCACCTTGTAGAGCTCATCTTGTAGATTACAGCCAGCTGTGGACGCTCATATTCCCCAGGCTGGAAAGCCAAGCTGGAGGACTCGGTCCGAGATGGTAACTGCCGAGGGGAGTCAGGAAAGGAAGGAGCGTGGGAGGGAAGCAGGAGCTTAAGGAGAAATCTAAGCTCAAGTGGGTTTGGATCAGGAACTGAGGGCGGTATGGGGTGGGGGTGGGGACCCTGGGAGGGGAGGGCCGCCATCTCCAGGGAAAACCTCTGGGTCAGCTCACTGTGAAGGGCTGAGGGTGGTTGCTGGAGAAGGAACCAGGGGGGTCTCCCGCCATCAGTTTTGCAGGAGCTAAAGGAGGGCTTCGTGAGTTGGACCTGGGGCACTGGAAAGGCCAGTGAGGGGTAGAATCGAACGTCAGGCAGTCAGGCTGAGACTGCGTCCTTCATAGATATACTGATCTGTACTGAGTTGGTACAAGAGAGAATTATAAATATCATGGTTCCAGGATAGTCTTGATTCCAAATGCTCTGACCTCATGTTGAACATTGGTCCCACGCTTCATTAAAAAAAGTAATTCCTGCAGTGCCACATGTGACAATGGATAGTCCATGTTTAGCACGTGCCAGGTGATGAGTGGGTGTCCCCCTGCCCAAGCGAGCCCCTGGGCCATCTCAAAATAAGGATTTGATGTCCAGTTCTTGGTTGGGGGGCAGGGTTCAGATTATGAATTATTTTCCCAATCTCAGGATTCCAGGATATGTAGATCATGGGAGGGGAATGCCTGGCCCAGATACACAGCTCTGGTCACCCCAACATCTCCTCCAAGTGACACGTTTTGGCCAGGGTCTGTGCCCTCAGGGCCACTTCAGGACACTTGCTCATAACTCTGGTTCATTTTCCTGCCTGCATACTTCTGAGGATATGACTACAGGGGGTTAGTAGCCAACACCTCATTTCATTAGTCTGTAATGTAGGTTTTCACCTTTAGGAATTCACCTCAGATGCAGACAGCTTATTCCAACTTACCAAAAAAAAATGAACAGTTACAAGGTCTAAAGCATGATATGAGGGTGATGAAATTCAGATGTGCCACATCACCCTGGTGCCTGGTTCAGCCCTGACTCAGTCCACAGACGTGCGGCTTTCCCCTCAGCCCTGGGCGCACAGCTGCCTGGGCCCTTCTGCCTTGCAGGGTCACGGTGATGAGGTTGTCTGTCACACAGCCTCAGAAGTCATAGAACACCCCCAAGCTGAGCATCCCTTCCCTGCTTCCTCAGAGAGCTGCTGACGGGCCACTTTGGCCTTCTGTTCATAGAACCTGACTGCCAGCTGTCCCCGGGGCCTCTTCATTATTGGGTCCCCTTCTTGGTGTACAGAGGTTTGATGCTTTCCAGCTTCTACTCCATCAAAAGGTGATCTCTCACCCTTCATTCATACTAAGAAGTACGTGCTGATAAAGGCTCAGATTGATGCTTATCCCACAGGCTAATGAATGCTTTAGCAGCCCTCAAATCCTCTTGGGCAGAAGGCAGTGAACCATTCACAGACTGGCCCTGGCCCATCCTTCCTACCGATTGTGTGACTTCACGGACATTATGTAAGATGCCTTTGCCTCTCCGTTTCCTGAACTGAAAATTGGTATAATAATAATACCTCCCTTATAAAGTGGTGGTTAAATGAGAACATGTGTGACAGCACAGGACTTGGCACATAAAAGCTATTCAGCAAATGGCACCTATTCTCATGATATTACTGAAATCTTCGAAAGTTAAATTTCAGACATCAGTCACTGACTCACGGAAATATTTGGAGCTTAAAGTCTTTGTCAAGTGAGAGGGAAAGGGAATGGAGTTTAAAACCCTGGGAGGAAATCCCTAGACAAGGAAGGTAGACATTCAGTGTCATGGTATCACTGATTTATTGCTCAGTTGTGGGGTAAGCCACAGTTAAGCCAAATGTAAAATGAGGGTAATACCAAGGCTGCTGTGATGATTAAATATAATAATGCTTATAAAATGGTTATCATAAAATGGTTACATAAACCTCACAATGCTCATTGCTCTTGTTGTTACATCATTGTTATCATAACCTGTCTTCCCCATGTTAGTTGCTCTATCAACTCTTTACTGGGTCGAACTGGGAACAACCTGGGTTCCTAAGCACTGTTCCAAAGATTAGGCTGGGACAGCTCTCCCCAGCCCTCAAGGCTCTGTTCCTGCTGCAGGGCATTTTCCCCCAGCTAAAAATGACTCCCACAGCCTTCTGGGGTCCAATCCTTGCTGTTTCCACGTGGCTTTGTCGTGTGGAAAGGCTACGTCATACTATGCGCAGACAGGGAACAGCCTCTTTCCTTTCTTTCCAGGGACCTGGAGGTGGTCCCACCTGGTTCTCACCTCTCACTCCTGGGGTGGTCACCAAAGGGGAGCCAGAGCTCCTAAAATGAATGTACTCAGCAACCAGCGACAGGAAAAGGGGCCCAGACCTTAGCTTTTGCCATCGGCCCTGCCAGCAAATGCTGGGCTGGGACAAAATGAAATCCCAAAGGCAAGGGTCCTCTAGCTTCCCAGGCCTCAAAAAGAAGTAAACTGTAGGTTGTCTCATTTATGATCAAAGCTACCAAAACTTTCAAAACTTATGTTCCTGCCCCTGTGTCTCTACGCAAACATAAAAATGGGAAAGCTTTTTGGTCCCACCAAAATTGGTAACTAGTATGAGTTCTTCCTTCCAGGGTGAGGTTTGCCTTAAGGCTAGCTTCTCAGCTGGTGTCACGGGGTACACTGCACTGTTCCAGGCTGTACTGGGGTCATAAGGACTGTTAATACTTAGACCTGCCCACAAGGGACTTCCAAGCTGAGTAGAACTTCTTACTTCATTTTCATTCCAAGGAAGCCTTTGGCTTTTCAGGAAAAGCCTCACTGGGATGAATCTAACACCACAGGGCTGGCTGTTGGATGGATTCTTCTATGACCCAGTGGCCTTGGACATGAAAAGGAAATGGAAACATTTCATTAAAAGATTTTCTTCTCCACTTCCTCATGCTTCAGCCAGCCATCTGCGCCTGTCTACCCTCCACCACGCACACACAGACACACACCACCCAAACAAGTGGACACATTGCCGAGGCAGCTGCAATCATTCCATTGCTCTACCTCTCTGACTCGAAGAGCCATAGAATCCTAGCACTGAAAAAATCATGAGAAATCCTGGAGCAGTTTTTAAAAAGATATAATAATGAGGAGAAAAAAGAAGGAAAGAAAACCAAAAAGCTAGAGAATGAAGTGCCTTGTCTAAAATCTTAGAGTCAGCAGTACAGCCCAGCTCAGGGCTCAGTTCATTCCTCTTCTTCTTTGATCAGCCATTTGTTAAGTCCCAGCTTTGTGCCAGGAGCTGGGCTAGGCACCAGCGACACAGGAGGGGACAAAAGCCGTACACGCACAGGGCTCACAGAGCAGTCAGGGAGACAGAAATCATCATCACATCAGGGAGTGGGACGTTTGCTCTCTGACAGGTGCCTTAAGTGAGAGATGCACCTGCTGTTAGGGAGGGTGTGTTAGAAGGGCAGGAAATGGGATTCATTTGCCATTTGGGAGGCAGGCAGGAGGAGGAGGAGGAGGAGAGATGCTCCCAAGATAAAGGGAAGTCCTCCTTCCTTATCAAGGAAAGGGCTACAGATAGCAATGTGCTAGAGCCGACTCCTACAAGCACACCCCTGCTCCGCTGTGTGAGCTTCTCTTCCCAGCTCTGCACTCAGTTAGGTCATGCTGGTGATTTGAAATTGGCCATGGTAGGACTATTTACACCACAGAAAGCAGATGCTGCAAACCAGGGTTCCATCCACTGCTTTGGAGAGTCGTTTTTACCATATACCATAGTTTCCATAGAGTTCAACTGTTTCCTAGCTGTGGGCATCACAGGCCTGTCCTTGAAGCCAAATTCCAGGTCCCTTTCCTGCAGAAACTCTACCAAGAGCCTATCCCCAGAAAGGCACCGTCAACAAGTGACTTGGGCCTGGTGGTTGTTTATTTCAGACCCTGGGCCATCTGGGTTCTCCCGGGATCCAGGACATCCCAGCAAATTAATAGCAAACAACTAAGAAAGAGCCCGTTCTTGCGGTCTGCGTCACCCCCTTGCCGTTTAATGATATTTATCAACCACCCACGTCTGCCCAGCACTGTATGAGACACTTGGCCTGGCAGACCTCAAGGCGGGCTGTGACCCCTCAGGAATTTGGGGCCTGGCTGAAGCCGCTAAGCTGACATTGTTCTTCCTTAACATAACTCGGGCCGCCCAGGGCACAAGAACCCGCTGAGGTCATGCGATGGCAGACAGCACTGCTGCTCTACTTCCCGGTCTCTTTCCAGGCACAGGAAACACCAGGTGAGTGAAGGTCAGGGGGCACAATATACACGATATGGTCAAGTTTTAAAAACAGCTGATTTTCCTGCTTTTGCACCCCACTTCCACCCCTGTTCTCTGAAGAGATTTGCCAAAAGAAAAAGTGAGTTTTGAGTTCTTAAAAAGACCAGCAGGAAGTAAAGGTGGGTGGACATCCTGGAGGTGGAGTTCCCAGAGGAAGCATGTGTGCAATCTGTGTTTGTGTGTGTGTCATGCACACAGAATCTGGGGGCACTGATGGTGACTGGGGCTGTTGGGGCAGGGTGCCGATGAGGCAGGCGGGCACGTGGGGCTGTGAGGTAGAGAATTTTGAAAGAAAAGACCAGCCATGGGTCTAGTGGGGAAGAGCAGCTGGACACTCTAGATTGACAGAATTCCCCTCTGACCATGTCTGTGCTTCTAGATGGGAGCCAGTGGCTGTGACTGTCATACTTGGTCCATGCTGGGGAAGGCTCCCCCTGTGCTGTGGAAGCTCAGCCGTTTACTAGCTTGGCCTCTAATCAGAGTTGAGAGTGAGTGACACCAGCCAGGATTCTCAGTGAGAGGTGGGCGTGACATGCAGGGACTGATTTAGGGAGGCCTGTGGAGCCACCAACACTGTCTACCCAGAGCCCCTTTCTAGGCCCCACCAGTGGGTTGACAGTGAATCTCCAGGAAGCTTCCCTTAAGAACAAAACCAGAAGCCATCAAGGGTGGCATTACTGGCTAGGAACATCTAGTCTTGAATTCACATCTCAGATGATCAGAGCTACACACACACACTCAGTGGGGCAGGGGATGAGCTGGGGGAGAAAGGCTCCCCGAAGTGGCATGTTGGGAGACCAGCAGGGTGACTGCCAGGGTGGGAATGTGGCATGCTGGAGCGGTTGCTGTTTGTAGGTGCTGTGTGTTTAGAGTTCAGAGGAGACAACAAAGGAAAGGAGGGGGCTGGAGGTCACCGCATGGAGAAGCAGGTTGGTGCAGGGTAAGCTGCCCACAGTAAGACAGACGAAAGGCAGGTGCATGGGAAGACAGCCCCCAGCTGCCCCACAGAGAAGCTACATCTCCTCCCTGTTACTTTCCTGACACTGCCTTGGAGTCTGAAAGTGTCCACAGACCCTCCTAGCAATGTGCATTCATTGCAGGTCTGGGCCTGGACAGTGTGAGTCAGTGAGGAAGTCCAGAGGGCACTCCTGTCCCATCACCAGGGAAGGGGTGTGTGTGGGTTTGCAGGGAGCCCTGGTCCAACAATGCCTGGGGGTCTTTGCTCACCAAAACATCCCACTGGCACAGAGCTTATCAGCCTGAGGAAAGGGCACTTTCTGCTAATTGACACCAAGTCTCTGTGCTGCCCACCTGCAGCCCCACCCTGGGATGCCCCCTGGGCCCTGGAAAGGAGGCCCTGAGAGGCAATGGAAAGCGCAGAGAAGGGGGCAGGCAGCCTTTGTGGGCAGGAAAGGTGCGGATGCATGTTGCCCCCCTTAACGACGTCTCCTAGAGCCAGCAGAACATTCTCATTTCCTGCACTAAAATGCATCCACTGAAAATGAAAGGGTGCTTTCCTTATTAACATTAAAATAATTAAGTTGTTTGTGTCATTGTGTTCATTGTCCAAATATTGTTAAATGAACCATCTTATTGCTAATAATTATCCAAACATCACGGTGAACATGGGACTTCTGCCAGCGGCAGGGATGTGCTTCCAGTTGGCTGGCACCAAGTGTTTATTCTGGTGCCACGGAGTCACTAGCCTGGGGTCCCCTGACTAGCCCGGCTCAGTGGCCGCTGCTCACCAGTCCCAGGTGAGGCACACTCACATAAAGCGCGAATTATTCTCTGTGGTCAGACCCCAAAGTGTGTGGGTGACAAACAGAGTGGCATTGTTCCCCTGAGTGAGCCTTGTTTTCCATATGTGGGAGGAATTCCAGACTTGAAAATTCTGCATCCAGACTTCATAACGTTTTTTGTTTCTAATTGAGACAACACAACTAATATAAAGAACAACGCCAGCCTGGCTTCTAACCTCCAAAGGCTCTGGGTCAAAACCTGACCTCTATAGGAATTGGACAGCATCCAACAGCAACTACGGTCTTCTGTTGTCAAGCTGGACCACAGGCTTCACAAGAGCAGCTTTCCACTGGCTTCTGGGGTGTGGAAACAGCAGATATGACTGCCTGCTGACGTGCTGTAGGATGGAACTGCTCTGAGGGCTTATTGACATCAGATGCCTGACCCTCAGAGCTACCCTTCAAACAGACGGTGGCTCCACACAAGCCCCATCACACTGGAAAATTTTAAGGCCATGACTCTGTCCCCTCACTGCCATGCGAAACTCCATTTTTACCAACTGGGCAAGTGAAAGGCCTTCCCTTCTCCATCACACACTCTGAGAGCCCAAGCCCATGTCAAAATAAAGTACTTCTAGATAGCTAAGGTAGTATTACAATTTGAATACCATAGACAATTCGAGAAGGATGTGCCCTACATGTCTATATTAGTTCTTTTTGAGTGGGTGGGATTGGAATGAAAAACAGGATGGCGTATCTGGAATTGTGCTTACTTGTTTGAGAAAATCGCACTCAATCCCCAAATAATATTCCACTTGTCATAAACAAGTCCCGAGATTACAGGATGTTATTTTTATATGCAATATCCTTAGAAAATAACATCTTAAAATGCTAGCTAGTTAATACACTACTTCAATTGCTCTAAGATTTAGACATTTAATCTAAGTTGTATTGACTTTCTTTGAGATTTCCTAGGTTATGTAATCTGGGAAAACCATTAAGTTAGAGTGGGTTTGCTGTTGGTTGATTTTTGAGATGTACCTAAGCAATCATATAGTATATGCGTAACCTCAGTTTCTTCCTCTGTGCAAAAAACAAACAGCTGTACTCAAGAGCTATTATGGTCATTAAGTGAGATAATCCATTTAAAGTATTTACCACAATACCTGGCATATACAAAATACTTGGTAGATTTTAGTTGTCATTAGCCATATATGTATAAATGAAAATAATGTATTCATATGCATATATGTATGCATTTGAAGGAAGGAAATTTATATGTATTTATTTCAGTTTTCTTTTAAAGATGACACCAAGATCTGCAAACATAAGTAAGCAAATGAGCAGATGAGCAGATATTAATTTCCTTCTTTTTGCATTTACCTGAGATAGATATGAGTATGAAACAGATATCCAGGGCCCAGCTCCAAGACTTCCAGCCTCCATCAGGTCTTAGATCTCTTCTCAGCTACTCCTATAATTAATGCTGAATTTGGTGAGGTAGGAATTTAGGGCTAGAAGGAATCTTAGAGATAACTGGTCCAGGTCACTTTACAGATGAGCAGCCTGAGCCCCACAGTGTGATGACCTACCCAAGTCACAGAGCAGCAAAGACAAGACCAGAGCCTAGGGTCCTGGCTGTTCGTGCATCTCTTTTCAGTCTGCTAGATGGTCTTGGTTTCTCTGCTGGTTGATGTATAATGATACTGACACTGGTGCCTTATACTCTCATAACAGCACATAGCACAACCCTGGGCATTTGGTTTGTACTTGGTACATGATTTCCTCAGTCCAACTTAACAATGGCTTGTGGCCTTTGGGTCAAGTACATGCTTGGCAGTGTAAGAGATAGGAAGCTATAAGACGGTCTTTGCTTTCAGGGAAGTTCCAGAGACTTACCGGGGAAGGTACAGCAGGGGATGAGGTGGGTCTTAGAGAGGGGACACTTGTTTAATTGCATCTACAGAAGAATGAAGGCTAGAAATCAAATCATGCAGTAAACCCCAGTGAGCTAGTTCTCCAGGTTTCTCATCCCAGACAAGTTCCAAAGCTAGGTATTTCCAAAATTTATATGTAAAGCCCTTGACCTCTCCCCGTAACTCCAAATTGCTCTTTCAAATACCTACTAAAACTCTCCACTTGTATGTCCAATGTGGATCTCAAATTTAACATGTCCAAACCTGAAATTTTGATTATGCCCTTGAGACCTACTCCCTCCCCAGTGTTCTCCATCTCAGTAAATCACACCTCCATCCAGCTGGATGCTAAAACCTTGGAGTCATCCGTGATTCTCCTCCTCCTCACACTTCCCCATCACAATCCAATAGGGAATCCCTTACAGTATCCCCTTACAGTGTCCTCTCACCTCCCCTGCATTGCCATCCCATCCTGGCCCAGGCCTTCACCACCACTCACCCAGATTATTACAGGAACCACTAACCCATCTCAGTGCTTCTACTCTTACTCGCCATTAGGCTGGCTTAGCCACACTGCTCCTTTAAAAATACGTCAAGTCATGTCACTTTCCTGCTCAAAACCCTTCCCCTTTAGAATCAAGTCCCAAGCCCTCACTAGGGTCCATAAAGTTTGACAAGAACTCGTCCCAAATGCCTCTCAGACCTCATCTTCTGCCACTCTCCCCAGCAACACCTCTGCCCCACCACAGGGGCATGTTTGCTGTTTTCTGCCAAGCATGCCCCTGCCTCAGGACCTTTACAGTCCTCTCTGCCTAGAAAGTTCTTCCCACATTTCTGCATAACTCTCTCATACTTCATTTGGGTCTCTTTGTAAACATCATCTCGTCAGGAAGACTTCCCCTGACCACACTAGTACTTCCCCAACTGTAATTCTCAAGCCCTTAACCATGCTTTGTTTTTTCAGCATTTACCACCAACAGACATTTTGATGGTTATTTTTTCTTTGTTTTCTGTCCACCACCACTAGAATTTAAGCTCCTTGAGAGCACAAAACATCTCTGTTCGCTAATGAATCCCCACATCTAGAACAGTGCCTTGGCACATAGCAGGTGCTCAGTATGTCTTTGCTACCAAGGTAACTGACAACATACCTTCACTCTGTATTTCAGTTTAGTTGTTTGTGTACTTCTCTTCTTACCTCGACTAGACCAGTCTTATTCCCGCTGTGATCCCTGTAGTTCCTAGCATGGTGCACCTACATGGAACAGGTGCTCATTCCTTGTTCGTTGAATCAGATTGAACAATTGCCAAACACTAACCACAAATTATGTGACTTAAATCCAGTTCGTATCATCTACGAGAGGCATGTTGCCCAGAGGGTTTGTTGGTCTTTCTGAGGGATGAGCCAGTGTTTCATTAGAACTTCGGCAGCAACTCCAGGGAGAAGGAGCAGTACAAATGGAGCTTTGTGTGATGGAGAAAACAGGGAGGTGCAGTCACGGCAGAGCCGTTTGCAGCGACCTTTTGCCGGGCCTGAACATCAGAGCCATGCTCTGGAGAAAGCAGCAGAAGCAAATGTGACCAAAGGGCTTAGCCCTAAGCCACCAGGGTCACGCAGTCTATGTCGGAGGAGAAGATCATACCATATGTCTGCCACACCACCACGTAGACTAAACCTGGGTGAGTCACACACACCAAGATTTTTGTTTTACTTATTCTGCTATACTTCTACAGGCCTTTATTCCTCAACTGTGGAATCGTGTCCATTTATTGGCAGTAATGGAGTGGGGCCCTCTGCAATGCCATGCTCAGGACCCATGCCCCCAGACCCTGGTGTAGGTGAGGTGGTGCTACAAGGAGGCTCCTTCCCAATAATGGGCTCCTTTGGAAGGAGTCCAGATATAAAATTCAGGGTATAAGTTGGGATAGAACATGACATAATGTGCTAGGAGTCATTTTACAAATTTATCTTAAAATCAAAGCTACTTGAAGAGATGGATTTAGCTCTGCCTTCAACTGTATCCTCAGGCTCAAATGTTTAAACAGAAGTAATCACAAAATATGTCACTGTCTGCTTGTATTTTCTCCTGATGGTAGTAGAATGTTAGCCAAATTTCCAGTTCACCATCAATTATTTTTAAACTGCTTTGTCTTTTAATAAAAATCCTTTGGGATCTAGAAGCCTTGTTTTACAAGTTGATCAGCAAAGGAAAAATAATTGTGTATTTCCAAAATAGACCAAAGTTCAAAAAAAGCCCTTTATAAGGTAAAGAAACTTAATACAGTAGGTATTTTTGTTTTTACCTTTTTAGTGGGTTGGTGCCTGTAAGTGATCCTTATGATTGGACACTGTGCAAGGAAAGCCACTAAAATCAAAGCAAGGGCAGATATACAGAAAAACAAACAGCTGTTCCAGATCATCTAGGGTTTGGGGCCAACAGTCTGCTGAGAATTTATCAAGCCCAATTGAGCAGTTCAGGGCAAAAGACATTAAAAAAATAAAAGTACAAGCCCATTGGGAATATTAAGAAAAGACTCATCCAAATTTGTAGAAAATGTGCAACCAAGGCTCAAGCCGTTACAACAAGCCAAACCAGAACTCTCTAAACCAGAGCGGCAAAGAGGCTGTTTATGAAAGCCACTTAAGAGTGGTGTAAAAAAACACCCTGGTCTTAATGTCACACAGGCCTGGCTTAGAGGGACCAGACAGACTTCTTCCTCTCTCCAGAAAAATCTCTAAACCACAATTTTTTTAAAGTTCCATTCTACTGGTTTTCACAGCATTAGTCAATTAAAGAATCCATTGGCTTTAGATAGTCTAGACTAATTATTCTTAAAGTGAATTTCTTGGTGTATTGTTTTAATTTTATATTACCAAATCTTTTGTAAAAGAGTCTTTCATGATCAAATAAATTTGACCTCAAATAAGTGAATCCTACAGATTCCCAATGCATACTGACACATAGCTCTGATTAAAGAAAGCTGTTTCCAACCCAACAATTCCCAAATGCATATGACCATGGAACCCTTATTTGACCAACTCTCTTTCCACATCCCAGGGGCAGGAAATACTGGTTTAGACATTCCTGTTACTTCAAGGCCAAGATTAAGGTTCACTTCCTATTGAGATCATTCATCCACTTATTAAATGGACATTAATTAGTTGGCTTCTACAGTCAAGGCTCTGTCTACACACCAAGACGTAAACAACAAAGAAAATGTCTGTCAATATAATGGGAGAGGTAAACGTGAACAATTATCAACAAGTTCATGTGAAACGGGCTTCTCTGAACCCTGACATTGCTAACAGTCTGTATAACACAATTTAGAGCCCAAGTTGTTCACTAGTTTCTGTGCACTTGTCTTATCTCCTCCCCTACATTGTTTATTGTTTTTGAAGGTAAAGCTCATGCTTTCTACTTGTGTAATATTCTCTATGCTACTGAGCATGGAATTGGACACATAGTAGGTCATCTAATGAATACTAGTTGATCGAATTGAGACTAAACTAGATGATCCCTGAGTCCTTCTTAGTTTTTGAGAGTTTCTAAGTCTTTCTCAAATCCTATGCCCACAAAATTATGGGGAATCATAAAAATATTGAATAATTCATTAACTCTGGTTTTCCAGGAGCTGTCTTAATGCTACAGAAGTAACAAAATTAATGTGTGCTGCCTCTCCAAATAAGTCAGCCACGGCAAACTAAAGCAATTTACCCTCCACTTACAGCCATGGCTTAAGTGTTAAAACTTAGTGATTTGAGCTTGTAATCAGAGAAAGCCAAGTTTCTGATTTTACATACAGTAATCCTGGGACTTTAGTGAATGTTTAGCTATTCATTGCAGAATTTAATACACGCTGGAGTTAGCCACAATTGGTAACACTTGGGAAGTTGTTAATTTCTTGCTAGCAATTTCACTGTAAGCTCCCTTCATAAAGTCCAGATTTAAAGTTGGCATTGTCATCCAGATTTTATGCACATTTATTGTATTTACATATGCTGAATGGTTCCTAATTGTACGATGAGTAGACAGTACCTCGGATGCTTTCTATTTTTGAGAATTGTTCAGAACCACAGAAATTTAATTTCATAAGTGAATAAGGAAGTGAATTTAGTGGAATAAGTTACATGGGGTTCTATCATGATACGGCAAGTTTACTCAACCTCAATGCTGTTAACATTTGGCCCAGGTGAATGTTTATTGTGGAAGATGGTCCTCTTCCCTATAGGGTGTTCAGCAGCGTCTGTGGCCTCTACCTTTGAGATGCCAGTAATAACCCCTCATCCCGTTACACCACCAAAAATGTCTCCAGATGTTGCCAGATGTCTCCCAGGGTGGGGTTGGGAGTTGAAATGACCCTGGTTAATTAAAGTCAGTTCTAGACTAATGCTAAATGTATTTTCATTTTGTGGATTATCTGTTAGTATGTGTTCAGAGAATGGAAATCAATACTTATGGTGCTTTGGAACTAGATAATTCCTTTTTCTGGCCTGTGGCTGGGGCAAGTTACCTACCTCTCAAGAGTCTCAGTTCCCTTCTCCACCTGATGATTGTAAGTGAGCCACAGACTGGAAAACCTCTAGTAAAATACCTGGCAAGTGGCAGGCATCTATTAAATGTTAGCGGCTCCCCTCCTCCTCCTCCTCCTCCTTCTTTCTCCCCAAAGCCTGGGGTGAGCACAACCTAATGATATGCACTGCAAAGAGCTTGATGGTTTGTTTCCAATTTTTCCTCCCACAGAACAGATAATCAGGAGCTGACATTTTATCCAAACCTTATGTGAGCTTCGGAGGATGGAGCCACCTAATGCAACAATAGAAAAAGGAAAATCTGAGTCCTCAACCCTTAGCATTCATGCCCAAGAACTGCCAAATACAGGGAGTGTGTCTACACACATAAGGACCATTCATCAGTTTCTCATCCTCTGGTCAATGTGATAAAATGTAACTTGAGTAAAGGAAGAGGCTGTTCACAGGTTGAGCGTACCCCCTCCAAACCCGCACTTCTCCAAAGCCGTAGAATAAAGATGGCTTAGTTGATACCGCTGACTTGCCCTGCAGAATGAAGAAGCCCAGACTAGGCACTATGGGGGACACTAACATGAGAACATAACTGGTAACACCTCAAACCTGAAGGCTTTGCAGAAAGGACACATGGAAAAGTTCATGGACTTTATTTTCATTATAAAGGTATATAACATTATAGACCATTTGGAAGATGGAGGGGAGGAGAAGGAGATCACTGGAAGTTCTAACATTCAATACAACTCTTCATTTCACCTATTTCCAGACCTGGCGCCTCGGCACGTGTGATTTCCCGTGCTGCAATGAGGTCATACAGAGTCTTCTCCAACTTGTTTTTCTCCCATTTCACACTAAATCACAGGCATTTCCCCTTGTTCTTATTGTCTTAAAAGTTTTCATATTTATTGACTGCAGAGAAATTCTTGAAAAAGATGTCCACAAGTAACTAATTAACTATCCCATTATCAAAGAACATTTGGCTTCTGATTCTGCAATTATAAATTTGTAGTTAGCAAAAAAAAAAAATCATGACTGCAACTTTTTCCCTTTTAGGATTATTTCCTTACGATAAAGTCTCAAAAGTTGGATCAAAAGGTTAAAATCTGTAGGCATTCCTACAATTTTAAGTAGAATATTGTCAAACTGTTTTGAAGAACATTATTCTGATAATAAGTGTTCACGGCTCATTGCAAAATATTTAGAAAATACAGAAAAGTAGAAAGAATAAAAAATCATCCACAATCCTTTAAGTCAACTATTATTGACATTTGCTCCATTTCCTTCCAGTCTATTTCCCCATGTGTCTCAGTTGAATATGTGCATCTGTTTAAAATTAGTTCTATTATAAAACTATCAAGACTAGCCTTCCTAAATGAGCAGTTATATAAGATACTAGCCTCAGCTAAGCTTACAGCTAAGATAGTCAGCTGAGTAATTTGAGTCGGCATACTACTGGGGTCTTGGTAGAGGGTAAAGGACAGCTCGGGGGGTGCTGTGATTGCTTCAGGACACCCACAGCCTCCTCCACACCGTCCACCTGCTCTTAAAAACCATCTATCTGCCTCCCTGCCAAGAGGACATTTCTCTAGCATTCCTATCAGGTGGAAGGAACCTGGCTGATCTCCTGTATGGGCTGTTCTGAAGTCAGTGTGTAAGAGATCTGCAAAGTACAGCCAAATTTACCTTCAAACACCCCTTAGGAAAGCCCCACATTGGAGAATAACATGATGCCTCTCAGTAAGTCCACCCAGCTAGTTTTTCCTCCAGTGTGGGAACAGACTGCTCTTGCTTGAGTTGAGCACCGGATGAAGTAGTTGGCTTGCAAAGGGGCCACACTGTTTAAAACACACGAATCTTTGACACTGAATGCACGCACAGGCTCCGGGAATGAGAGGTCGCTAGGGGCTGTCACTGGTGGAAGAATGGGATGTTCAAGTCTCCCCTCCTCATTTGGTGGAATGACAGGAAGAATCACCCTATTTAAACTGTTACTCATTCTCTCTCCCCTTCTTTCTTTCCTTCCTTCCTTCCATACAAGTTTAACACCGTTGAGGTGACAGACCATTACAGTTATTCAGCCTGAAAAAACAAGGCTTACGACAGGGAATCCACCTCTCAGGCCACCCATTCCTTTTGCTGGACACCCTTAGGAACCTCAGCCAGAGGCGGGACCTGCTGCTGCTCCTCCAGCTCTGCCCACTCACCCCAGCTCTGTCTCCTGGAACGTGTCTCTCTTCCCTCTCCCTCTGAAAGCATTCCTCAATTTATAGCGCCGCTAATTCATCCAGTCATGTTTGTTATGGGGTGGTTTCCAGATGCCTCGCCTTCCCAGTTTGCCTGTAACCCTTGCCATCCTGAGAAGAGAAGGACTGTGGGTGTCGGGCAGAGCCCTGGCCCTCCCTCCCCCCAGCCCCTCACTGACCGACAGCAGCGGCACCCGCGCCATGGCGGAAGCACGACCCAAGACAGCCTCTCTGCAGCTCCAACCCCAGCAGCCCGCACCCCAGAGCCACAGATGGCATCTGGGGAAGCATGATGCAAGCCCGCCGTGAAATCCAAGTGCACCATCATGTATCTGTGTTTGGATTTGGTTTGAGGTTTTATTAATGACAGAGGATTTGATTACACAAAGTTTACACATAACCAGCTCCAGCTGGATCTAAGCATCGGTGGAAGCCCCTATTCCCCTGATGTCGTCCTTTTGTCCTTTCAACTCACAACTTCTTTTCCAAGGCATTTTCTCTGAATCTGATAATCGTGAGGTCATTCAATCTCATTTGTTTTAAGGGCGACTCTGGCACGCCCAGCACGGCTCTGTAATGAAGGACTTCTGTGTTGCAGACGGTGTGTTCCCTGGGACCCTAACCTGCGGAATGAAATCACCATGTCATTCTGCCAAGGCAATGTTATCACCGGGTTTGGGCTTGACTTCGGAATTTTTCCGGCAAAAGTCATATTCTAGTAGACTGTTGTTCATCGAAACATCATCAGGGTTATCTTGTAAGGTCACCAGAAGCCAGTTTAATGAAATCTGGGTTCTTTGGAGGGAATCCCTAATTATAAATGGCTCTGATCACTGACTGCTCAGGCTCTTTCTCTAGGGACATCCAGGGGGCACATTTCACCAGGCCAGGGGGCGGAGGGTGAGTCTGTTTGTGATTCGTACAGGCACTTCTGCCTACTCACTCGTGCTGAGGCCATCTTCAGTCTTGGTTCCATCTCTGGCCCTCTCTTCCACTGGCCTCTCTCCCCAGCTCTGCCTCCCGCTGCTGCCTCTGCTTGCCGCTGTTCCTTTGCCCTTTGAGTGTCCCTCTTGGCCCCCCCTTTCTTTGCCCGTTCACCCCCATCACTCCGTGCCCCGTCTCTCTCTCATTTGCAGCCCTTGTTCTTTCTCCCACCCACTGCCTCCCTCAGGTGCTCTTTGCTGTACTGCCCCCGTCTTCATCCCACACCTCCAGTTTCCCCCTGCAGTGACATCGGGTCTCCTGAGGGCAGGGCCAGTCCCAGTCCCTTAGTTTGTCCCCGTGCCTGCAGGGGTTGGGCTGGTCCGATTCCACCTGTTTGGGACTCATCCATTCATGCCACAAACACTCACCAGGCTCCAAGCTATTGGGAAACTGGATAGACATGTCCCCCTCCATCCCTGACATGGGCTGGGCACTAAACAGGCCCCAGATTGGAAGCAGCCGTCCAGCACCCGAGCCAGGGCCATCCTAGTGCCAGCATTATTCAGATCCCTCCTGGTGCCCAGTGGAGACAGGGCCAGCCACATCATTCATGGCCAGTGTGTGCCCTACTGATGTGTCTGCCAAAATGTCACTGTCTGTAGGTGACAGCCATCGCTCGCTGGGAAAAAGGCTTCTTACGACTTGCACCTTCCTGCTCACACTCTTCTTGAGAAGTTAAAAGAAGGTGGAAACCCTGCCTCTTTTAAAGAGAGTTTCTGGAGTAGGCTGGTAAGCTAAGGAGACAGCCAGATTTTCATCCCAGAATGTAACATCCAAACCACCACTCAGCTGCACACAGAGAAGCATGACTCTTCATATCAAACCATTTACTCAGTTAATACAGCAAATCAGAAGGAGGTGCTTCTCTTCTGTCTAGTTGTCCTATCTGTTTTTCATACATGAGATTCTCATTCTTCTAGGAAAGAACCATTTCACCTGCTAACAATGAAAACAACTGTCTGCCTAAAAAGCAAAATAAAACAACACGGCTGGTTACCCAAGATCCTCTTCTTTGCCTTTGATTCACTTCTGTTATATGAAGTTCTCACTGCTGAGAGCATGCAGCCTGGATGATTGAACCTTGACTGAGTAACTCACACAGTTCTGGGAAATAAAGTCAACGATTCACAAATTGAATCCCCTTCTGAATGCTCGTCCACAGAGGACCCTTGACATTCGATCTCTTTGCATTTCTGTTCAGTGTTTGTTGCTTGCCATCCCTCCCGCAAACCAAAGTCATAGCTTGGTAATTTCTTGTTTTAGAAAGTGACAAACAAAGCAGGCAGAGAAAACACTGTATACTTTGGACTAAAAATGAAATCATTAGGGTAAGTTTCTATTCTTGGTGACTGGAATCTTAACTCTGGTTCTGATTAAGCTCAACAAAGATATTATATTCAGTGTTTTCCTATAAATGTATGAGATGGTTTTCTATTGCATGTCCATGAATGGAAATATTAACAGACTCCACTTGGCTCCACCAGCCTCTGGCTTGGTCTTCACACCCAAAAAGCCAAACAACAGAGACTCACATCCCAGCCCAGAGTGAGTAGTTCCTGTCTTGCCTGTGTTTTTTTTCCCCCCAGGACCTCACTAGAGTAAATCTTATCCAGAAAAATGGATGAGAATAACAGAGTAGCCATGTTCCAATGTTTTAAATTGTTCAGTAGGAAATAACTGCACATTCTAAGCACCTATCATGTGTGCCTACATCTCTGTCAGAATCATGGGTCCTTCCAGAGTCTATTTCTTGATGGTTAGAGCATTTCAGGGAGGAGGGAGTATGGTCTGTGGGCTCCTTCAGGTTATAAACAGGAAAGTCTCATGACAGACAGCTGGAGAAGTCAAGGTATTTTATAATTAGAACATCAACATAGATTTTTTAAAGGAATTAAGGCAATTCAAGAATAGAAAATATGCCAAACCCCACCTATACATTATCCATATCAGAGGAGCAGAAATTAACCCACAATACAAAATCCAGAGGACAAAGCTATTATTCCTCTGTAGGGTAAGATGTGTGAGCAATCTAGAGGAGCGTGAATAGGTGTGGACCACAGAGCAAGAGGCTTGGGCGCTTGTCCATCATGCACTCGCTAAGCAGTATAACCTCCCACTTCCCTACTTTGTACTGGGTTGAAATTCCCTTATCTGTAGAATGGATGTAATACTGATCTCAGAAGATTTTTAGTAAGTATTTTAAAAGATACAGAAAGCCCTTAGTAGAGTGTCTGGCACCTAATACACAATATATGTTATTTATTATTGTGGTAGTAGTTGTATTCGCTTCTCACAATTTATCCTAGTGAAGTACTTACCATATTTTCATACATCATACTACATTACATTTAGTTTCACATGTAAAATATAAGTAATTCTGTCCCTATCAATGCCTCTCAGCCTAAAGGGACTCTCTGGGCGATTTCTATCTCACCCCTGCTCTTTCTTCCTCCAGCCCAAACTCAAACTTGGAGTATTGGCATACTCAGCCTTGTGGCCAGAAAGAAGAAGCTCCCCGCTAGTCTGCACGAGTGTCTGAGGAATAAGTGGGCCAGGGAGCTGGCCAGCCCTCCTCTTGGACTGGCAGGCAGGCCCCTCTCCTGCTGGCACAGGGTAGAGCCATCCTCGGGGCCTGGCCTTTCACTCTCATGGAACTCCCCTCTTACAAGCGGAGCCAGTCAGTGCCATGGCATCAGACCAGTCAGAGGAGTACCTCCTTCTGGAGGCTGAAGGAAGGGGTCAGGGAGAGCTTTCCCTCCCTGCAGGGGCCTAAAAACAAAGTCCATTTGTCTTCGGATGTGAAGAAATAGGAGAACTCAAAAATGGTCAGCCAAAATTTTTCACTTATCTTTAATACATTGCATCAGGCAAATGGAAGATCCTGCCTCATTTTAGGGGACCAAAGGACGTAATTCCTTATTTCCCCTTTTGAGTGTGTGTGTATGTATGTGTGTTTGGCTATATATAATGTCTTTGTGACATTCAAAGATATTCCTCTTTTGAGATAATTTTATCAAGGTCAAAACTAAATCATGTTGTCATCTACATTATTGGAAATATAATGTTAACAACAACCAAAAGTCTCAGGAGACAGGGAGAAAAAATCAGCTTCCAGAATGGATTCTGAAAAATATTATAATGGAATATACAGGAAAGGAGGAATTTTGACTTCTAGACCCAGCTTTTCTCACCACTCAGTTGGGAGTCATATGGACCTAAACAGTTTAACTACTCTGAAAGAGACTAAATGACTCCTATGCTTGGCTCTCTTCTGGCTCTGCTGGTTCTGTTGACAGCCTAAGAGAGGCCTTGGGGGACATTGGTCAGACTTTCCAAACTCCAGAAAGTTCCTAATCCTTTGGTGGTGATGGTAGTAATATTGTTGCTTGATGGTGGGGGTTGTAATGGTGATGAAAGTGGTGATGGTGGTGGTGGTCATGGTGATGGAGGTGGTGGTCATGGTGGTGGAGGAGGTGGTCATGGTGGTGGAGGAGGTAGCCATGGTGATGGAGGTGGTGGTCATGGTGGTGGAGGAGGTGGTCATGGTGATGGAGGTGGTGGTCATGGTGGTGGAGGAGGTAGCCATGGTGATGGAGGTGGTGGTCATGGTGGAGGAGGAGGTAGTCATGGTGATGGAGGTGGTGGTCATGGTGGTGGAGGAGGTAGTCATGGTGATGGAGGTGGTGGTCATGGTGGTGGAGGCCAGTCATGGTGATGGAGGTGGTGGTCATGGTGGTGGAGGAGGTAGTCATGGTGATGGAGGTGGTGGTCATGGTGGTGGAGGAGGTAGTCATGGTGATGGAGGTGGTGGTCATGGTGGTGGAGGAGGTAGTCATGGTGATGGAGGTGGTGGTCATGGGGGTGGAGGAGGTAGTCATGGTGATGGAGGTGGTGGTCATGGGGGTGGAGGAGGTAGTCATGGTGATGGAGGTGGTGGTCATGGGGGTGGAGGAGGTAGTCATGGTGATGGAGGTGGTGGTCATGGTGGTGGAGGAGGTAGTCATGGTGATGGAGGTGGTGGTCATGGTGGAGGAGGAGGTAGTCATGGTGATGGAGGTGGTGGTCATGGTGGTGGAGGAGGTAGTCATGGTGATGGAGGTGGTGGTCATGGTGGTGGAGGAGGTAGTAGCCATGGTGATGGAGGTGGTGGTTATGGGGGTGGAGGAGGTAGTCATGGTGATGGAGGTGATGGTCATGGGGGTGGTTGCTGGAGATAATGCTGCCATGTTCTGTAGCTCTGAATAAGAAACCTGACTTACATAAATCCTGTGATCAATTTGAGAAGTGGGAGGAGAGGTGTGGCACTTAGGTACTAGGATTAAATGAGCACAAGTGCACAGAGCATTTGGTACTGGTGTCTGTAACTACAACACGTGCCTTCCAGATGATTCCCCTCTTGGGGACAACATGAGCAAAATAAACATGCCTAGGCAGATATATACTGTTCAACTGGTTGTAAATTTTTTTAGTTTTTGTTTGTTGAGATTTTTTGTTCTTATTTTTAAATATTTATTTTTGAGTATTTCCCTTAAAAATTTTGAATCTATATTTTGGGAATATGGAAACTGGTCTGTGGAAAGAAAAGTAGGAACAGTTAAAAAGAAAGCTGGGGCTGCAAGTCCTGGGCACAGATGGGTGGATACACTGCATGCCAAGAGAGCCCTTCTTACACAAAGCCAACCAAAGTCTGGTTAGGCAGAGCTTAAAAATATCTGAGGTCAACAATACACAGTCACCAGGATGGATAAGGGTCCTGGGACAGAAGGTGAGAGCTGGAGCCAGGCCTGGTGCCTGTGGCCCAGAGGGAGCTGGGACAGTCCGTCAAGTGCCCTCGTTCTTGGGGACAAAGAGTGACGCTCTAGACTGGAAATGGCAGGAGTCCCTGGCTGGCTTTGGAGGGGCAGCTCCCTTCAGAGACGGAGGCCTGCTGGCAGGACCTAAACTGATTCACAAAGAAATTGAGTGAAATGCGAACAAATGGTTTTCATTATCATGACACAGCCTCTACCCTGGCTCTGTGTGTGTGCTCTGTTCTTGTCTTTCTTTTTTCATCTTTTCATGGGTTATAACTAAACAATGAGGTGATTGCCATCCCAGTGGATTGCAAAATATAACAGTGGCTGGTTGAAGCATAGCTTTTTCCAAAGAAATTCTGGACAAGAAACATAAGCAAGCTGGAAATAAGGAGTTTGTTTGGCACAACACCTGTGTGTGCTTTTTAGTGCTTGTGGTAAAGGTGGGATGAGTGTCTGCTGAGAGCTGAGATACTTAGTTCCTCAGTAGTGCACCTGTCAGCCCACCAATGGGTATTCTCCTTAAATAACATATCAACAAAGTGAAAGGGGGAGGGGAGCTCGCCCAGTTATCCAGGAATATGAATTGGGAAACCACTTGTTTACATTTCCCAATATAATATGAAACAGTGATTTACTTTGAATAAATTGGTGCAGCTGTGGGGAAAGTTTTCAGTTCTGTTCAATAAACATTCATTAGGTGCCTATCCCTGAACAGCCAATGGAGAGGAAAACGCCTAAGACCTCAAGCAGTTGACAACCCAGCCAATGCTTAAATTTGTCCCAAATCCCTGGATAACGGAGCATTAATATGACCAGGAGGATACCTTCCTGTTCTCTCCTCCTTGTGAATCATTTTCTCTGTAAGGCAGCAATTACTCTAAACAAAGATGCTATTCACTCTACAGGGCCCAGCAAGTTTGCGTGATAGCCAAAGAGCCCTGCGCCCCACCATGGCCATAGCTCGAGCAGCCTGCTCCCTCTGACTGCAGCATGGCTGAAGAAAATGGATCATTTCAAAAACAAAGGTTTCGGTTCATTTTCACTCAGCATCTTTGTGGGCAAATGATCGCAGATGATCATCCTGCAGCTGCAGATGGAGAATTCTGTACTTGCTCGGACAGGGCCACTACACGTGTGTGTGACCAGCCACTCTAAGACTGGAACATAAAGTCATGCCTGGGACACAGAGCAGGATTCCTTCCTGCCAGAGACGGCTAGACTGGGGCATGGGATGGACACAAAGCATCCCTTTCTGGGCTGCACCCAGCCGGCCAGTTACTCACTGCCTAGTTATAGCTGAATGTCTTTAATGATACTAATAAGAATCGCTAATATTTATGTGGCATCAACTAGGTGCTAAGTACCTGTTCTAGTTACTCCTCTCAATAACCCAGTGGGGAAGATACAATTATTCCAGTTTTTGAGAGGAGACACTGAGATGCAGAGAGGTTAAGCCACTCGCGAAAGGTCACACAGCTAATGAGGCAGAGGGGATGAGATGGAACCAGCCTCAGGCCTCGGTTGGCCCATCTATCAAGGGAAGCAACTGGACTCCAGAGTCGCTAGTGGCCCTTTCCTTATAACTCTAACAGTCTGTAATTATGTAAAGTAACAACCGAGATTCTAAAATACATTAGTTTATATTTCTCTGAATCTTAAACATCCACACATAACTCTTTAGATGCAACAGGATGAGTGGCTGGTTTCTTTCTGTGTGTGTGCTGTTAATGCGTGCGCATGTGTGTGGGGATCAAAACGGTTTGCCCTCATCTTTGGAATTTCTAATTATCCACAATGCTCTGAGCCCCTGGAGACAGATTCATGCTGTGGGTGTCTTGGCAGCTCTGGAGTGAATTTTCCCAGTGCAGAATTTGTCTTTTGTTCATGATGTCGTGTCAAATAAAACCTAAAAGAAGAAGCACTAGAAGATTGGGAATGTTCTGAAATATATGAAAATCAAGTGACTGTGAAAGGACAGCAGGTTTTCATCTCCCCTGACCTTTCCTCCTAGGATAATGAAAGATCTAGATGAAACTCAAGATAAGCTTTAAAACGCCTGTCAAATAGCCCTTCATTATAGTTAACCACCCCAATGACATTCCGACATTCCCCATCAGGTGCACACATTACTGTGTGGTAGGAACTCGCTTGGGACTGGGATAGTTAAAGCCATACACAGGAAGTAGCTAACACAGCACAAAGCCCCCTGACAAACACATACATGGAAATAAATTCTTCATTTCCAGCCCTTATCTTGGCCTCGGGTTACCTAGGACTTGCATGTGCTGCATGCCTGGGCAAAGCTGGGCTGAGTTATCTCTTTCATGCCTTGAGTCAGATTTTCCGGGTGTGAAATAAGCAGACAAGCCAGGAAATGTCAGCACAGAAGAGGGAGGGAACTGGAGGTCCAATGGCAGCTGTCACTCCAGACTGGTGCGGAGCGGGAAGGCATCTGACGTGTCCCTGGGACTCAGTTTCCCCCTGTGATGAGCCAGGGCTGGCTACTTGTGGTCCATGTTTTCTTGTATGCAGGGTGGTTGAAGTGCAGCAGTTGTTGCCGTGAAGTCCAGGCTGCTCAGAAATGACTTCGTCTCATAGACATTTTAATGAGCAAGCATGGCATTTTACTGCAGTACTGTGTGTGAGTCCAGTAGGTCATCTCGTATCCCTCTTTCATTCACAGATGGCCTGCCTGCCTTTTTAAAAGCCTGAGAACACTGTGTGTCTGGTAAGCCAGGATTTTTCCTGGTCTTTTTTGAGAACTATGGATCTTTAGCTTGTCTTAACTTCTGAAGTTACATCTGACTTGCATTACAGACTTATGTATTATAACATTGCTTGACCTATCGCTTGGAAAACATACCACACACTAAGAGGAAAAGGCTAGCTCAAGAAGAGCTGAGGACATTTAATCCTATAAAGCAAATAGAAGAGAAGGCCTGGCTCTGAGTTAGCATTCACTGGCAACATTTTGTTTTCACCCACGTGTTCTTTCCCAGGGGTCATCCCAGGTCTGTGATGGGCTGGAGACCCTGACAGGTGCTGGTATTCTCAAATGTAATCTTTGACTCCGGCTAACCTGAGTATCCCTGTTTTTCCCAATTCTTCTGTCTGCTTTTAGTCCCAAGTATGGGAACAACAGGCAGAGAGAGGCCAAAAACAGAGCTGAAATGGATCTCTTTCTTGTGGTTTAAGGATCAGCCAGTCAAAACCAAGGAGATGTTTTCTTAGGGTCACAAAGAAGTTTGAAAGACTATTGGATTGTTTCTGGCACTCGAATATAGATTATAGATATATTGTTAGTGTTACTAAGCTGATGGTCTAAACTGCAAGGACTGTTATTTAGCAGTACGCTTTTGCAAAAATAAACTGCCCTCGACTCTACAATGGAAGGCTGCTATGTGTGTTTAGATGTCTTATCTTCTACCATGTTAGTCACAAGTGTCCACACTCTGAAAACCTCTCTATGGTGTTGGCATTACACAGCTCACAAATCCAGTCAGGTGAGCCTCATGGAGAGTGTGGCCAGCCACACGCACCAAGAGGCCATGCACATTCGTTGCAAATACTCTTTGATTCTGAAACACAAAGGAAGCCAGCCACATGATTTCTTTCTTAAACTGCCTGACTCTACAGAGAAATTCTAAAAAGGGTTTTGTAATTTACTTCAGAATCTCCCAAAGAGCCATAGGACCATTTCTCTTTCAGGCAGATGTGTCAAGGCACTTTAGAATTCTTAATATTAAAACTTTCAGTAAAAAAGAAGGGTGATTTTGCTGAACCTTAATATGTCCCTAAGTCTTTGGTGCCAGATGCAGTTTTCCTGTTGGATGTGCCAAACCACTAAATAGTTAAAATACATCAAACATCTCAAAATGCCTAGAATTGAATTTTTTTTCCCAAAAAAAGAGTTCCTAGTCAGCAAAACTCATGGTTGTATCCCACACTAGAAAACTTCTGATTAGGCTGAAAATTAGGAAAACAGACTTGCAACACAAAGACTTCAAATTTTCTCTTTGTGTATAGGCCCAGAATAAGAAGAGAGAGAGGAGAGAATTAAGAGGAACGGTTACAGCAATGTAAATCACAGCGACAGCACCAACAATTATTATGATGGCCTCAACAACGTGTTCTTCATGCCCAGTTTTCCTTGTGAGTTTTCCCAACTCATGGAACTCTAGCAGGTGGAAGCTAGGAGAAAGGAGGCTGCAGTTCACACCAGCTGCTGTAGAATCTTGCTGTGGTATAAACTTCTCTTGGGACTAGCCATTGCTTCCAAAAACATGTGAGGGATGGTCCAAGAGGTCTTTTTGGTGAAGCATCCCCAAATCTTTGGTATTAAAAATGTCAGCAAATAATCCTTGGGCTTAACAATAAGCTAGCCATAGCTTCAACACCAAAGAACATTTTAAGTGGAACGCAAGGACTTAGAACAAAGCCTTCCAATTCACAAATGCCAATTATATCTAGACAACTAGGGGGTGGAACAGGCCAGCAAGACAGGGACAACATTCCCCAGAGAGTCTGCAGGCTGTGTTCTTGTTGCCTAAATGTGACCACCCCTGCATTGTACATTTTCTGAGACATATTAATTTATTGATAACTTATCTTAATTGCTGGCTTATCACAGCCAATGTCAAGCTTCCCACTTATCCTGTGGAGCAGTGGTTCTCAGCCTTGACTTTTCCTTTGGATCTCCATCAGAGCTTTGCAAAATACTGGTACTCAGGTGACACTCCCTGAGAGCCTCTGCTGTAGAGGACTCAGAGAGGGGGAAGGCTGCAGAAAGCAGCAGCTAGGAGGTAGAGAGAATCTTGCACAAAGTCCACTTGTGGAGGACTTTGCAGGGTGATTGACAACAGGTTGCAGCAGGTGCAGGCGATGCCCATCACTCCCTGATAAACCACCAGCCGAGGCTCCATGTCCTTCAACTGTATGTTGATCGGATTTTGAACGATTTGCAACATATCTCAGTTCCTTGGCTGACATCAACCAACTACCATTGAGACCTTAAGAAAATGAAGGGGATGCGGAGGCAAGAAACAGAGAGAGCCACCCAAACAGGCTTAACCTCAGCGAGGTTTCAAAGAACCCCTAGCCCCAGCTGACGGCAGACTGGTTGGTCGGGTGTTCTGGGGCCATGGTTTCTGGGGTGGGGTCTAGACAGAATGTTGACCGTAAAGCAGAAAATCACCATCCAGCAGCTGAATGACTCTGGGCTGGCACGTTCTTTCTGCCCTGCGTCCCTCACCCCACAGGGAGATGGAGGGGAGCCAGAGTCGGACCCTCTAAGGCAGTGATTCTCAGACTTAGGTGTGCATCAGAATCACCTGCAGGGATTGTTAAGACAGAGATTACTGGGTCTCATTCAGCATTGCTAGGTCTCTGGTGGAGCCTAAGAATTTGCATTTCTAACAAGTTGATACTGTGGACCATACTTTAAGAATCACAGCTTTAAAGCATGAAACCCTAGACAGGCCGGGGTTGGCCAGGTCTTGAAGAGGTGAACCAGACTTCAGTAGTACTCCTTTGTGTTTGTCTCATCTGAGGGGGATTATTCCCGGGCAAGGTCACTCTGGATTCTAACAACAACAGGAAGTTAGGAGTAAAAGTGTTTATACCAAGATTTATTCTCTCTGTGGCACGTGGAGTGCAGAATCACATCTGCCTCTGGGGCAGTCTGCACGCAACAAGCCCATTCCATCTCCCAGCAGAGCCCTGAGTGGAGCTCTTTATATAGTAACGCAAAACAATAATGGTTCATTGCCAATGAGTATGGAAGCAGTAGCCTAGCAGTAGGTCAATTACATCATCAAGTAGTTTAGGGTCAGGTGAGGATCTTGGCCATAGGATTTTTCATTTTCCCTACAGTGCTGTATAAGAAGGAATAGAACATGGCCCTGAGGTGAGCTGGGATTTATTTTCATGCGTTGTTAAAGAGCAAGAGTTGTCTGATTAAATGATTACCCCATGAGAACAGATAGGGTTTTAAAATAGATATGCATTTCAGTTGTTTGGCCCTAAAATCTTTGCATTAAAAATTGGTAATATTTAAATCAGATTTAATTTTAGAGCAACCTTCACTAGTATGAGACTAAAAATAATGACAACAATATCTAGTGTTTCAGTATTCTGGACAGAGATTTGCTCTCTCCAGTAACAAACGACATATACCTCTCCTGAACAAGAAAAGGCCCAAAACATGGGAGATGCTAGACAGGGTCCCAAATACAGCAATCAGGCATCTAGGTGTGATTGGCAGAGGACCCTGGCATACACCAAGTTGGCTTGGCCAAGGTTGCCTGTATAGGGCCAGGGAACTTTTTGTGGCTGGTCCAGAGCTGCTCCCCAAAAGGCAGGTCTGCCCAGAAGTTGTGGAATGTTTTATTTAGATTGATCTTCTCTCTGACTGGAAGCCATCCTGGCTTGTAGTGGAATATCCAGAATATTTATGGAAAAAGTAACTTCTACTTGCCTGATTGTTGATCAGATTAAAAGTGGAGGCTTCTAGTGTCACATAGGGAGTTACAGCCAGTGAGCAGACCACCGCCCTGAGCTCTGCAAGCTCGTAAGTATCCACTGCTCTATAAGGCCCATCACATTCTCCTCTCACCTTCCCCCAAGCCCCCTGAGAAGCCATGTTGAGCCTCTAGCCAGGTCTTGAATTCTGGGGCTCTGTGACACCTTTCTTTTCCTTCCCTGATGAGCTGTTCTTCATCCGTAAGGAAGCCGCTCAGATGTTACTTCCTCTGTGAATATATGTCTCTGGCTAATCTGGCCAGATAAAACTAATTCCTCCTTCCACAAAGTTTCCTTATCATGTCTTTATCATGTCTCTTATCACATTGTGCTTTAAATGTTTGTTCATGTGCTTGTCATTCCTCACCCCTAGATTATCTTCTCTTGGAAGTTTTAAGTATTATGTCATATTTTTCTTTGTGTCCCTAGCACCTAACACAGTGGCTGGCACAGGCCTGTGAGTTTTAGTGTTTAATTAATGAAAAAATAAATTCCAGTGCTTGGGTGGGGAAAGCATTCCTTAAGCACCCAGCAAGGATGCAGGCTGGAAAACATTAACACTTACAGAACCACAGATGATCAGAGCTGGAGGAGACCTCTGCTATTATCATACCAGCTCCTCTTCCTATGAAGGAGGAAGTTCAGAAATACTTAAAGCTACTGAGCGATTTACCCAAGAATCAGAGCACATTGGACCAGGATACAGCTCTGTGGGTTCCAGCCTAGCAGTTAGTCAGGCTCAGCCCAACACCTAGTTGAAGGGTTTGTGGACTATATCAGATCATCTTTCTCATGAGTGGTGGAACCGGGCCTCATAATGCTCCCCTCTTTTTTTTTAATATAATTTATTTTGGTATCATTAATCTACAATTACATGTGCAATATTACGGTTATTAAACTACCCCTTCATCAGGTCCCCCCACCAACCCCATTACAGTCACTGTCCATCAGCGTAGTGAGATGCTATAGAATCACTACTTGCCTTCTCTGAGTTGTACTGCCCTCCCCGTGCCCCCCCAACATTACATCTGCTAATCGTAATGCCCCTTTTTCCCTCTTATCCCTCCCTTCCCGCCCATTTTCCCCAGTCCCTTTCCCTTTGGTAACTATTAGTCCGTTCTTGGGTTCTGTGAGTCTGCTGCTGTTTTGTTCCTTCAGTATTTTTTCTTTGTTCTTATACTCCACATATGAGTGAAATCATTTGATACTTGTCTTTTTCGGCTTGGCTTATACCCTCTAGCTCCATCCATGTTGTTGCAAATGGTAGGATTTGTTTTCTTCTTATGGCTGAATAATATTCCATTGTGTATATGTACCACATCTTCTTTAGCCATTCATCTACTGATGGACACATAGGTTGCTTCCATTTCTTGGCTATTGTAAATAGTGCTGCAATAAACATAGGGGTGCATCTGTCTTTTTCAAATTGGGCTGCTGCATAATGCTCCCCTCTTAACCTGGGGGGCCACGCCATCCCTCCTCTCCTGACCTAAATCCAACCCTGAGAGAGCATGAAAACATTCTTTGCCTTAGAATCTAACCTTTTTTTAGGGTGTTAGAGTAAGTTTTCATCTCTAGACCTGACCCCAATTGAGTATTGGTAGGTTTTTCTGGTCTGTCTAAGGCCAAAAGGACATTTTGAGCAGAGTGGATAAGGAAGAAGAATAGAAACGTCCCAGTCCTTAATTTCATGTTTTCCAGCAGCAAGAAAATTGCTCCACGGGCCTTTTCTACCTCTCCATCCTCTGTGCAATTAGGAACTTGAGGGCCGTGGTGGCATCACCGACGTTTGCTTCTATAGTATGAATGACAGAGGGTCAAAGGAAGCTAAGTGGTGGGGTCCACACTGGAAAATGACATGATGGAGAAAGGGTTTTGGGAATTGGAAAGACAATATAGACACAAAGGAAAGATGCCAGTCTAGAACTCTCTAGAACCCTATAGTGGGGTCCTCTATATCTGCGTGTGTGTGATGTACAAAGTAATTTCCATTTTGATGCCAGATTAGGGGTCTGCTGGAGCAGGACTCTGGCGTGGGGCTGGAGCGCCTGCACTGGGTGTGAGATCAGCCATGGACTGGCCAGGCGGAAACCAAGAGCTTTGGCACAACAAAGTGTGGGTGCTGCCAAAGTTGTATGCAAGGTCAGCCCCTGGTGATTCTGGAAGCTAGACCCGTCTCCTTCCAGGGCCCTGATACTGAGAGTCCCAGGACTCAGGGCATGAGGTTTTTCCTATTGGCACATCCCTCACCTCCTGTCTCCAGCTGTCCATCTACTATGGAATGTGGTGAAGTGCCCATCCAATGCCAGCTCTCTCCTCCCACAGAGTCCTGGCCTGTGGTCGTGCAGTCCAGGGGGCTGGATGGCATGCTGGACCCAAGCTCAGCTCAGCGTCCGGGCCCAATAAGGGCTTTTCCAAGGGAGCAGCTTTCTGTCCTGGCCACACTGAGGTAAGCACCTGAGGGGCATCTGCCCACCAAGGTTCCTGACTGTAGAGCTACCAGGATAGCTGGAAAGGGGACCCAGGCCAAGAAAGGGGAGTCAGATTCAGTGCTGATTGGCATGAGCTGGCATGGCTCCTAGTGACACAGTGCATGTGGCCTTCCTAGCTCAACCGGGAAAGTGCCCCATTCTCCCACGCTGGCCCCATGGCTTCTGGGGACATGTTAAGAGTCTGAGCTGTCCACCTTTACAGTAAGAGAACACAGGGCCTTGAACAAACAGAGAGCATTGGGCAGACCCTCCCCACAGTTCCTGGTCTGTCTGAGCAGGCAACGTTGTGAGATGGAAGGTCCTTGATTACTCTCATGCCCTTGGCCATGGAGTGGAGGGCGGGGAGAGCTCCAGATCTGAAGACAGAGGCCCGGCTCTGGGTTTTACTTCCACCAGGTGTATACCCATGATTGAGTAATTTACTCTTACGGTGTCTCTGTTTTCTCCTCTGTAAAATGGGAATAAGGCCAACCTACCAGGTTTGTTGTGATGGTTAATGAGACAGTTATACCCAATACATGGTAATGATGATAATCATGACCTCACCTCATTCATTTTTAGATGTGTCTCTAAGAATTCAAACCAGTAGATTCCATTCCCATTCTGTTTGGAGTAGACCAAAAAGTCCACAAGTGCCTATGCCAGCTAGTGCTTTCTTACTGCATATTTCTATCATGGGCATTGTAAGTGCTTTGGATCAAGTCTATAAGATTACAGAAACCTGATAAACCAGATATAAAAATAATTAAATATCCAAATGTTCACTGGTATCTGGATTTGGGACATAAGGAGGGTAAAACTTAGAGTCTGTTGAATGGAATTTCCATTTGGATGTTGTTGGCTGAGTAAGTGCAGCCCAGACCCATCAATCACAGTGAGTGTCGTGGGTACACAGCCTCAAGCCTCCCCTATAGAAGGTGCTGGGGCCAAGCAACACCACGTGCCCACCTGCAGAGCCTGCCACTTCTAGCTGCAGAACCCAGGCCACTTTGTTCCTCCAAGGCCCACGTCTCTCCTCTGTAAAGCTCAAAAGCTGGACTACATTAGTGGTTCTCAAATGTGGTCCCCAGACCATCAGCATCTGTATCATCTGGGAACTTGTGAGAAATGTAAATTCCCGGACCCCAACCCAGACCTTCTGAACCAGAAATTCTGGGAGTGAGGCCCAGCAGTCTGTGGCTTAGCAAACTCTCCAGGTGATTCTGAGGCACTGAACTTCTGGACTGATGACCTCTGATGTCCTTCTCCATCCATGCTTCTTCCCCTGGGAGATGCTCGCAGAGGCAGTGGATTTTATTCTGTCAATGCCTTTCTCTGTTGCAGCCTCGGGGCTACCTCCCCAGGGAGCTGAGGAGCCACAGAATCCCTCTCAAGCTCCGCGCAGGCCCCAACAACTGAGAATGGCCTAGTCTTTACAACTGGAGACAGCAGCCAGTTTACATTCAGAGCGAGTCTAAGTGTAAACCGAGAAATGACCCCTGACCACTCTCATAATATGACAAGTGAGACAGAAGAGGAGGAGGCTGGATTTCCTCAGCTCCAAGAATTTTCTCTCTTGCTAACACTAGTGACCCTGGTTCGCAGACCCAGTCTCCAGTCCGAGAATCACTAACAGCTCTTGATACCACTGCCTCTAAGGTAGGAATTATCTTATTTCCCCCCGCAGTGTAGCTGCAAAGGCACGATTGCCGAGCCCCCCAGTGCCATCAGCCCTCCTAGCCACGATGACTCGGGCCGGGTACTTAGCTCTGTTCAGCAGCTTCAGCACCTGTGAGGCCAGAATCCGGTGCGGGAAACTTCTCTTACTGGAGTGTGTGAACCATGGGAAATCCATAGAATGTATGGCTGACCCCGATGAGGGAAAGAGATTTGGGCACCCCATTAGTAGCTGGAAAAAGGTACCCAACTGGTCCTCCCCTCTTAGTCACTTATCTTCCATTCTGAGAAGGAGTGAGACAAATTCAGAACATTCACACATTGAACAAAACGTGCTCCTTCAGGTGAGCCCCTAACTCCATGTTCCCCGCTCATCATTCAGCTCACAGGGCTCCGCTTAGTGGTTCCCCAGGAAAGACTGTCGTCTCTTCAGGAGAAAGACTTCAAAGGTGGTTTTTTTTTTAATAAATAAATAAAACTCCTCCCCTGGTTCACTTCTACCAAGGAGAGAGTGTTCTCTTGTAAACTGTGCCTTATGCTTTGTATCACTAGAATAGAAAACACACTCGTTTTTCTTTTGTTATATACTGATGAACTTTTTAAAGATTTTTCATTTAAAAAAAGATATAGGGAGATGTTATTGAGTGAGTCAATTTAAAAAAAAACCTTTTAATCCAAACCCAAATGAGAGATATACTTGCAACATTTTCAAATCTTAATGAAACAAACTGTCCATGATGCAAATCTCCACAGTCATTAAATGCCACCAGACACTATGTGTCACTGAATTGAGATGTAGCATTAGACTTTAAGAACGTTCTTTGTAAAGTCAATTCAGTAGAACCAGCGGAGTGCTAGGTAGAGTAGAAAACTTTATAATTGCTTAAACACAAAGAATGTTAGAGTTGGGAGATACCTTAAACATCACCACTCAGATGGAGAAATTAAGAAGCGTGGGGAGAAGGAGACTTGTAACACACTGATTCCTAGTGGTGGAGTCTCAGAGATGCAGCTAGCTACCTGTGAGTGCGACATCACCTGGACACAACAAAGGGGAACAGGATGTTTTTCTGCCTCCAAGGACTTGGCCCTCTAGGTAGGAGGGTAAGAAGAGACACAGCTGACTTCTTTAAGAGAGCATCACTTTTATAGAGATGAAGAAGGGAGAGAATTTATCTCTTTAGAAAACGCTCCCCAGTGGAGGTAACATTTCAGTTGGGTGTTTAAAGACAACAGGAAGGACTCCAACCTGGGGGGTTGAAGGGGGTGCAGGTTATGCCTGGGCATGGGAGTCTGGACCAAGGGCAGTGGTGAAGAAGCACAGAGCCGGTACTGCCGGTGACAAGGTCTGTTGCCTGGAATGCAAAATATGTGAGGGGAGTGGAAGGAGGGCAGGGTCTGACTGTCAGGCTGAGCAGTTACTGGTTCACTAGACAACCACTCACCATTGGATCCTTTGAGGAGGGTGATAAGATCAGAGCAGTGTTTTATGAAGTTAACTGGGGTAGCCATTTAGCTTAGTCATTGGAAGAGGAGAGATGAGAGTCCAGGACATCAGTTGGGAGACTGTTCCAGGACCTGAACTGGGAACACAGAGGGAAGAATAGAAGGGACAATGTCAGGAGATGCTACTGAAGCAGGGCTGGCTTCGGGACACAGAGGAAAGCACAGAACTCAGCAAGGAGCTGAGGTGTAGGGCTGTGGAATGAAGGAATGCTGCTTCCAGCGACAGAAAAAGGAAACTGGGGAGAAACACTAAAATTTAGGAGGATGGAGACAGATGTTCACAAGAGACAGTAGCTGTGGAACTCCTTCATACATCATCAAATGGTCCAAATGTTGCTGTTGAGTAGAGGAAGAAGTAGGGGGTGATCTCCCTGATGAGAGTTATGAGTATGAAGATCTTTGTTTTGAATGTGTTGCCTTTAAAGTGTCAATATCTGTGGAGAGTTGCCCAGTGGGAAGCATTTGGGGTACAATGCTCAATGGTACAGGCACCAACTGCACAGAAATTTCAGTTGACTCCTTGAAGAGGATGAGTTCAACAAAGGAGAGACTGTAGAAGGAGCTGGGGACCTCTGGTAACGGGAAGTAGGGGACAGTATGGCCCTTATTACCATCAAAACCCTGAATTTTAGTCCTTTTTCTTCCATTTCCCCATCCAAATTCTAAGCATGACTTATAATGACTTTCAGTTTCATTTCTTCTCCCTTCATCTATGTCATGAGAGAGATGACTTGGGAAGAAAAAGAAACAACAAAAGAAGCTAAAGTAAGGGGCTTGACTCAGCTGCCAACTGAATGATCAGTCTGTAATGGCTCCCTGGACCTTCACCTGCAAGGCCATTAGCCAGCAGAGCCAGTGCTGGTCAAAAGCCGTATGTGCCACTGCCTCCTCTGTATGGCCAGCTAGAGAGTTGGAACAAGCACAGACATTTTTCAAAGTAACCAAAGAGAAAAGAATGTGATGGTTTTATTCTTGTAGCTCACCAAAGAACTGTCCATTTCTAGCTGAAGAAAAGCATAGTACTGAGAGAAGAATGCATCACTTTAGAACAGATGAGGAATGCAGCATGCGGCCATATCCACAAAATCCGAAAGAAACCATGCACCGTGGTGGAAAGAAGGCAGATGGGGGGCTTCTCTAGCCATCCATCCCATTCACTCTTTCATTCACTCTCCTTGAATTTTTTGAGGACCTGCTACATGCCAGGCACTGCACATGGCCTCAGAAATATACATGCAAATGGCCCAGCTTCTACAGTGTTTTCAGGGTGCAGATAGGTATGCATTTATACGTAACCCTGGGGGAGGTAACACAGTCACACACAAACCGTCAGGGAAGACAGGGAGATGCATGCTGAGGGATGGGGCAACTGATGGTGCGAGTGGATGAGACACTGCTCTGCCCTCCAGGACCTTGCAGCCAGTGGGGAGATGGGTCAAATCACTAGGCTTGAAAAGAAGCCTGACAGAGGTAAAACAATGCACCATGAAAATATATGGATGGAGTGTGATCAGGGAGTGAAAAAGCAGCAAGATAACTAAAGAAGACAAAGGACATTGGAATGACTCAGAATTAAATAAGTTTGTGAGCACCTACTTAATCTTAGCAACAATCCTGTGAAATGGTACCTATTGCCTGCTTTTTCTCAATGAAGAAAATAAAGCTCAGAAGGATTAAGTGACTTCTCAATGCTAACAAGTAGCTGAGCTAGGAATCCAAACAAGGTTTTCTAACCCCAGATTCAATGCAAATTTCTTTTCATTGCACTGATTAGCAGGAGTTTGGTAGGAGAGTACACGCGCACACACACACAGACTTCTCAAATTGAGAATGGAAAGAGATCACTTTTGATTAGGGTGATCTGAGATGGTCCCGAGAGAAGGTGGTATCTGAGCCAAGCTGGAAAAAGAGGCAGAGAGCAGAATGACCTGTGGGAGTGGGGAGGAGAGATGGGGGAGGACAGAACTGGAACACCCTTGGTAGGGAATGCCTCCAACCCTTACCACAAGGATCTGGGAAAGTTATACAGAGGAAGTGACATTTAACATGCAGGTGTGAATAGGAGCTCACCGGAAGTGAGCTGACTCCACAGTTAGTTGACCTGGGGGGCGGTCACTGGTAGGCAACTAGAGTGTAGGGTGGAGCCCTGTCTGGCCCATGTCCAAGAGGGGAGTGAACTGCCTCCTGGGGACACAGGGATGTATGTACTTGGTCTGTACTCACATAAGATCAAACAATGAAGAGAAAAGACATTTAAGAATGAAAAAGCAAGTGAGGAAGAAGGACGCATGGAAGGGTAGCCTAGCTTAGTAAGGGGTCAGGTTTGGAATCCATTGCTCGTCCAGTTTTTGTTGGTGACTTTAGGCCAGTTAGTTTTCTGTGGATCATTTTCTTTGTGTATGAAAGAAAGGTGATAAATCCTAACCTAACTCACAAACTAATAAAAAACTGTGAGTACATTTGAAAAGTTCAAAAACATCACACAAAGAGGAACCACTCTCAGTGTTTGTGGTTACATGTGTGGGCTGGGGGCTGAAGAGATGCACTGGCTAAGCTGGTCCCAGAGCCGTACACTTCTTTGCCAAACACAACACTTCATGGGTTCATGACCAGGGCTCAGAGTCACCAGAACTCAGAGCTGACCAAAGCTGCCGTCTGCAGTGGGCATATTCAGTGCCGAGCCTTCAGGACAAGTCCCCAGCACCCCTTCCCAATACCTTCCCATGGGAGTCAAGCCATGGGGCAGGACACAGTGCTGGGGAAAGGTGTCACTCACCCCACCAGCCATCGCTGTATACACATGCTGCCTGCGCACGGCTGCCACTAGCTGGCAGCCAGGGAATCCAAGGGACTCTGGAAGCAATGCTGCCAAGTTCATACCACACCACAGGGAAGAATTTTCAGGGCTCTGCCCCTTCCTGGAGAAGCCCACCCGATGGACGGGGTGACCATACATCCAGCCAGCCCTGTTTATGCTGTTGTCACAGAGTAATCATTGCTCCCCTTTCATTCTCAGAAGGGTCTGGGTTTGAATGTAATTTCCAGGGTCTCCTTGCCAGTAGACTTCAAGGTGAAACCTCTTTGTGATCCTCCTGGGAGGTCAACTCTGAGGGACCTAAAAACTGCCCTTTTGCAGCACTTAGTACTCTGTGGAGTAATCCTACTTTCTGTTTCCTTCCAGGTGCATAGCGTAATGTCCATGTTGTTCTACACTCTGATTACAGCTCTTTTGATCGGCATTCGGGCAGAACCACACCCAGAAAGCAATGTCCCAGCAGGACACAGCGTCCCCCAAGCCCACTGGACGAAACTTCAGCATTCCCTTGACACAGCACTCCGCAGAGCCCGCAGCGCCCCGGCCGGGCCGATAGCTGCCAGGGTGGCCGGGCAGACCCGCAACATCACCGTGGACCCCAAACTGTTTAGAAAGCGGCGGCTGCGCTCCCCACGGGTGCTATTTAGCACCCGCCCGCCACCTGTCGCTGAAGACACTCAGGGGCTAGACTTGGAGGCCGGCGGTGCCGCCCCCTTCAACAGGACTCACAGGAGCAAGCGGTCATCGTCACACCCCATCTTCCACAGGGGGGAGTTCTCGGTGTGCGACAGTGTCAGCGTGTGGGTGGGGGATAAGACCACCGCCACGGACATCAAGGGCAAGGAGGTGATGGTGTTGGGAGAGGTGAACATCAACAACAGCGTATTCAAGCAGTACTTTTTTGAGACCAAGTGCCGGGACCCCAATCCCGTGGACAGCGGGTGCCGGGGCATTGACTCCAAGCACTGGAACTCCTATTGTACCACGACTCACACCTTCGTCAAGGCGCTGACCATGGACGGCAAGCAGGCCGCCTGGCGGTTTATCAGGGTCGACACAGCCTGTGTGTGTGTGCTCAGTAGAAAGGCTGGGAGAAGAGCTTGACGCCGGCAGCCCCCCGCCCTCCCCGAGCTCCCCCTCCACACTCTCCTGGGCCCCCTCCCTACCTCAGCCTGTAAATTATTTTAAATTATAAGGACTGCATGGTAATTTATAGTTTATACAGTTTTTAAAAGGTCATTATTTATTAAATTTTTGGAAGCATCCTGTGTGCTGGCACTCCAGTCATGTTTCCCAGTGGGACCATCTGCACGTCTAGGAACATGGCAGGGGGGATTATGCACGACACCCCTGGCTCCCTCAGGCCCATCTGCACCCCGCGCCCCACCCCGGCCGGCCGTGCAGGGAAGGCTAGCTGCTTTCAGGTATTAGCGTGAGCCCTGATGATTGGGAAGGGAAGTCGGGGGGATTGCAGCTTTGCTCTGCATTCCAGGGCCAAGGCCACCTTCTCCTTGGATTACCTGTGCCAGAGCCCGGATGCATGAGCCCCGACTGCTTTACTCAGGGAAGTCTGTGGGGCCTTGTCAGCCTGGGCACGGCTGCCCCTGCGCTTGGAGAGGCCCCATCTGGGTCCTGGAGAGACTCGCTGCCCACATAGGAGGAGGAGACTTGCACCTAAGTCCTGTGAGGCGGGCTCGTTTTTAGGGGGAGATCTGCTTTTTGCTGAAAACCTGTCTGGAGGAGTTGTAACCAAATTATCTCATGAGGCCTGCCAGGGTAGATCTGATTTCATGGTGAGATCCCCTTCGTTCTGATGGCTGGTCCTCAGTTTATCCCCCAGAGGCTTCCTGCTAAGGACTTTGTTACCTGAGAAAACGTCAGGGCTGCCAACACTCTTGCCACCCACTGAGAGCCCCAAGCACCTTCCAGGGGCCCTCATGTCAGCCTGTGTCAGGGCAGCCAAGGACCTGCCCGGAAAGAGCTCTGTATTCCTAGTTGGGTGATTCCCACAAGGGACCACAGTGGACAGGGACCTGCGGAGAAGATGGTGAGAAGAGAAAAGAGAGAGAGAAGTGGTGAGAACCCACGCAGATGGCCAGGAAAGGAGGAGAAGTGGGCCGGGCCAGAAGGGAGAATAACTGTCTGCCCCTCCCGGAGGGGGAAATCAAACAGGAGGAAGAGCAGAGAGCAGAGGGTGTCTGAGTGTCCTGTCTATTGGCATCAGTATCCCTGGGCCTCCAAGGAACCCAACAATCTGGGTAGCTTTCTCTTCCTGTTTGTTTTGGTTTTTTTTGGAGGTGGGTGACATGTGTCTATCAACACCAGCTACATCCAAAGGTCTTAGAGAGAGATGGAGGTGACAGAGACCCCAGGGCACGGCCCGGAGTGGGGCTCCATCCATCCTCAAGTTGCTGCCTCCCCAGCCCACCTCTTTGTATTTTTTTTTCCCTGAATACAGTTTTTCCCCCAGACAGAGCACTTACATTGAAATGGACGTTTTGCTTTTCTCGCGGTCCCTTTCCTCCCAGGGTGAAGTACCTACTCTAATTTTTCTGAAAACAGGCCCAAAGTGTCCCTCTGATAAAAAAGCAAATGGTCATATTCTTCTCACTGTCCTACCCCACCCCCAACCCAATCCAAATAGGGCAAATTAGACGTGCAGAGAACTTTGGCAAGAGAGACATTTGATTAGGGTAAACACATGCTGAAATGGCCCTGTTTTTCCTATCAAACCTACTGCGGTTGGAATACAGATTTATGTTGAAGAAATACCAACCAGAACATTCTGTGCTGAGATACTTAGTCAGATAAAGGCTGGGGGAGGAAACCTCCCACTGACCTGTGTCTGTGGCTATTTCCTGGGCTCCAGTGCCAGTGGCCTCTGCCCTCCTGGCCCCTCCTACAAACAGTTTTGAAGGCCCCTCCTCCTAGGGCTGGACGGGCTGACGGGTCCTGGATGTGGTGAGGGAAGGTAGTGAAGGAGGCATTCCGGAAGCTCACAGATGTGAAGGTTTGTCTGTGAGTGGCTGCACCAACGTGGAGAGCCTGGACAGCTACTCCCAGCCCTGCAGGACCTGGAACATCGGAAACCTATCTTGGACTCCCCAGCCTGCCCAGAGGGAAGGCAGCCTCTGAACCTCCGAGGAAGGATGGAGGCTGAGAGCCAGGTAAGAAGAGGACCTCCTTGGCCGCTGATGTCTCTTCTTCCCCAAAGACCCCAGAGCCGCAGGCACGAGCCAGTGTTTTCAGGTAGCGCAAGGGGCTATCAGTTTGGCTGGACAGTCAGAGAAGTCCCCAAACACCCCTGAGCCCGGTAGCAGTGTCTGCAGCGTGGGCTCTATACCTATACCCACACACAGTAAGGAGCTCTGGCCGGCAGACCCACCCAGGCTGCCCCCCCCAGAGGCCAGCTGGGGTCACCAGGACCCCAGAAGCTTGGTCACATTGAAGAGCAGCTCAAAGCCACCCCGTCATGGTCGGCTGAGGACTGCCAGCGGCAGGTCCCCCTGACTTCTTCACTTGCCTCACTGAGGTTTTGCTGCCTGGGATCCCTAAAAATCCAGAGGGTCAGAGCAGATCCTTCTCCCCTCAGCAGCTTCCTTCCCCAGAAGGCATCCCACCAGCACCCCAGAGAAAACTGGTCCATACCCGGCTCATCATAAGCCCGACGCAGCCCAGCCCAGCCCAGCCCTCCTAGCAAAGTAATGCTCTCTTGCTCGGCTTGAGGCAAAACTCCAGCTTCTGGGAGATGCGAGCAACATGGTGCCTGACAAACTGATATTCCAAGTCTGTCCCTCTGCCCCCACTCCCCCAACCAGGCACCCAGCCTCCCCTAAGTCTGCTTTCCCTCCTAACAAAAAGCCTATGGGGACACAGATTTTCAGCAACAAGCAAACGGCTATTTTCATTCCCATGAAACGCAGGAATATTCCTCCTAAAAGTCCCACCACTTTCTCCTCAGCATAATCTTCACTACAGGAGGAGGGTCAGGACCAGAGGACACAGAAGCAGGGTCTGCCCCACCTGGGCCATGGTTCTCTGCACTTGGAGAAAAGGGGCAGGTAGGAAGTGGGACTGAGTGCAGGTACGGGCCCAACTCAGCAGTGACCTCACAGGTTTTCTTCCACAGGCCTGAATGGAACAGTGAGAGTCTCTAGGCCCCTGGTGCTGAGGTCAGCCTGATGTGATGGTACAAACACTGGGCTTGGGGTCACCAGAGCTAAGTTCTAGGCCCAGACCTTCCCCCCCCCCCCATTCCTGTCTGTGAAGACTTGGCAAGCCACAGCTCCTCTTTGACCTCAGATCCTGCAGCTGTGAAATGAAAATAATCAGCCCTATATCCCAGAGTTGTGAGCATGAAGCAAAACCATGTATTCGAAAGTAAACAGTCACATCCTATACAAGCGTAAGGCAGAGTAATTTATTCTAAACTTAACAATTCCTGCGTTGATTGCAGGAGAGCAACAAGTATGCTAATTCTCACTAAACATTTGTTTATTGGCAGATGTACAGACTGGATTAGGGAAACCCTCTGATCCATGGACACCACAGAATATGGGGGTGGCATAGCCAGACTCAGAAATGTCAAACAAGAACAGCAGCTCTTCAGCTTCAGATTCTGTTTGAATCTAGGCTCAGGAAGGCCACATAGATTTTAGAGGTTCTAGTGCAGGGTTACTTTAAGAGCATGGACTTTGAGTCAGACAAGCAAGGTACTTCTACTTAGACTCTGTGATTTTAGGTAAGTTGCTTTACTTTTCTGAACTTCAATTTCTTCATCTGTGAAATGGGGCTAATAGCACTTTTCTCAGAGGCCTGAGAGATAATGAAATGAGATGATATATATATAAATATACTTGGGTGCCTGGCACTTACAGAGTATGTAATAAATTTAGTTTTGAGAAGTTGAGTTGGCTGAAAACACTAAAAGGATGTTAGAATGGGGTGAAACAACTTTCAACAAGGTGAGGAGGTCTGTGAGCACATAGTTTTATAGATGGATCATTGGTTCATTCAGTGACAAGCAATACTAATAGTGACCACTAGCATTCATGAATAGCTTGCTTTGTGCAGCATGGTATTAAATAATTTATGTGGATTAGCTCTAAGCAAGCCTCTGGGTTCTCCCACAAGGCTGTACTTTCTGTTTGCATGCATCACTGCCAGGGAACTACTCCATGGTTCTCTGGCACATGTTTGTTCCCCCAGCCCTTGGCAAGTTTATAAACAATGGCTCTCAGAATGTCCACGTGTCAAGCACGTGGGATCTGTTTTGCTCCAATTCACTAGGGTCTGCAACTGAAAAGCTCTGACCTTCTCTAAGTTCACCTGGGTTTGTGGAGCTGGCTCAGGGGGTCCAGTACCAAGATTAGGTTGGGCAGGCCCTCCTGTAGCAGCAGCCTGGATTGCTCCAATCCAGGGCTGCTCCTTAAAATCAAGGATGTGTTCCTTCTGTGTCCCTTTAGCACCTGGCCCAGTCTTGCATGTGGCAGGCGCTCCATCAGTGTCTTAGGGCAGTTGTGAGACAGAATTTAGCCCCCATCTTTTTCTCTACCGCCATCCCCACCCTGTCCATGCCTACCCTGTCAGCAATAAATGGGTTAATGGTCTGAGCTGCAGACAAGGTCATTCCTGAGGCCACTGCATGGCAATCATTTGAGCAGCTTTCCAAGGCTAGTGTCATGGTGGAGAGCATGATCAGGCTGCCAGGGTTATCAGACAAATTACCTTCTCTCTCTGTACTTCGGTTTTCTTATATGGAAAATGTGGATGATAATAACAGAAGCTACTTCACTGAGTTATAAGGCACTTCCTCCAGTGCCTGGCACATAGTAAATTACTACATGAAAATTACATGGTAAATTATATACAAAACATGTAAATACACAGCTAAATGTACATATATGCCCACATACAGATGCAATATACAAATACACAAAGAGAGCCCCAGAGAGCTAGGAAGCAGCCGGGAAGGGCACATTCTACACTCACCTGCACCCACACACTGACTTAAAAACACAGAGCGATGTGCAAATCAGTGCAAATAAACATTCTAAGTGATGGCTACAGTGACAAGAGGCAATCAAGTGAAAAGAGTAAACCAGGGAAGACTTCCTGAAAGAAACAACTCCTCAACTGTGTTTGGAAAAAGAAGTTGAGGGAGATTACTGTTTGTGCTGGGACTTCTTTCGGATTTACAAACAAAGTAAAACAAGCGAAAGGTTGCCCAGTTGTGGGTAGGAGAGAGAAGAGCCCCCCTACTCCCTCACCTGGTTCTGAGTTGGAACTGGCAAAGGAAGTACCTTCTCCTGCAGATAAGGACCTTGGGAAAACTCAAAGAAGAACCATGTGCAATCCTGTGAGTAAGCACAGGTTCCTGGATGCTATCCACAAAATCTTTCTATTCAGACCAAGTGCCAACAGGCTGGTCAAATAGTTTCTTGAAGAGTTGGCTTCCTCCAGCCTTATTAGCCAGGTTTCCTTGACCCCCAGGAAAATGAGAGGCCCTTGAAGTGGGCACCATGTGCCCCTGGCTCCAGGGATGGACTCGGGTTGGTGGCCAGCTAGATGCCGTGACTAACATTGGCGCCACAGCCAAATGCAGGCCAGCTTGGCGGCCTCTCCCCTGTATCTCACCCTCACCATTCCTTTCACTTTGACATAATGAAAGTGCGACTTGCACACTGCCTCGAGATTGCATGTGATAATTGGAAACATGTGTCCAAGCTGGCATTCCTTCAAAGGCCTTTGGAGCTCTGACTTGGGCCGTCTTCTGATTGCAATAGCAGTCCCCCAAGTTAGCTCTGCAGCTTTCACATTCTTTCAGCTGCACCTTAGCATTAACTTGCCAGGAGAAGGCTACTACAGGCCGAGCTCATTCCTGAGGTTCCGCAGAGGCTGGCCCGAACCATTCCCTGAGCACACAGCAAGGCTTTGGGTTTGGCATCTAGGCACCAGCTTTTCAGTAGTGATGGCAAGGATCAGCAGGCCTGCTTTCCCTTTTGTAGAAATGGCACACTGATGGGCTGACACCCAGGTGGGTGCCTGGTCTTCTGGGGCATTGCCTGGGCTCTGAAGGGGTATGATGCTGGATCCTTTCTCATTCAGCAGGGTGGTTTTTGCTAAAGAAAATCCCAAAATGTCTTTTTCTCACAGGACACTCCTGAGGGAAATGCAGAATCAATGGTGATTCTCTACTCCAATCCAAGCTGTGTGACTGACAGGAGAGACCGACTGTACATCTGTGATGTGCGACTACAAGGCCCTGAGTAGACACAGGATAAATAGGCCCCCGGTCATCCTGGCCCCTACATCCGATTCAGAAGCTGAATAAAGGATTTCAGTCTTCAGCCTTTAGTCTGGCTGTATCTACGTAGCACACACCTATGGCACACGGAGGCAGGCTCGAACACCCGCTGGTGTCAGCATTCCTCACCTTGGCCTCCACCTGCTCGCATTCTCATCTCAGCTCTACTGAGTTCCAAACCCTTGGCCCTGTGTCCCCTACCTTGGCCCTGTCCTGGGTTCTCCAGGGAAGTGCTTCTCAAACTGTATTGCTCACCTGAATTACCTGGTGACCTGATGCAGCAAGTGGGGAGTGGGAGGCTGAGATACTGCATTTCTAACGAGTCCCCAGGTAATGCCCTTGATGCTGCTCCTGGGACCACGTTCTTGAATAGGAGGTCACAGACCACACCTGGCCTCTCCATGGCCTGGACCTTAGTTCTCACTCAGGAACTTTGAACAGACTCATCTCTTTCATTTTTAGAGTCCAGACTGGCATTGGGTACCACAGTCTTGGCTCCAGCTTCAGCCACTGGGAATTCCACCTCCCTTATGGTCCCAGGCTGTTGTCCCTTCTTGATAGGGAAAAGTCAGACAGGGCATCCATATAATACTGGGAAATATGTGATGGGGCTACAACCAGGTCTCAAGGGGGTAGAAACCCATCCCAAAGGGAAGCCAGAGGCAGAGGCATGGTGCATGAGTCAGGCCTCGAACGTATAATTGGTGGTGAGGCAGAGAGAAGAGAGAAAGGCATCTGCTGCACACGCCAGGCTCGGTCCTACCTGTAGGAAAAGGGTCGGTGACAAGCAAGACCCCATGATGGAGGCCTGATGCCGAGTCTTTCCCTCTCAAAGAAATCTGAGCAAGCTTCCATTCTTCTCTGACCCTCCGTTTCTTCATCCTGATAACAGAGGGATGAAAAGTCATCCTCATCAGTGTCAGACATTCTGTGCTGTTCTAAAATTTCCCAGAGGGGCTGTTTTTACTGTACCCAGGACAGTACTTGATATGACCTGATGTAACTATCAGCAATGGTTTTAAAAATGAAAAGTCACATAATAAATGAAAAAAATGTTACAGTGAAGTGGGTAAAATAAGTAGCTCCCATCGGTCTCAGACTTTGTCTCCTTTCAACTTGAAATAGATGACTTCAATAACCAAACCATGTCAGAGTCACTTGAAGCATTTTGGAAACCCCAAACCAGATCTCTTGAGGGCCATATGTGGAGTTTCCACCTCTGGCTCTCACCCATATACAGTTTATTTACAGTTTGTCATATTTGAAGGAGATCATTTAAAAGTAATAACCAGTTGTGTTCCTTCTCTTTAGTTGACCCTCTCAGATCATAACAGTTGCTACGATAATTATAATCTCTCTTTCATCTGTGAAGTAAAAATATCACTATTTTGAGTAAAATATCATGAACACACAAAGAAAGAAGGCTTTCAATTGCCCTCAGAGAAGCTTTGCTGGGAAAAAATTGCAAAGAATTCAAGCCACTTAAAGTTTATCAGAACAGATGGCCAGTTAGATCTCTCTGAATTACTAGTTGCTGGAAGCAATACAATCAAAGTCAATGTTGTATGTGTATACCCAAAATCGTATATTCAGAAAACTCCATGAATCTCTTTGGTATGTGGTGCCACACCCCTGCAGCCTCAGGTAGTAAATATAAATGGATCTCTGGAAAATATCTTGTTTCAGAGACTAAAGGGTTTGGGTTGGCTTCTTTTGTTTTTTTGTTTTCTTTTGCAACACGATTCCACGCAGAAGAAGAGCCAGAAGAGGAAAATGTGGGCAAAATTTCCTCTGAATCAGTCTTGCTCACTTATTCCAGCAGCCTCTGGATTCCGCACAGGCAAGGATTCCAGCTGGGAAAGCTATCCGTTTGGGGCTGATTTTCTTTTTCTGGACTTACCTTTCACTTGGGTCCTTTTCCTGACTTTTCTTCACACGTCCCAGGAAGCCATCCCCTTGTACCTCCTGTTAGACAAGACTTCTTCTCCCCTGAGAAATCACACAGGCGTAAGATTCACGGCTGGGGAAAGTGATGATGGGACAGAGGTCTATGAGCAAGAGGGCCCAACATACATCAAAGGGTTTGGATGATTTGTAATAGAATGCGAAACTCCACTCATTGAGAGATTTACTGTCCATGGACTTTAATCATGGCTTTATTAAGTTGTGGTTTGACTATATTTGGTGAGTCATAGAGGTTTTCTTTAAGAGGAAAAAGCGTTTCAATTGTCTGATTCATTTTTAAAGGCTTTGTCCTACGTAAAGCCATAAACACTCAATTAAAATGGAAGATCCAGATCCCAGTGGAACAAGGGAGGAGTGTCAGAAAAAGAAGGAAATGGTTAAATCAGAATTCTGGCTGTGCCACTGAATGAAGAAGAATCAGCCTGTGACGTGTGCAGACCATCTGGACAATGGCGTGGATCTGAGTACGAGTACTGTTTTCTTTTCACAAAGACACTGCGCGGTGCAGGTAGCGAGTAGTGGCCGGTCCAGAACACACTGAGCAGCTCTACCCTCAACACATACACATAAGCTGAGTATTTATCTCTGCCCTACACTTCCGCCCCTTATTCACAGGGGTGGGGGGGAGGGGGGAAGCCTACTCCATTAGTCCACTTTGGCCCAGACTTCTAATCCACCTGGTTTAGTTTTTTTGCTTTTTTCTTATGAATTTATATTTTGGTAGAGGAAAGGCACGTAAGTATAGCAGGGTAGTTAGGAGAATAGGCTATGGAAGGAGAATTCCTGGATTCAAACCCTGGCTCTCCCCTTTACTGACCGCTTTAGTCAGCTCGGGCTGCCATAACACACCATAGACAAGGTAGCTTAAACAACAGACTTTTATTTTCTCACAGTTCTGGAGATTGGGAAGTCCAAGCTTAAGGTGCTGGCCAATTTGTTTTTGGTGAGGGCTCTTTTTCTGACTTCTCTACGGCTGCCTGCCTTCTCACTGTGTCCCCACATGGCAGGGAGAGGAAGAGAGGACAGGAAGAAGAGCTCTTATAAAGACACTAACCTTATTGGGTCAAAGCCCCACCATAATGAGCTCATTTAACTTTAATTTCTTCCTTGGAGGCCCCATTTGCAAACAGAGTCCCATTAAGAGTTAGGGCTTCAACATAAGAAATATATGGGCACACCATTCCATCCATAGCACTAAGTTATGTGACTCTGAGCAAGTTATCTAAGCTTTGTTCCTTCATCTGTAAATTGGAATGAGAATTACATTTATCTCATACTTTGCATTAAGCATTCAGTATCACCTATGCCTAGCTTAGTGTTAGTTGTCAGTATTACCTTTCACTCACACAGAAGTAAATTCTAGAGCTTCATTCCATTAGAGTGACCTAAGAAGGATCAGAGATTTGAGATTGTTAGGGATGGAAAGGGAACCTGCAAACCAGTTCTTACCCTGGGAAGAACAGGCGGAGAAGGAGACAAGAAAGTGAAGTACTAAGAGAACATCCAGTCCACTGTTGGACAGTCCAGACACTAGAAAGTTCCTTCTCATGTTGAACTAAATCTCTTTCCCCAACATTTCCACCGTTAACCCAAGAACTGTCCCTGGGAAGTGTTCTCTGCAAGAACGCTTATAGCCCATGCCCTTTTCCATAGTACAAATCTTTGAAAATAGTTATTACAACTCTACCTCACTCTTTTATTTTCCATGCTTAACATTCCCAGGTCCTTCAATCATCCCTGTATGATAGGGTTTTCCAGCCCCCTTACCAGCCCTCTCTGGACACACTCTAATTTGTCTGTGTTCTTCTTCAAATGTGGTATCCAGAAGGGAATACAATACTCCAGATGTGGACTGAACGGCACTAATTACAATGGAACTATTAACTCCTTTGATCCCCATAGTATATTTCTATTAATGGAGCCTAACATTACAAAAACTTTTTCAGCTGCCACGTCAGTCTAGATTTTCATTTTGAGTTTTAGTAAATTATAACTCCTTGGTTTTTTTTTGTTTTGTTTTGTTTTGTTTTCTTACGATTATCAAACCAAGACTCCTCCGCCTCGCATTTTTTGCCAGTGATTATTTAAGTTAAACATAGGCGCACAGCTGCCTGAATGGTGAGACTTTAAGTCTCTGTGGACAGGGATTATATCTAACTCATCATGGCACTCCAGAGTTATCACAGTGCCCAGCTCACTGCAGGGGGAGCTCTATCTTTACCAGCTGCCTCTCATCGCGATGAGAGTTTAAGGAGTAGAGGCACCAGGAAAAAGCTTGATCTTTATTCCCAATCATTGCATTGGTCCCCAGATCCCTATAATGTCTCCCACTCCTGCAACCTGGACTGGAGCACCTCTGACTTTGGCAGGACTTTTGTGAACACATTCAGACAAGCCCATCTGATGGCAAAGACAGCGGAGAAGGAAAAGAAAAGAAAAAAAGGACAAACTGCATGAAACGGGAGTGAATAAAAGAGTATTTGCTCAGTCCAGCTCCTTTTGTAATTCCATTATTCCTCCCACCAAGAGCCACCCTTCTGTTTTGGTCAATGTGCAGGCAGAAGGGGGAAGCCTTGAGCTCCCCCTAGGGGTTGGAGCATGGGACTGATAAGAGATGCTCAATAACTTGAATGATCATCCATCTTGGGTATTTCTGAATTTTGATCTGGTAATCCAACATACTGATCAGTCCTCTCCACTAGCAGAGAACTGTGACTTGAGGAAGGATCAGGCTAACCTGGCACTTCTAAAAGAAACACCAACATATGTAACCTTGAACCAAGGAATTCAGCTCAAACCCACTGCCAGAACACTGACTCTCCCACCTTGTTTCTGGGCTTGCACCTGTCAACTTCGGACCCCAGGCAGCCTCTCACGTACTTCCAGGTTTTGCATTTACTTAACCTGGACTTTAGCTTTCTTATTCATTCACTTGTTCATTCATGCCTAGGGCCACCTAGGAGCTGGGAATACACTGGTGAGAAAAATGAGACAGAGGAAAATAAAAATCTAATACACTGGTGAGAAAAATGAGACAGAGGGAAATAAAAATCTCCTGCAGTTTAGTGAAGGAAAAAGATAACCCAGAAATAAATGAAATTGCAGCCATGATGAGCGCTACAAACAGGTGCGTGGGACCACAGGTGCCGCAGCGGAGGGGTCTGACTGAGGTGGGAGGAGAAAGTCAGGTGGAGGGGTCAGTGGGAACAGCCAGGGAGCATGGAAAATAAATTTCTAGCAGAGACAATAGTTTTCTACAGAAACTCGGGGGACAGGAGAGCCCAGAAAGCACTAGAAGCTGAAAGGAGGCCGGCATGGCTAGGTCAGAGGAGCCTAAGGGAAGATGAGGCCGTGGAAGAGAGCCGCTTGGCTTGTCGCCAAGACCCACCTCCAGATTAGTTCCCATGTATAACAAGTGCTCTTTAAACTTGATTGTCAAATAAGCCTTTCTCCACTTTTCCCATCCTGTCTACAATGATTTCATGAGACATGTTCTCAGACGCCTTGAAGAAATCAAAATACATTTTGTGACCCTAAGCGGTTCCATCATGGACCTTAGAGATAGAATCTCAAGCACGAGTAGAGGCTTTTTGCTTGTTTTTCTTATTTAACATGGAATGTGTGAACATACTTAAAGCCATAGCGAAGGAGTCAAAGAGGAGCAGTGGTGCTAGCAAAGCGTTCCTGTGGGTGGAGAATAAAGTCCTTCGCAAGGAAACACTAGGTGCCTCCCTGATATCCTTTTCTGAATAGTTTCATTTTTCCTTAGGGATCACAGCATTCAGCGATGCTTTTCATTTGTTCCATGTTTTTCCTTGTTGGTAAGAAATATCAGCTTGTGACCAAGACAATGTAAGCCCATTTTCCTTCCTTCCAGGACTGTTGAACACCAGCTACAAATCTGTAACCAAGCAGTAATATCCTTTACTTTAGTCATTGTTTTATTTAATCATCTATTTTTTCAACAAACGCATATTAAGTTTCTAGTATGTACTAGACACTAGGGACAAAATTATGAACAAACAGAGTGTTTGCCCTCTAAGGGCTCACGGTTAAGTGGGAAAATCAGGCATGATCCAATTAGTGAGTAATGGAATAGATGTGAATGTGATAAAGAGGGATGAGATAATGAGATGAGAGTGAACGCTTAACGCTGCTTGTAGAGGCAGAGAAGGTCTTTTATAGCAGGGGGCATTTGAGTTGAGGCTTGGAGGGTGGGTAGGAGCAAACTACAAGGGGAAAAGGAAGCCCCAGGCAGAGAAGACAGCATTTGCAAAGGCTTGGAGGCAAAGAAAAGCCTGGAATAGTAGGTAACAGAAGGGAGGTAGGTGGCTCAGACAGAGTCCAGGATGTCCTTAGGAGTCAGGAGACAGATGATGCAGGAAAAGCAGGTAGGGCCTGATGAGCTTTAAGCACCATTCTCTAGAATTTAGATTTCATCCTATAGGCAATGCTAGCCTGTGGAAATCCAATTTGCACTTTAAAAAGGTCACGGAGCAGCCATGTGGAGGATAACTGGTGATCATGGAGAATCAAGAAGAATTTTAACTCATCTGGCATCAGTGACTGGTTAGCCAATACACATTTGTGGTTTACATATGGTATTACCTAGGTTTGTTTGACAGAAAATCTAAATCTTAATGACAGTCACAGAATCTCTGGAAAGACAGCTAGAGTTGGCTCAGTTCTTCCCAGAGTGTATTCTACACAACACTACTTCTAGGGGGTGTTAGTAGGCATTAAATTGGTGGAAGGAGGAGGGATATCTTCCAAATTACATTCTAGGAAAGAATACTTTAGGTTACAGCCCACAGGGAGTAGAAATGACCTTATAGGTAACCTAAAAGAGATGAAGCAAATAAAGTTCCACTGCGTTTCTTCAAAAATTATCAGAGACATCTAGCAGTTAGCTGAAGACACAGATATAGCCACTGGCTTCTCTTTCTCTGATGGTTTCCTTGGACTAGTGCTGAAATGGGCTGATACTCGTACTTTTTGAGCACACAGCTACTAATAGCAGGATGAAAGCAGTTTCAGTTTCAACCAGACAGCAGGGAGAAATTAATTTATAACTCAAGAATTGGCTGGGAAGCTATCTAACCCTCCCCAGCGTTAGGTAAGTGGTACCAACCAGGCTGGCCAAAATAAGGAGGAGGTTAAAGAAGCCAGGCTAAGGCAGAGAGAGGAGCAGCCTGGGGCAGAGAAGAACGGAGAGATCCAGGACGGGAGTGTAAAGCAGTGACCGCAGGAGAAGGCTTGGCATCCAAACAAGGAAATGGAGTCTGACATCAGGGCTGGGTCTGAAAAGAAGCTCCGGCAGGAGATTAGGTCCTAAGTAAACACAGAGACAAAGTAGGAAGTTGGGATCAAGATGTGAATGAAACAGGAAGATGTAGACCTTTTTCCATGAAGAAAGATGGGCAGGGAGCTCAGAGCATCTTATGAGCTGTGGCTGTGTGGTGCAAGGCGGTAGGGAGTCACTCCATACTGAGACACAACACCGGAGTAGGCAAGGTCATTCATACACAGATAAACTGAGTGCCCCCTCTGGACTATAAGTTACTGTGCAGGAATCATCTGGCTCATTTTAGTTACTCCAGCATCCCACACAGAACTCGGCACAACAGTGGGTGCTCAGTTAAGATTTTCCGAACAAATGACTGAATAATTCCTAAGTTAAGCTTCCCTCCACATCATCAACCTTTCTTGACCTCTAGGCTTCAAAGAAGTTCTACTTAGATACAGAATATCTTTATAGAGGACCCTCCTTGTAACATCCCAACAGAAGGATGTGAGGACTTTATGCTCATTGAAATGTCAACTTCCGATCTCAAAAGAGAAGGAATACCAGTTGGCAAAGTCACCCTAGGGGAACATCAAAATTGACACATGTTAACCTCTCCACTCCCTGTTCTACTTCATTCCAAACCCAGGCTGAGGTACTATAAAGCTGAATAAGCAGGAAGCAGCCTTATAGGATGGCTTCCCAGAAAGGAAAGGACATTTTTAGTAACATTAGCTCAGGCTTTTCAGTCCACAATTTTATTAGAGAAAGCTTAACTATAGAAATGTTATATTGTTTTATTTTACTTTTGTTTTCCCAGCTTCTATAACCATGAAAGAGTTTGGGCATAATTATCCTCTCACATAGAAGGAAGGGGAGGGTCTCACCTCTTGAATGGCGCATGGGTCCACATGGCAGGGCATCCATCCCCACACCAAGTGCCAAGGAGAAGAGGCCTGTAAGCAAGGGGCAAAAATGCCAGAGGTTCCAGAGCATAGGAAATCTAAAAGCGCCCACTTCCTGCAGAATGGGATGTACCATTTCAGAGTTATTTCTATGGCACCATGATTTGCATACACAGGTAGTATGAAGATTGCTACTAAGCTCAGTTTTGTATTTGCAGGAAGGCGAGAAAGATAGAAACCAGGGTCCTTGGTGTTAACATTAAATACAAGTTCATTCAGTTGCACAACAGTGTGAATGTACTTAATGCACTGAACTGTACACTTAAAATGGTTAAATGGTAAGTTTTATGTATATATATTTTACCATACTAAAAAAAATGTTTAATGAACAAATAGAGTAAGACAGGGGCGGGTAGAAAGCAAGCTGATGCTTTATAACCTGCACAGAGGGAGGTGACCAATGATACGGTTGGTCCAAAAACACTTTTATTTGGTTTTGCCTTGCAACTGAAGAGCCTCTGTATGGCTGATAACATTCCTAGGTATGTTTACCTTATTCCTGAACTTATGCCATCTAACAACAAGAGAAGAGAAGGCTGGAGGCACTGAGCACCCTCACAAGAGGACTGAGGGCTGCTCCTGGCCACATATGATCTGCAGAGCTGGACAGAAACTGGGCCACCACTGGGTGGAAAGGCCTGGCTATCTATGCACAGCCCACAAGGAGCCCATCCATCCACACTCCTCCCCCGATCCACAGCATACATACAGCTTGGGTCAAGGTTGTTCTGGAACACAGTGACAGGCAGAGACTTCTACATGCTCACGCTCATGGGCTTATCCTCAGAGACTCTATAGTTCCAAGCCATCACCCCTCCCATGTCCCCCTAAGAGTCTCTTCCCCTACGGGCTTCACCATGGCACTCACGACTGCTCATGGCCACCAACTATGGACTGCCAAGGGAGTAGAGAGAATTTCTGCAACCTTAAGAGACAGCTCAGAATGACCTATCATCCTGCCAGTTATAGCATCTGATTTCCTCAGATCTGTTCCCTCTCTCCCAGGACCCACTGCACTGAGGCCCTCATCCTCTCTTGCCAGGAGTATCGCAATAGCTTCCTCCCGGATGTATCTGAGTCCCGTCTTCTCGCCCTCATACCTGCCCCCTCCCCTCCCAGCTGAACTATTTAAAACAAAATGCTACTTTAACACTTCCAAGTGGTTGCAAACTTACAGATACAGCACACACTCATGGAGGGCTTACATGGCGCCAGACTGGGGACTAAGTGCTTTACATATTATTACAATGGTCCCCATTTTGCAGAAGAGAAAACCACAGCTGAAAGTGACTTATCAAGATCACACAGCCAATAAGTATCTTGGATAAAATTAAAAAAATATAACCACCCAACTCCAGAGCCTAAGCACATAACCATTTGCCATTGAAGAAGACAGGGTTAGGGTTTCCCAGTATCTCCAATTCCTACTGCCTCCAGGCACAAGGGAGGATTCCACTGCCCAGCCTTCCTAAAGCTGGGAGTGGCCGCCCTCCTTGCTTTGGTCAATGAGAAGTGACAGTGATGTGGCTTAGGGTCTGGTGGAAGCATTTAAGCAGCAGTGTGCAATTCTCCATGCTCTCCTGCCCTGCTGCAGTGCACTCCAAGGCTTTCTGTAGAGGGGGTGAAACCATAAGATGGTGAAGTCCTTGCCAGCCTGAGTCCTAAGTGACCAGGCTGAGCTGAGTTCCCCAACAATCTACAAGGATGAAGCATAAACAAGAAATAAACCTTCGTTTTATGGACTTTTCAGCCACTGAGATTTGGTGATACTATAGAAACACACAGAGTATTAGTTAGCCTATCTTGATGAATACAGACAAACTACCTCACCTCGGTCACAATAAACAGGCTTGTGTCTTCTTGCAAAATCCTATTTATTCTCCAGCTTTAGTTCATTGCATTTACCAGCTATGTAAACTCTAACAAGTCACTTACCTCCCCGAGTCTCAGTTTCTTCATTGATGAGGTGGTTGAAGTAGAGGTTAAATTATTATTCTACAAACACCTACAGAGATCGTGGCCAGTGCCAGGCTGAGGGCTCATTGATATGGAAAGCCCCTTCTGTATCTGATAGTATGGGTCTGTCCTAACCAGCTGCCTAGGACCCTCTTTCAGAGTTTACTGCTGGAAACAAAACTGGGGTCAAGACACTCCCTCAATGTGGGACTGTGGGCAAGTTATTACTTAATCTGTGTGTTTCCATTTCATTTAGTGAAAAAACGTTATTTATTCCTCTACCTACAGGGTTTGTTGGGAGGGTTAAATAAAATAAAAACTCCATGGTTAAATCCACTGGCGATAGAAACAGACAGATCTGGTACCAGTCACAGTGTCAACCTCTTACTTGCTATGTGATCTTGAGCATGTTACTTAGATACTTTATGCCTCAGTTTCTCCATCTATAGAATATAGTAATGGTATCCCTACCTCCTTTAGGTTTCGGTGAAAAATACTGAATTCTTAACACATAGTGGCACTCAACCTAAACATGGTGCTTCATAAAACTTATATTTTTGTTGAATGGATATTTCCCCCACCTGGAAGATAGGGACTAACTCTTATTCCCCTTCACACCTCCAGAACTAGAAAGTAGGTTAAATTATTGAGGAAGGAACTGAAGAAATTCATCACATTTTTCCATTCTCTTCTTTCTATCCTCTTGAAGAAAACTAGGTCTCTTGACCTTAGAACATGGCTCTTCTGGGGACTGTCTGGTTGTCAAAGTTGTTTCCCACAAGTTTTCAATAGGACCCTTCTTCATCCCTTCTGGACCCAACAAATGGAGACAAGGGCAGAATGGAACACGCAAGCTCCCCAGATGGCCTGACTCTGCCCGTGTCTTTCTGCAGTCTGAGACGTTGTGTTTGATTTAAAGAAACAAAAGAGTTTCCAAGGAAAACTCATTGTGTTATGGTTCAAAACCATTTAGTTTGTGATATTATTTCCTCTGCTGAGCTTTCAGTTTTCTAAACTGCTCTGAGGCTGGAATAGCTCCAGGGCTGTGAGTTCTCTTGAGGGTGTAAGACAACATGCCCCTCTGCAAAGCGCACCACTGGCTGCAGAGCCCAGAGATGCAATTCACAGAAATAAATCACTGTCCCCCGGGCTTCTATTCAGATGTGAGTCAGCAATAGCCTTGAAAGTTGACCCCCCACCCCACCCCACCCCAACATCTTTTTAATCATGGAACTTTCCCAAGAGAAAGCATAGGGTCTGTGGCCAGACACAGCACTGCTGACTGAGGTCAGGGCTGGTGAGGTGAGCGTCCTGCGTGGTTTCGTGGCCAACAGTTGGGGTTGCTTTATCACATCTGAGTGAAAAATCAAAATCAGTGGAATACCACAGAGGGCTCACAGTTCATAATCACAGAGTACTCCCGCTTTTCCTCAAACCCCCACCGTTGTGTTGTGCAACTTGCAGTGGCCGAAGGAAAGCTCTTCCTTCCCACGATGGCTGGGCCACAGCAATATGTTTAAAAGTTGTTCCACAAGTGACCTGGGGCCTTTAAGGCTTTTCTTCAACAGGGAGGAAAATTCAGTCTGGGCCATGGAATTCAATGATGTGCATACTCTTAGGTAAGAGGGAGCCACCCCGCTCCTCTGCACAGCACAGTGAGAAGCAGGGCTCACAGGTTTCTTCACAGCTTGACAGGTAAGTTCAGGATGCTACACAGAGATCAATTTTGAATCAATATGACTGAACTTTCTAGCATAATATTCTAAAAAATGGACAATATACCTTAAGTGGAGTTAGTCTCCTGTCGCTGGAATTATCACAGACTAAATACCAGGTAGAAAAGTTACAGAAGGGATTCAAAAAAATGAATATTGATATTAGATGACCTTAGTTATCCCTTTCAATCCCAAAGTGCTATGACTGGATTAAAACATGTTCCTTTAACAAACCCTAAGAGCCTGGTGCCTGTGCTGTACTCTGTGAGGTACCATGAGACATGCAGGAATAAGATGCAATCCTTGTGTTTAACCACATCTGGGAAGCAAGACACCTTAACAGTTAGGATGACTTAGCAGTGCTAATTTCAGGAACTTAATCAATGCTGAAATTCTCATACAGGCTGTGTGTCTTCCACAAGTCATGGAGGGGATGCGACTCTGCTCCATGTCATCCTCGGGGATCCAGGCTGACAGAGGCTCGGCTTTGTACAGTGTCAGAGGTCCCTGCAACAGTGGAAGGAGAAGAGGGAGGGTTTGCACTGACAGTTAAGCTTCTGCCTGAATGTGACACTTGTTGTCAGTTCTGTTGGACATGATTGGCTAAAACGAATCACATGGCATGACTAACTTCAAGAAGTAGGGAAGTGTAGTCCTGTGGCCATAAGGAGAACCAGAAATACTGATGAGAAGGACTAATGTCTATAACAGAACAACAGTATAAGATGGTGTAACCAAGGACTACAGGAAGAAAGTGCTAGGTGAATGTATGATGAATTAATGAGTGAATGAGAAATTTGAGTTGAGTACGAAGGGAAGATTTTGTGAGACTTAGATGAGAACATACCACTAAAAATGAGGAGGTGAATAGGCATTAGGTGCGGAGAAGAAAATAACATCTCCAGAAGAGGTGAGAACACAGAAAAATGGGAAGGCAACTAAAATTTATATGCCACCTATTATGTTCAGCATAATAAGAAGGAAGTTCTTACATTTTTGTAGGAAGTTTTATATTGTATGATCCCCATTTTATGATGAGAATGGATCTCAGGCTGACCGTGAGCCTGCTTCTCCCAAAAACATACCTCCAATAAATACAGAGCTGGCCTTCAAATAAAGTAATAAGCATTGTGTTTTCCCAGGACCCCAAGGAGATTGGGTTGTCTAAAGCAGCCCTGGAGAACAGTGCAAGATGAAGCTGTTGGAAGATTTTGGCTGTGGGCTGAGTTGAGAACTGAGATAATGCAGAATCACTGAAGTTCGGTTTAAGTATATAAAACATATTTTTGGATCACTTACTACTGTAACATTACAGGAGGCATAAATATTAAGTAAAACATTCCCAGCCTTCTAGGAGCTTACAAACCCTTAGGAAATAAAAGAGTTATACTATACTACAGGCAGAATCTTCTATGTTTCATAGCAGAAACAGAAGTGCAAAGTGTAAATATGGGAAACGCTGTAACTGTAGGCAGAGGTGGCAGGGAAAGAAAGGAAGACAGGTGGCCCTAATGTTCTCGGGCAGGTGATTAGGAGAATGTTCCCACCACTGTGTATCACTGTGCCTCCCCAAGCCACACCAGCCACAATAGGGCCCAATACAATAAACTGGTATTTCCCACCAAAATCTCAATTATTTCATGACATCACCAGGGAGTAGTAGTCCACCTGTTTTGTTAAACACAGTCCTCTGTCTACCACAGGCAGGACCCACCAGCCCTTCTATTCCTGCACCAGCCGCTTACAATGAATGAATTCAAGGAGTTGGCTGACCTGGCTCAGTAATAATAATGATAACACCCAACAGAAGACCAACGATGTGGGTCAACCAGGCAATTATCCCATTTACTCCTTATAACACCAGATGAGAAGCCTGAGCTTGAAAGATGAGGCATCCTATTCACAGTCACACAGCTGGTAAATGTCAGAATCAACCTCTGAACCCAGGTCTTTCATACTCCACGACACTGCCTTGAGACTAAGGATTATGTCTTACAGAGCTTTGATTCATCAGCACCTGGCACAGCGTCTGGCATAGAAAAAAAAAAAAAAATATATATATATATATATATATCAGTGTTTATTGAGAAGGTTGAAGGAAAACAAAATTAGACAACTTAAGTCACTTTCCTGTAGTAGCAAATGTATTTGCTCTTGAAGAGTGAGGAATGTGTGTCAATGAATCAGGAGAACTGAGGTGGGGTAAAGGGGGTCTAACCGATGTTAATGGTAGGCATTGGAGGCCAGAGAGAGGAGGTGGGACTGCTGGGGTCGGCAGTGACTAGTTCTTTGGGCAGCAAGGCAGGTCCTTCACTCCAGCTGCCTGGAGAAAGGAGAGAGGGGATGTGGTGAGAGGAGGTAGGACGAGGACCCAGACTGGACAGCCACAACGGGAAGAAGAATACCAGGTGCCACAGAGGTGGATGAGCTGGGGTCTTTTGGAAAATTAGATTGAGGTGAGAAAGGAGGAGGAGCAGCTGAAGATGACTCCAAGTTTTCCAGGTAATGTGAACTTGGCAAGAAACTTATTGCCACTGCAATATTCCAGGAGTGCTTTGATAATAACACCTTGTCCTTGTTTAACCCTTTACCATTTCCAAAGAAACTCTGCATTCATTAAATTCCTTCAATCTATTTTACAGGTGATTGAAAGACTTAAAAAAGACTCAGAGTCTCAGATAAGATCATCCACCTCAAAGCCCTCTTTTCACTTTAATACTCAATTCTCGTTTCACAGATAGCTGGAAGCATAAATTGAGGTAGCAGATACCATTCACTAACTTAAAGGAAAAAAAGTTCTGGAGGAAGAAGCCAGATGATTTGGGCTCCCTGCTGAAGACTGTACGAAATGCTAATGCATCCTCGGCATTCAGGTGGATGGCTTCCTCTAGAATAAAGACTGGCCATCAGGCTCCAAGAGAAGGTGGTGTGTCCAACCTAAAACCAGGGACTACAGTCCCAAACGTCTTCGAAGAAATGAAAAGTCATGAGGGGAAATCTCCTGACAGAGCACGGACAATGGCTTCATGATGCTGCAATCTTTAACAAAATGTAATGGGTATGTGTTTTTGGTTAACCAGACCCAACCTTCTTTCAGCAACCCATGTCCTCCAAGCAAGGGACACAGCAGGAAGCCTTCAGGGTGAGAGGGTGAGTCTCACATCCAAGTCATCCTCTCTTTACATAATTTTCACTATGTGGAAAGCATCATCCTTAGTGAGGTCCACGAGGATAGGACAAATCATGACATGATCTCTTCAGATGGGTAATTATTACTAGAAAAAGAAAAGACGCGTTCTTCATTCTCCCAACTCTAAATGAAACACAGCGTTTATCCCTTCCTGTCTTATCACCTGTCAGTGCGGGTGTTTCTAAGCACCATGCAGAAGTTAAAAAATAAAGACACTTCTGAGGTTCCATTTGGAACACCTGGCAAGCAAAGCCATCCTAGAGAATTTCTTTTGTCCTGTGGCTGGAAACAGGGTGTTCTGGTTAATTCTTTATATCTTGCATATTGGAATTTTTGTACACAAATATGTCACCTCCAAAGGAATATGATCTCTTTTGCAGTCAGTTTCAATGAGATATTACACGCTCAGCAGAAGCTAACCTATAAAAGACAGAGACTCAAAAATTGAATGTTGAATGACAATATATATCAACTCATCTGACGAGCATGAATTACCCAGGGTTACTCAATGCAGCTGTTGGAACTATTCTTACTTTCCATTGCTTCTCAAAGCCAAGTGAAAGATAAGGCACGTTCAGCTGCCAACAAGTTCAAATCAAGTTCCTCCTTGATATTTGCCTCTAATTTGCTTCCTGAGGAACAGAGGCCAAATAGAGCAGTTGCATTAGCTGTGACACTTTGAGATTTATGTAACAGACTTTCAAACTATCCCTCTCTTAATTGTGTTTCCTAAGAAGCTGCCATGATATGAGTCGTTCTACCAGAAAAAAAAAATTGCATTGGCATGCGAGGTTAGTGCACATGGCTTGTCTCCGTCCTTGCCAGACCTGCTTATCTGCTAATTGCCTTACAATAATCCTCAAGTCACTTCATGCAGGGAAAACTATTTCCCAATTTGAATTTTAAGCTCCCTGAAGACCTGGGCCCTGTTTTGTTTTCTGTTTAATTGTATTATCACTTGGAAACTGGGACACAGAAGCCTTATTAAATCCACCCTGAAATGAGAGAAGGCAGGAGAAAAGTTCTCCAGGGGTGGAAACAAAGGGTCCCTGAGGGTGCTCGCCCTCTGTTGTACGATCAGTTCTCTGTGGCTCCAGATTTCAACAGCACAGAAATTCTGATAATCTTTGGGGGAAAGATACAGTCAGGCCATGAAATTAAAACTCTTTATACAACACAAGATATTTCTAAATAATCAATGTAAATGGATTGCCACACTACTTGAAAATAGTTCTTTATTTAAAAAGCAGCTTCAGCCAGCCTGTTTAGATTTCCAAAACATCTGTGCCTATAATGTTTGGAAACTCACTTGGAGCACGGAAGCCGTCTCCTGTACGTCTGCTGCCAAGCTGCCGAGAAAATAACCAAAGAAGAAGAAAAAACTCCCCAAGCAAGTGCTCCCTTTTGCCAGCACACACACTTGTTTCATTTTTCTTTCATTTTTCCCCAAAATGGCTTTGTCTCCAAGACATACTCCGTGATGTGTAAAGAGGTTACAGGCAAGTGGGCTGAGATAAGAAGGTGAACAGCGACCTCCTTCACCGCCAGCCTTCCAGGAACCAAGAGGCCAGCTCCCGAATGCCCTCATGCATTTCACTCTAGACATGAACTCATGAAATTTTTTTCTTCATAGAAATTCCTCCCAAACCTACCAGGCTCTGTTCACAGACTGGCAGATCTCAGAGTCAGCAGAGCCCCTAGAGGTCATCTAGCAGGAGGCTCCTCCCCAAGCAGGACTTCCCTCTGTCACCACGCCCTGCTGGTGGGAGGGTGATCACCCCTCTGCAGGGGCTGCTGTCAGGCAGCTGAGTCTGAGGAGATGGCTCCTGGGGCACCAGGGGAAACCTCGGCCTGGACGGGGAGGGTTCTTAGCTCTGGATGAGAAGGAAATCTCAAGCAGGTCAGAGGAGTGTAGGTAAGGAAGGAATGCATTAAATCAAGAGCAGCGGGGAATGGCAGCTTGCAGGCAGCAGAGAACGGGAAAGTGCAGAAGGAAAATTCTCGGCCTGGGGCAGATGCCCTTGCCAACTCTTAAAGCCAGGGTCACCTGGCGTCCTGTGTCTACTTGGATCTGCACGCCATAGGGACTAGCCCATACCACCCCACGATCTGGGAGAGCCGTGGAGCACGGGATAGAGTGAGATTGTGTTCTGAGAACTTCCCAAAGAAAGGAGATTTCAGACAGGCTCCTGCAGCTGCAGTTCCATCCCAGGCAATGGGCGCTTGCAGGCCCAAATCTGAGCTCTCAGTGGTCCCTCCCTGCTTATCAAGGGTGAAATGGAGACTTGGAAATAGAATACATAGCAAAAAGACAAAATGCAATAATTTGAGCAGTGAGAAAGCTTTATTTAAAAGTACACACTGAAAGAAAGGAAAGTGCAGGAGTCCTCAGAGAGGAGGCACCCTGAAAGGTGGGGATTCTGTCTTCCAGGCTTTCAAGAAGGGGCAAAGGGCAGAGGGGGGTGTTAGGTGTCAGCTTGACTTGTGGTCTCATGGTATGCCTCTCCAGTGAAGAACACTGTGTCCTCCCGCACAGTCAGTCCTCTAGATAATTCTGTAGGGTAAACTTAACACAAGGAATTTATTGATCCTGTTCCTCTCCAAGATAGTGGTGACCCTCAAGCCGTGGGGTCATATCAGTGAAGATTGCTTGCCCTGCCTTAAGATTGGGTGGGTTATTGTCTGATTATCAACTGCCTTTTAAAATGGAATCTTAGCCTGAAGATGGGGTCCCTCCTGTTCTTACTATACTGTTTATATCTCAGCATTTTTCATCATAGGCAGGAAAAGTTAATCATGATGTTTGTCCCATGTCCCTGCCCTACCTCGGGGTCTTCCAATGACAAGCACTTGTCACCTCCAGGGGCTGTGTCAGACCCCTTGTTTATTATCTTGTCCATATTCCACCCCAAATAGCTTCCCTGTAACTCAAACCATCTGTCTTGCCAATGGGTTTCAGCCCCAGGCAAGTTCCTATGCATTCAATGTGACCAAAGACATTGACAGCAAAACGTTCTTTGGAGTGAAAGGGTTTATTACCTGGCTGGTTCTCCTGGTGGTAGGTCGAGCACTAGCATCTCTGCCTCCACCCAGAGCACTGGGCCGAGCTCTCTATATAGTGCAATAATAGCTTATTGCCTAAAGGTGTGGAAACGGTAGCCTAGCAACAGGCCAGTTACACCATCAGGTGGTTTAAGTTCAGTGAGGATCCTGGCCATAGGAACCCCAACTTTCCCACACTCCACCCCTCCAGGATTCTCACCTTACAATCTACACACTTTCAATCTTCCACAATGGTCCCTGTGCGAGAAAGCTGGAGCACTGTAACCAGATTCCACAATACCAACAAAGGATAACAACAACTTAGAGATAATAACAAAAATTAAGATACAACAAGATTTTGATACAGGTAACAAAAATTATAATAATCCTCAAGCCAGAGGAGGTTCCCAATCCACAAAGACCTTAGGGGTGATAAGACACATGTTTTAATGCCACCAACATAGGCAAATCTTGTCCATCAGGTAGGATGCATGCAAGAGAGTGGTCCTGTGATAGGACTATAGCAGGAAGGGGGTCCCTTCCAGGTCTAGAATACCATACTTTTACTCCTTTCACCGTGGGGGTTACTGAAGGGTCTATATATAGTGCTACTGGAGGTGCATGCACTGGCCAAAATGATAAAACAAAACTCCCCGGTAAGATGCTCCTACCTTCTGGCCGTTCAGGATATACTACTGTGACCTATGGGGGCCACTCTGCTGTTATTCCAGGAATACACAGGAGGCCAGCATCCAGGTCTTGTCCCCAAGGTGCCAGGAGAGCCAGCCATCATTGGTCCATGTGTCAAAAGGTCCAAGGCCACGTCCACTCAATGGAGTCTCTGGCGTTCAGTGCAGTTAGTGCTGGCAGTAAGATGTTATTCTCATGGCCGAATCTCGGCTTCGGTGATTCCTCCTTGGTTTGTACTTCCTGTTGTACAGGGGAAGCACCCATATGTGTTAACATCTCTATGAGGCTCAGGGCTCCCTTTCAGGGTCTCTCATTCAAATGCCGTAGCACAGTCCATAAGCAGACTGACCATCCCCGCAGACTCTTGGTATCTGACTTTAGTCCGGATTTTAACAAGCCATTGTGCCTCTCTATCATGCCTGCTGCAGTAGGATTGTATGGCACATGAAACTTCCATCTGATTCCCAGCTGTCGCACCATTCTTGCAGTGTATGTCCAGTAAAATGGGTGCCCTGATCACTCTCAATCACCTGTGGTTGGCCATAGGCGGTAAAGAGATGCTCCAGGCCTCTTTTGGTCATCTGCTGGTCTGCACAACGGGTAGGAAAAGCAACCAGAAGTCCAGTAGCTGTGTCCACACAAGTCATCGCATACTGATATCCTTCTGACACAGGTAGAGGCCCAATATAGTCTATCTGCCACCTGACGAAGGGTATAGGCCCCTTAGCTATTGTCCCATGTTGCTGTGGAATTCGGTGTAAGTCCCTTTTGGAGCACATGACACACTCCTGCCGGGCTCTACCAACTTCTTCAAAGGTGAAAGGTTAGCCCCACCAAAGTGCTACAGCCCACATTGTCTTTGCCCTGCATGCATCAAACATTGATGTAACCATTGGGCTACATCAGAGGCAGGCTTTCCTTCTAACCAATGTATCTGGGCCAATTTATCTGCTTCATCATTTCCTGGGGATGCCAGTGTCAAATGACCTGTCACATGGTATAGTGTAATTATTTCAGTCTGACCACAGGCCCATAAGTCTTGCCACAGTTCTTGCCCTCAAAGGGGTTGGTGACCAACCAGCCAGTTGGCATGGTACCAGGTTGGTAGCCACAGGGTCAAGCCCCGACAGACAGCCCAGCTGTCAGTGCAGACAACTATAGGGGAGGGCTCCTGGGCGATCACAAGCCACACGGCCCACAACTCAGCCCATTGGCTGCTCTTTCCTTCACCATCTTCCATCCATATTGTCTCAGTCTTAGGTTGGAAAGCTATGGCCCTCCATTTTGGGGGCTGCCCATGGCTGGAGCCATCTGTGTACTGTGCATCTTCACATATAGGGAGGGGCTCTTCCCTCCCAATAGGGACTCTCTGCTACTAATGGTTCAAAAGCAAGTTCTTCCTGCTTTTCACTAGTTTATGTCACCAGCCCCAATAAGCATTGGAGTTCTTCACTCAAGGGGCTACTAGAGAGGGCACTACGCTGCTGTAGGGAAGCACCCCACTTGGCTAGTGTGGGTGTTTGTGCCACACCACTCCTTGCCTTTTGGGTCATTTTGTACCAAGATGGGATAGGTGGTTATTACCTTTATCGGGGCCACTCCAGTGATGGGTTCTGTAGCCAGCAAAGCGTGATACATGACAGCCAGCTGTTTTTCTATCAAAGTGTGTCATACCTCTGCCCCTTTCCAGAGTTGTGACCAGAATCCATTAGGTTGGTGAGTTCGTTCAACCCACTGCCAGAGACCCCAGCCATAACTGTCTTCAGTCACATGAACGTCCAGCTCACAGGGCCTTGATGGGTCTATCACACTTAAGGTCTGCACGGCCTTGACTGCCCGTTTTGCTGTAGCAAAGGCAAGTGCACATGTCTCATCCCAGTCCCACCTGACACCCTTTCATACCAACTCGTATAAGGGCTTCAGAATTTGTGCCAAGTGCGGGATAAACACTCTCCAGTAGCCTAGAAGACCCAGAAACTCCTGTAGCAATTGTAGGGATTGTAGGGGTTGGGGTTGGAAAGGCCTGGACTTTATCTATAAACTGCTTCTGGTATAACTTTGGTCTTACCCGACCAGACGACTCCCAAGAATTTGACAGACAAACCAGGTCCCTGAAACTTGGTACTGTTCACAGCCCATCCTTTCTCCCATAAATGTTGCAGCTGTCTAGGTGCTGCACCTTCTAGATCTGAAAGAGAATCGGATATGAGCATGACATCATCGATATAATGGTACAGCCGCACTGTTGGCAGTTTCTCCCATGTAGCCAAGTCCTGGGCTACAAGTCCATGACAGATGGTGGCGCTGTGGAGGTATTCCTGTGGAAGGACGGTGAAATTCAATTGCCGCCCTTCCCACCTGAAGGCAAACTGTTCCTGACTTTCCTGCTCAATGTCAATGGAAAAGAAGGCATTAGCAAGATCTACCACATAATGATTTGTTCCCAGTTCATAGCTGAGGTTATCTATCAAGCCTGCAATAGAGGGGACAGCAGCATGCATAGGGGGTATGACTTTATTCAGTTCTCTGTAATCCAGTCATACACCAGGAGCCATCTGGGTTTTTTACTGGCCACACTGGGAAATTGAAAAGACTATGGGTGGGCTTTATAATACTCACCTTTTCCAGCTCCTGGAGAGTTTCTCCAATCTCTTTATGACCTCCAAGCAGTTTATATTGTTTGGTATTAGTCACCCACCAAGGTACAGGCAAAGCTATGGGCGGGTGCCTAACATGTCCCCTCAGAACTGCCTTCACCACATGTACTCTCAGTCTGAACTCACCTGCAGTGGTCTGCAACCATAGACTCTGCAGGATATCAATCCCCAAAATACGCTCAGGGATAGGAGATATATACACAGTATACTCTTTTGGGGGTATATGCCCTATTCCCAAAGGAATTTGGGCTTTTTTCACTCTGATAGCCATACCCCCATATCCACCTATGATAGTGGGGGTCCCGGGGAATGGCCCAGGGTTACCATGAATCTGTGAACATTCAGCCCGTGTGTCGATCAGAGCCAGGACACGTTGTATGTTCACTGGAGACCAGTGATAGCTATTTCAACATGTGGCCTCCAGTCCCCCCCCCCAACCCCCGGTCCCTCAGGGTAGATACTTCGACTTTCCCCTCAGTCAAACCGTGTTCCCCAATCATCTCTCTGTGTGGGCTCAGGTGAGGTTGGCTCGCTCTCCATCAGGAAGTCTTGCAAACATACAGACCGGACTTGCGGCTCTGTCTCTGACCTCTGCCTCTTTGGTCTTAGTGGCTGGAACTGCTGCTCTGGTTTCAGTTGTTGCCATAGCTCTAGTAAGATCCTATTTGACTTCCCATCTAATCTCTTTCCATCTATTCCTCACTGTATTAAATCAACCCACATCTGGGTCCTCGTAACCTTCATGGGGCCCTTTAAATTCTTCTTGTAAGTAGCAGATCTTATTTCTTTCTGGGTTCTCATTGCTTCAGACTCTCCTAAATCTGCTACTGTATGTGTCACCTCACTTATGGGATGCCCTAAGTGAGGGGAAAGAATGGCCACTAGAGACCCAAAGAGGGATGTGGGAGTGGTTTGAAGCACAATATGTCTCATCCCAGTAGTGAAAATCTCTTCATCTAGGCCATAATTCTCTGGACTATAAATGGCATTTCTTATGCCTAGCTCTCATAATACCTGTTGGAGCTCAGCATACATCTGCCATCTAACAGGAGAGGATGGTAGATCACCCGAAATGGGCCACACAGCAAGAAGTGAAGCCATAAGCCAATCGAGGAGGGAGTGACTCCCTGGGGTCTGATGTGCATTTTGTAATTGCTGTCTCAAGGTGGGCTGCACTGTCAGGGAAGCCAGCTTTCCCATCTCTGATCCCAACAGAACAATTCCATCCACCCCTAAGTCCCACAGATTCAGGAGCCAAGCTGATATAGACTCCAAGGGCTTCTGCCTAAACCGGGAGCCCAAACCCACCAGCTCAGCCTGAGTATAGGGGCGGACCATACAGTGCTCCACGACCTGGGGAGGGGGCTGCTCCTCTCCTGGGGGAACTTTAAGCTGCTGGGTCTTTATTTTCTTTACAACCACTGGACATGCTTTCAATACAGGAGGGGTCAGTGCCTCTGGCAACACCCTTTCATCCTTCCCCAGCTCCTCCATTTCTGGGGCTGATGGCACCTTTCTCTCCCCTCCCTCAAGTGCCTCCTCTGCTACAACCTTTACCTTTTCTACTGTGCCTCGCAGCAATGCTCCCTCAGTCTTCAGCAGCTCTCTTACCTTCACCTCAATGCTTCACAGCTTGCGTTCTTGTGTCACCTCTGCCTGTGCCTCCCTCAGGAGTTCGTCTTTTTCCTTGGTGGCATTTTCCTCCTTCAGAGCACCTGGCAGAGCTGCTGTGTCATTCTGTAAGGAATCGTTTACCTCTTCAAATGGCACCTTGCTGCTGGCATTCTCATGCTGCCTCCTCTTGCATCAGTGCCATTTCCTTCTTCAGGGATTCCACAGAAGTTTGCAGCTCACCTTCTCATGCTGCCATTTCTTGGGTCTTTTTCTGGAGCATGTCCTTCTCTTCCGTAGACCTTTTTAAGACTGTAAGGAGCAGCCAACCCACAGTCCCTGCTGCCTCACGGGCACTCTGTGTCTCAAAAGACCTACTTACTATACCAAAGGCTTTCCCTACTGCCTCAGGTATCACCTACACTTGCCTCCAGTCCTGGGGTGGGGCCCAGTCCTCTAAGAGGCAAGCCACCTCAGACCACATACCCATTGGGGGATGTGGGTAAAACTGTAATATTTCCAGAATATCTCGCCTGGGTTTAGTACATCTACATATCAACAGGTGCTCAAGGGTGGAGAGTAGTATGGCTTTAGGGCATTTGCATCTTTTCTCAAGGGTAGAGAGAAGTTCATCTCCATATCAGTGGGTAAGTACCTGGGCAACCGAGGGTGTGTCTGAATCGGAGAGATTAAGGGGAGGGGGCTGGTTTGCTTGCTGGCTTGCTTCTTCGGGAGCAGAGGAGAGAGAGATAGCTCCGGACTGCAATTTGTAAACAATAAACGGGTTTTAAATTTTATTTCTCCCTTTGCCTGATTTCAGTTTTTAGAGGTATTTTGCCTGGGATTTCCTCTCCCCAGACTTACATCTGGCATAGATGTCAGGATTCCTCTGAACCTGAAATCTGTCATAATCTGTGCAACCTTTGGGAGGGCCACCTCTAGAAATGATGGCGAGAAGTGGAGCTCACGCTGAGAGAAGTGTGTCTACACTCATGTGGTCATGGAGGCACCACCACTGCTGCTGGCCACGCCAACCCCTGAGCCTAAGGCTACTGCTTCTGCCGCTGCTGCTGCTGCTGCTCCTGCTGCCGGCCAGAACCTGGTCACAACTATGGAAAGGAGCAGAGGTCCGGGTCACTTTGATAGAGAAGCAACTGGCTGCTGTGTTCCACGCCTTTCTGGCTATGGAGCCCATCGCTGGAACAGCTCTGACCAAGGCAATAACCTCCTATGCCATCATGGGGTGGGTGAGAGACTGGACCCAAAGGCCACAGACCTGTGTGGCACAGACACCTACCATATATCATATGACTGGCCATTTGCTTTTGGCATCCCCAGGGAACAATGAAGCAGACGCATCGGCACAGGTGTGCTGGCTAGAAGAAAAGTCTGCCTCTGATGTGGCCAAATGGCTACATCAGCGTTTGTTGCATGTGGGGCAAAAGACAATGTGGGCTGTAGCCCCTCAGTGGGGCTTGCCATTGACCTTTGAAGAAGTCAACTGAGCCTGGAAGGAAAGCCCTGCACATTGTTTAGATCAACAGACCACCAAGAGGAGCCTAGAGCATCTCTTTGCAGCCTATGGCCAGTCGCCGGTGATTGAGAGCAATCAAGCCACCCACTTTATTGGACATGCGTTGCAAGGATGAGTGCAGCAATTAGGAATAAAATGAACGTGGCTGTGGACATTTCGGCACATGGACCAGCGATGGCTGGCTCTTCTGGCACCTTGGGGAAAAGGCCTGGAAGCTTGTAGTCCTGGAATAACAGCAAAGTGACCCCCCAAAATCATGGTTATTTGCTTCTACAGCCCTTGTGTCCTGGATGCACCCCTCTGACTACAGCTGGCATGTGATGGCTGGAATGGATGAGCTTTGAACTTAATCTGCATGGGACTTTGAACCTAGCTGAATCCTCTGGCTTGAGAATGATCATGTTTGTGTTGTTGTTATCAAGAAAAAAATGCTTAAAGAGAGGCTTGACTTTGTCTAATGTTTGATAAAATTTTGTGAGCAATCTAGCATGGTTGTTAGGAATGAGTAAACAAGTATAGAAACATATTTCGTGCTTAGTGAGAGACTGTGCTGTAAAGTACATTTACTTAACCTGCATAGGCTAAATCCTCTGGTTTGAGGATTATCATGATTTTATTGTTGTTGCTATTGTATGTCACTGTTTGGTCAGAAGAGGGGAAATGAGTAAATGTTAAGGCAAGATTTCTGGAGGGGTGGCCTGTGGGTAAAACTGTAATATTTCCAGAATATCTCACCTGACTTTAGTACATCTGCATATCAGCAGGTGCTCAAGGGTAGAGAGAAGTATGGCTTTAGGTCATTTGCATCATTTC